>OZ025203.1:4702181-4804681 GCA_964019065.1 Catostylus mosaicus
ATACGTATATATAAGAATAGATCTATTGTTTACATCAAAAGAATACAACGGAACAATACGGAACAATCTGTAGAACAATTGACCCAATGTGCACATATAACAATAGATGTATTTTTCATCTATTATCTTTCTTTTGACAAAGAAGAACGGAGTCTATCGTAGAACAACAGAAATGGAACAATAGATCGATTCTTATAAAGGTATATCTGCTAACAGCTTATAAAGGATTTAATCGAGGTGCCTTGCCACTTGGTTGGGGTGGTTAGTCTGTTTCGAGTTATCTCGCCACATTCCCTCTTCAGTATATATAAATACTAATCTCATGGTGCCTCTTAATTTCTTTTTTCATATTTACAGGAACCATGTCCATAAAACTACTACTTTTGGCGGCAATAGTTGGCCTCGCCAATGCTAAAGAGCACATCGGTGGAAGGAAATCAATAATTCCAAGGCATGCTTCAGAAAGAGGCGTTTTATTCCACATAAAAAGACCCACGCAGGGTTTGTACAAAAGATCAAAGTTAGGATCAACATTTGATTCAGGAGTGCTTCACAAACTAGAGAACTTCCTTCTTAAAAAAGCAGAAGATCTTGACCTCAGTTCTAAGAAATCTGATATCGAGAACCAGAAAGAGGTTGAGACCATTGCAGAGAATGATATTGGTAAAGAAATTAAATCGACAAATTCTTCAGAGAAGAAAAAAGATGGTGGAGATAAAAATAATGAAAAAGGAACAGGAAAAGATAAAATAGCGGCTAAAGTGGAAATTGTAGCTGATGATAGGAAAAAGAGTATTGTTACTACGAACAATGTGAGTAAAAAAGAAGAAATAAATGAGAAAAAAGAAGGAGATAAAAACAAGGAGAAGAAAATAGGCGAAGTAAGTAAATCAAAGGAAAAGGTTAAAAAACAAGAAAAGGATTCTAAAAAAGAAGCAGAATCTAAAAGTAAAAATGAAAAATTGAAGAAAAAAGATGATATAACTGGTAAGAATTTGCCTAAAAAGCTGAGTAAGTTGAATTCGAAAGAAGAAGAGGGTGCTGAAGAGAAAGCGACAAAACGTGACAAAACAGCACCAGAGGATCCAAATGATGATGACAAAGAATATGGGAGGTGAGGATTTGATCAAAGGATTTGATTCGAAGATTGACGATTTATAATCCATTCTTCGATTCATCCTTCGTTTTTGTTCGATTAAATGAATCTAATCTACGTTCACGGCTAGTTAGCATGATTGAGGAAATGACGAAACGTTAAAAGGTTTTCGATGTGAATCTAGAATTTAGAGTAAATTTACAATAACATTGGATTTGATTGTTAAATGTTTATTTCTTAAGATGTTTATTTGAATTTTAACTGTTGTGATTAGTCGAGGCCTGCGTGGATAAGATTGAAGTAAAATAAACAATACATGGCCTGTGCAGCAGTTTTTGTTTAGATTTCGCCGTTATGATTTGCTGTTGGATCTAAAACTGAGGCTGCCCTAGGTTAAGAAACGCCCATAAATCTCAGTTATAATGCTCATAATGCTTGGTTATATTGCTCTCTTTGCTCAGTTATAATACTTAAAAACGTCAGCTATAATGCTTATAATGCTCAGTTATAATGCTTTGTTTACGATTCTTATTTTATTTCATTTCAGCTCTCCTAAAAACCCAGCACTGAGCTGCTCTGATCTCTTCACTAAGGTTCCTGATCTGCCTTCTGGCAGCTATTGGATACAAAGTGCTGATCGCAAAGAAAAGATGTTGGTAAGTGAAGAATGGATGATGATTTCTGTTAGTTTTTTAAGCTACTACAATATTCTGTTACTGTGTTCTGTTACTAGCCCAAAAGGGCATAGTAAAATAGTTTATAGCAGAAAATTGCATTCGCCATTTCGCTGGCCTCGATCAAACATTTCGTTTGAAATTGTCATTAAAACAGTGAAAGAATCCTTCAATTTTGTTTTCAAAGAAAGTAATTAGGCACAGAACATTGTGGGAAAATAAAGGCAATGCAATCTGGGTAGAAACTGATTTTTAAATATGCCACGGTTTGGTTGTTGACTTTTGAAATAGTTGCAGAAAGCGTTTATGCTATGTTGGAAGCTGGTGTTTACGTAGCTGTCGTGAAGAATTGTGGGTAACTTCATGCGCAGTGCATGCCGGGAGAAAATTGGTTGTAAATGACATTATAATCTTCGCTCTTTAGGAACTTTTTATCATCAAAAATCTACCTTGATTGTCATCTTTTGATTAGGTAATGTGTGAGAACCCTCTCGAGCAACACGAAGGCCAATGCTTAGAGTGTGATCATGATGAAGATGGAAAAAGCCCTGGTAAATCTTAGATAGAATCTTACAGCTCAGCACTAACCGGATTCTAATCGATTCCTTAATCGAAGATCGGATCTTATTAATCTGAAATTAGATTGCCATGCTATATATCAATTACACAATTGGAAGGGTACTTACCATTTTGGATTCCAAAACCAATAGCAATCGAAGCAATGAACATAACTGACATATGATTTTGTAATATTGGCTTTTTTCTAAATGACCTACAATAAATGATTCGAAATCAATTATCTAAATCTATGATAACAGATCAATGTCAATATAACATATGATATTAGATCTACAATGCATTGTTAAAGATTACACTGTGCACTGATATCAATGCGTGCAAAAAGGGACTTTATGCATTAAAATCTGCAAAAAAAGTTCATAAATCAATAGCGAAATTAAACAGTAGCAAAAAGGCTGAAAAGAGTCACACAAGAACATTTTAAAGAAATTTAATAGCGCAATCTAATTTTGGATTTCTTAGATCCGAACTCTTTGAAAGTTGCAACACCATGCTGAGCTGAAAATAAATTTTCGAGCAAACTCTGGCGAGATTCACCTAACCCGCACAATTTCCTGCGGGAGAGCTGAGCTTAGGACGCACCCCTGAACAACATCTGATAGGTTGTTTATTTGCCCCGCATATTTTCCGCGAAATATGTGAGTTTCTCTGAACACCCTTTGATAAGTCTTTCATTTATCCCGCAGCTTTTCTGCGAGAAGAGGCTTATGGGGTACGTAGAACCAAAAATGGATTCCGGAAAAGAATGGAAACCCAATAAACAGGAAAAAGACCCTTCAAAGAATTTATCAATGGACCCCATAAAAGAACCAGCAAAAGAGATAATACATCCAGTCGTAGGAGATCATTTAAAAATGATGGAAGACCCAAATTTACCTAAAGGTCCAGGTAAGGAAGGACGAGAAACAATAATAATATTGAGTGAAATAACATAAATTATAAACAGTTTGGTCTATCATGCATATAATCTGCTAGCTCAATAGTTTGTCAGAAGCACCGCTAAGTGGCCAGTATTGGAATATCTTGTGATGAGTGTTTAGTTCATCATAGTTGCCCAATGGTAGCTTATGCAAGTTGCGTTGTCATTGGCTGCTGCTATGGCGACAAAGAGTAAACAAGCCAATCAAAAATCAATTAATTTCAAATTGGATTTTAAGCGGATAGATACTTTGCGATAAATAGTCAATGAAAATTGTTCAACTTCAGCATGGTGATAGCAAATAAACAATATAAAAACAATAACAAACTATCTTTAAACTAACAAACTTTCAAGACCATGAATAATGTAAACATCATAACACATATTATTGTTCTACAAACTAATATTATTTATTAAACATGAAATATTACATAGGTTGCAGCTTGTAGAGATATTTAGCGTAGAATTTATGATGAACACTTCCAGAAATTTTCAGGAGAGTTATCTTAAAGCATTTTCTCTCGATGATATGTAGACAAAAATAGCTAACGCTTAAGACAACTAGATTTCCAGCCTATCGCATTTAAATGCTAGTATAATAAATAGAAATTGACATAAAAATCTTATCATAATCATAAAATTATAATTCTTATATTTAATATATTTCTTTTAGAAAATCCTGATGAATTGAAGAGCGGGACATGGCCATTTGAATCTGTCTATGAAGTCATTCCAAATGAAGCGAAGAATTTCACAAATCTCGAATTGCCACCCTCTCCACAGCCACTAATGCCCGATCTGGACCCAAATCAAATTGCAAATGCATCAGGTAACTCTTCGAAGCTCCCGGCTGCAAAAAATGCCACAAATGGTGCTAAAGATGGTGCAAATACAACGAAAGGTAAGGAGGCACCGTCTGATTCTGGTGGAAACAATAAGACTACAGATTCGAATAATAAAAATCTGAATTCGAATTCAACGAAAGAAAATTCGAAAGAAAAGGCTTCGAATTCGACGACTGAAAGTGGTGCAAAGAATGGTACGGAGGTAAAAGTAGATAAAAACGAAGCAAAAAACAATCAAAGCGAAAATAAAAAAGAAAAACCGGAATCTCTTATCAAGGAAGCGGTTAATGCAAACAAGGTTGAAGGAAGTAACAATAAGAATGGTGCAGGACCAACGAAAATGCCCGAAGATCTTGTGCAGCCAGGTGCAGCTTTGGGAAAATTAGTTGACCCAGCTAGGCCGAATAATCAAAGCGTGGTGCCAAATGGTGACAAGGCAGCCCCGGCTGGTCCAACTGGAGCACAGAAACCTGACGAAAACACGAAAGCTGCAGAAAATAAAGTACCGACTGAGCCGTTGGCAGAAGCAAAGGAGAATAAAAACACGGAACAGACGAAACCAAACGCCGCTACGCAAGAGACAGTCGCAGTTAAAAAGCCGGAACAGAGCAATAACCAACTGGAAACTAAACCACAAGCTGCAGAAAACAGCGTGGCGCAAAACAAACCGAAGGAAGATGAAACAGCTGTCCAGCAAAAACCAAACCAAGGCACAGAGACTGCCAAGACGAAACCAGTGGTAAGCACCAACCTGGCACCAAATACTCCTGTGCAAAATGAACAGGCAGCAGAGAACAAGCCCGTCCCAGACAATGCTGCAACAAGCAAACCAATACCAAATGAACCGCTGGTACAAAATAAACCAACCACAACACCTTTGAACGCAGTGGCTCAAAATAAACCGGAAGCAGAAAGGGTACAGGCACAAAAGAAACCGGAAGAAGAAAGGGTACAGGCACAAACAAAACCGGAAGCAGAAAGGGTACAGGCACAAAGCAAGCCGGAAGTCGATAGGATACAGGCACAAAACAAACCGGAAGCAGAAAGGGTACAGGCGCAAACCAAGCCGGAAGTCGATAGGATACAGGCACAAAACAAACCAGATGTAGAAGGGGTACAGGCACAAAGCAAACCGGATTCTACTGGTACAATGGTACAAAGCAGCCCTTTACAAAACATAAAAGTGACACCAGCAATTGTGCAATCTGGGCAGAACGTGCCAGCTTCTAACGGAAATGTGGCACAAAATGCACCTTTACCCAATGAAAAAGTGGCACAAAATCAGGCAGCGATAGGATATGATGTAGCGCAAAGTAAACCTGCCCCACAAGATGCAGTGGTTCAGAACAAGCCGTCAGAAAGCGCCGGCGTAGCGCAAGAAAAACCAGCGCCAGCTAAAAACACAGCGCAAGTGAATAATTCCCCGGGGGATGATTTAAGCGTTGATTTGTTTGGAGACGATTCGAAGTTAGTCAATCCAATGTCAGGCAAAAATCAACAAGCCAATAACGTACAAATGCCGGTGACGATTGGTAATGAAAAACCAGTTAACAGCTTGGGAGAAGCAAGTCCTCAAATGCCAAATGCAGAGCAAATGATGCCATTGATGAATGAGAAAGCTAAACCATTTGGCGGCACTGTTGCCGTTCAAAATGATCCGTTGACACACCAGAAGATGATAGAATTAAGTTCACCACCAGTCACATCTTTGGGTCATACGAATTTTGCAACTGAAAAAGACTTGCATCTGCCCTTTCAGAATCCAAGGCCAATGGAAGTCGGTAGGCCAGATGAAATCATAAACAACTTTTCAGGTGCCAAGCAACAAAAGCCACATCCAACAGCTAAGCCACCGGCGCCACAAGCAGCGCCGCCAACCTTGAGCGGAAACGGAGACTTAGAGTCACTTTTTGCCGCCGAAACAGCAAAAACGCCAACAGCAATGCCAGCTGTGAAGGGAGTTACGCCTCTAAAACCGACACTGCAACCAAAAAAGGGTCCAGAAACACTTGAAGAATTCGAAAACGCGAGATTTAAGACTGAAAAACCGGTACCCAACATGGAAGAGGGTTTACTGAAAACGCTGCCTGGTTTATCAGAGGCTGGATCGCAAGAGGTACAGCCAGGGAACGCGTCTTCGCTGTGGGTGGATGATTATGGATTGTTAGGAGACGCACCTTGGGTGAGGAATAAGGCACCGGAGGCACCAAAGGACGAAGGAAAGGAGGAAAAAAAAGAAGATGGAAAAGATAAGAAAAGTGAAGAGAAAAAGACGCCTGAGAAGGGTGAGAAAGAGAAAAAAGAGGAAGAAAAAGATGAAAAGAAAAAGGAAGGAAAAAAGGAAGAGAAAAAGGAAGAAAAAAAGGAAGAAAAAAAGGAAGAAAAAAAGGAAGAAAAAAAGGAAGAGGATAGCAAGCAAGAGAAGAGCAAAAATGATGACATGAAAGATAAAGATATAACAGAGAAAGCTAAAGAAAGCAAAGAAGATTTGAAAAAGAAAGAGAAATCTGAAAAAGGGAAAAATACTGAAGTGAAACTTGATGATGAAAAAGGTTCTAAAAAGAATGCAACAAAAAGTGAAGATGAGAAAAAGGAAGAGGGAAAAAACGAAAAAGAAAAGGGAAACAAACAAGATATGGAAAAAGCTGACAAGGGTGAAGCAAAATCAGAGGAAAAATTGAAAAATGAAACCAAAACAGAGAATGTGAAAGATACAAAAGAGAAGAAAGAAGAAAATGAAAAAAGCAAAGATGAAAAGAAAGATGAGAAAAGTAAGAATTCAACTACATCAGACAATGTTTTAAATTCAAAAGCAAGTTACCAATACATAGAAAATGCAACAACCCCATTGGACAATTATGAATATCATGAAGCACTTGGAAAATATAATGAAAGTAATCTGAAAGCAGGTAAAGTGAAGAACGCATCATCACTCGATGTTGAGCCCATGCAGGCACAGAATCTTATACAAGCCCAGAATAAAAACAAGACGCAAGCGCTGATCCCTGAGGCACAGCAAGCCTCTCAGACGTCTAAACCCAGCCCAGTGATCTCAACAGCATTACCAGGAGACTCGCAAATGACTTCGAGTGGAAATATACACCAAATAACAAGCTCTATTCCAATAAGCAGTGCATTACCGTTAGCTGCATTGCCTGATAATACTGCAAATGACCCACAATTCTTTGTGAGCTCACCAGTGTCGAACCAGAACACAACGACAACAACAAGTCTACTACCAATCGATCCAAAAACTGGGGATCACGTGTTCAATACGTCATTAGCACTTGTTGCTGTACGAGGAGATGAAAGCGCCATCCCAGAGTCAACCATCACAGCGTCGGATCAAAGTGATTGGATGAAAAAGGAAGCAAACACAAAGAAAAACGTGGGTGCAGAGAAAAAGGGATTTGTTGAGGTGCAGCAAGTTCCAGAAAATATCAAAAATAGCATTGATTATAGTGAAAAAGAGAAATCTAACATTAAACCGAAAAGTCTGGTACCAAATATGAGAAAAAAGGACGTGAAAATAAAGGAAGTGAAAGCATCGAAAAGAATGAAAACATTTGCGGAAAACAACGAAAAGAAACGAACATCGTTCAGCAAATTACAAAAAGCATTGGAAGGTACCAATGTCACGATTCAAAATGGCGTCAACACGCACATGACATTCAAATCTTTTGTTCCACGGCTCAGTTTTGATGACATCATCGATGAGCAAAAGCGAAGTTCGATCCCCAAAGGAGGGGCAGTTAAAAAGCGTTCTTGGGAGAAAAAACTGGGAAATATAATGGGAGCAGTTGAAGGGAGCAATGTTACGATTCAGAACGGGGTGACTTCACAGCTGACTTTTAAATCGAATATTGGAACAGTTGAACTTTTAAAGACAAAGAAGTTAAAGAAGATTTTAGATGATGAAGATGGAACAAATAGCAAGGGGCAAAAAGAAAGAGATGAAAATTTTGGTGAAGGTCTGACTGGACAGAAAGGGAGGAAAGTTTCTAACGTAAAAGTGAGTCGAAAGAAACCTGAAAAGGTGCCCTACAAGGCAAGGAAAAGTCAGACAAGTGGAAGTAAAAAGATTCGCAAAGATTGGCAGAAAGAGAGAAAAGGAACTGATAAAATAAAGGTTGGATCGTTCAACAATGCTAAAAGCTCAAAAGTAAAAACTGGCAAAGAGAAGAAATTAAAAAGGATTAAAAACAAAAGAAAGAACGCAGTGAAAAGAAGTGATACCGAAAAAAGTTTGTTGAGTCATAAAATTGGGGATGATAAGTCACTATTAAAAGGTGCAAATCACTCCGAGGCGAACCTCGTATCCAAATTTTCAGGATCAAAGAACGCAAAGGAGTCGAAATCTGTGACAATAACAAATGTGGACAAAGCAGACGTAAGAGATGGCACAGACGGAAACGGGACACTGACTGTTAATGCTGATGAAAAGAAAAATGCTACAAGTGCTGTGACAAGTGACAAAGGAAAGGAAGGAATGGCACTGAACAAATCAGGAAAAAATGGAAGTTTAGCTGAGTTAGGAAATGGAAATAAAACAGTTGGAAAAGGTGATGATGAAACAGAAGAAAAAAAGAATTCGACCAAGCCAAAAGCGCCAGAGAGAGGTGTATTTGAACCAGATATTGGAACAATGAAGAAAATGCCAGAGACAACAGATATAAAGCACCATATTTTTGGTTCAGATGATAAAAATAATCATTCTGAAACTGGGAATGGTGAAAAATTGATACAAGGAGACATAAAAGAGCATGGAATTAATGAAAATAATACTTTACATGCAGTTTATAATGTGAGAAAAATAACCAAGGATGAAGAAGAAGAGGATAATACAAACCTGCTTGTAAAGAATGTCCACAAACACCACATTGATAAGGATAACACTCTCAATGTTGTTTACAACGTTCAACCACGTGCATCCAATGAAACGAATTCAACATCAGAGGCGCTGGTGAAGAATCTTGCGGGATACAATGTTGATAAGAATAACGTTCTGCATGCCGTGTATAATGTACAAAAAACTGCAAAGAAAGAGAGTTTAGGTAATGCACGTGGTCATGCAAGGGGTGTGATTGCTGGCAGATTGCATAATAAAAAGGGGAGAAAGGGGGGAATGTCAAAAATGAAGTCTAGGCAAGTTAGACTTAATGAAAAAGCACCTACTAGGCCAGTTTCAGAGGGGAAACGAACTAGAAAGAACAAAGCAAAGAGGAAAAAGGAATATTCTAGAAAAAAAACAAATTATCAACCAACTAAGTCATCAAAAGAAATAAAATATAACAACAAAAAAGACGAAGATGATAATCTTGTAAAGAACATTGCAAAAATAGCAGCAAAGACGAAAAAGAATATTGATGGCTTAGTTCAAAGTTTAAAGGTGGCAAGCAAAGAGAAAAGAAAGAGTTCTGGCGAAGCAGAAAATAGGGTAAGCCCAAAAGATTCTGTAAAAATAGCAATCAAGGATAATGGTGAGAAAATAAAGGCAAAAAAATTGAAAAGTATAGGACTGGTTTTGCCAGAAAGTGACAGAGAAAAACATAAAAATGAGAATGAAAATAGTAAAAAGGAATCTGAAAAGAAGAAGAAGAAAACGAAAAGCAAAGGAGACTCCATTATGAATGTCAAAGAAACAGCAAAATTAAAAAAAGGAAAGAAAGAAACAAATAAAGCAAGCAAAGAAAATGAAAGAAATAACAAAGATGAACAATCAGGAAAGTTTGCAAACAAAGAAAGCAAAAATAAATTGAATAATTTCCGTCCAACTGCCAAGAAACTGAAAAATGAAGCTGAAAAAGGGAAATATGGTAAAACAAAGTCTACTAAATTAAAAACGGAGACTAAAATAAAGAATGAAAAGAAAGAAAGAAAAGCGACGGGAATAAAAATAAATCACATTTTGGAGACAATGAAGAAAATTGCAAGCGGTCCAACAAGATATCCAAGCAAGAGCCAAAAATTAAAGAAAAACAAGAAAAATAAGAAAGAAAAACGAAAAGGGAAGTCGGAGAACTATGAAGAACGATTGAAAGAAATTGAAAAACGGAAAAAAGTTCAGACGATTTTCTTTCCTCAGGTTTTTATGAAGAGAACGGACATCCCAAAACGTCCAGATGATCAGTTGGAAGAAGCGAAAGGAAGACAATTAATTCCAACCCAAGTTGGTGATATAGATCCGTCAAATGATGCTACGAAAAATTCTGCAAATGGACAAGAGCAGAATACCAAGAATTCTGAGAAGCCAAATGCAGATGCTGATAATAACAAAACAGACCCAGGTAATGCATTGTATGAAAAGGATGGGAAAACAGATGGAAAGAAAAATAAAGGTAAGGAAGATGCTAAAGAACAAGGAAGTAAAAATACAGTTGATACAGGATCGGATATTGATCAGGTTTTGAATTTGACTGTTGGGTTCTTGAATAAGACCTTTCACGACCATTTTGGGAGAGGAATCAACCAGAAAGATAAACTGAACAGCACAGGAAATGAAGAAGCTAAAAATGCATCGAATAGTGGAGGCAAGGGTAAACAGAATGGGACATTAAATGATGCAAATGGTGCAACAAATGGGACAAACAACAACGTAACAAATAACTTTGCAAGTGCCAAAAATGAGACATCGGCTGGGAATGGTACTGCCTTGAACGAACCGAGTATAGCTGGGAATTCTACTATTGCTCAAAACAGCACGGATGGAGGGACAGGTGGGCCTAATAATGCAAGTAACCAGACAGTGAATAGCCAAATTGGGAATAATCAAACGGGGGTTAATCAAACGGCAACCAACCCAATAGGGAATACAACTACCGAAGCCCTCAGCAAACCATCCAATGTGAGCAGTGGATTCAGATCGGAAAGAGTCCCTGGTGTTTCCAAAGCGACAGCAGTTTCTGATATGATGTCACCGATTGAGAATTACATCTTAAACATGATCAATGAAACAGGTCATCAGCGTTTTGGGAACCAGTCTAGCTCAGATGGAAAGCGAGGCGCTACAGCCTCAGACGAGACAGACGTAAAAGGGATGAGTGGTTTGGCAGCGCTGTTAGCCAAAGCCAAGGGAAATCTGAATTTGAAGACAAATGAGGTGAACATTCGAGTGACGCCAAAGGGAAATACGAATTCTGCTGGAACGTTGACAGAGCTGAAAGCTGGCGCAGGCATGATGTTGAATGTTGCCTCAAAAAGAAGTAAAATGAATATTGTTAAGTCAAAAAGTAAACAAAAAACCTCGTCAAGAATCCAAAGGGCAGAGCAAGCCAAGACTAAAGATGGAGGTAAAACAGTGAGAAAAGTTAAAAAATCGAAAGGACAAACGAGAATAAACAAAGTGAAATCAGTTGCGGTTAGGCCCACTATTGGAAGAAGTTCTGCAAGAAAGAAAAGCAAGCATCCTACAGTGAAAGCTATGCATAGAAAAGCCGCAACGAAAAGCGGTATCAAATTTACCACAAGTCACAAGATGCAAAAAGTGACAACCTTTACACATGGTCCAGTTACTGTGGGGTTTGCCCATGAGAAAGGTAAAACCGAAAAAATTGCAAAGTCTGCCAAACAAGTTAAAGGGGAGCTTAGAAAAATGACGAAGTTAAAAAGGAAGTTACCGAAACAAGATTTAAAAGAAATTGGATTGAAAAATGTGAAAGATAAGAAGAATTCTAAAGATAATAAAAAAATAAACAAAGATGCAAAGAAAGAATCAAAGAATGAGAAGAGTAACAGGAAGACAAAAAGGCAAAGCGAAAATGGCAAAAATTCTAATGAAAATGAAAATTATGGGAATTGGCCTATTAAGATTGATGGACAAAAAATAGATTGGGGACCAGTCAGCGAAAACTGGCCGAATGGACCTTTTCGATTGAGCGGTTGAAGTGCCTATGAAATCACTGAAATAGTGCTGATGAACTAGAGGTATTTCACGTTTGTGAAGCAGAATGTCTTTTACAAAGATGGAATAAAGTTAGAGACCCATCGACTTTTGATAAAAGAGACCAGTTGTAGAGCATGGTAAATCGTGCTTGGACAAGTGATGAAGGAGAAAAAACTTCTAAATTTGCGAATAATGAATTAACATGAGATAATATGACTAGCATTTCTGTTTGCATCTTAGAAAGGTTATAAATGTGCAAACAAATAAGAAATAATTGATATCTTTTAAAGGTAAATAATAACGAAAAAATGGACTGTAATGAAATTCTAATTTTCTAAAGTCTAAGATTTGCAATAAGAGGTAAAAGATTTGGAGAAAACGAAGTTATAAATCCCAGAAAGAACGTGAAAAAACAAACAATAATTTAGAGGAATATTTAAATGGAAATTTTTAAAATTTTGATATTCTAGAAAGTTTCAAACGAATGAAGACAGGCTTAGAAAGGGCGTGTTGGTCAGAGTTATTTGACTTAAATTCAAATGCTGATCTAACTTCTCAAAAGTCGAAAGAAAGAAAGCGTTCTCATTTATATAATCTCCCGTAACCATCTTCAAGGTTGCCAGCCATCGAGCATGATATTTACCTTGCTATTGTTTTGCTACCTCGAGATTTTAAATACCACGTTTCTCTTCTGAGATGCCTTTTAATCGATGTTCTAGAAATTCAAATGTACTCAAAGATGGCCAGATTAGTGCAAATTTTTACGAGCTTGCTTCCGTGCTAGCTAGAAGAACGTCTCCTTATTGGAAAACACCATCAATGCAAAGATTTAAAACTGTTTTCAATATTAGAAAAATTAAACGTCTTGATCTCTTAAAAGTTGTCATCGAAAACTCGACATAATCTTTGCATACGGCGATAAGACTTTTATTGGCATCGCTAGAATTCAATATGAATTTGCAGATGCAAATGTGAATAGTTTAGACTTAATGTTTTCACTAATTCATTATAACCAGTTGTTTGGCATTGTAACTTGCATGATAAAAGCTTAGAATAAGAATAAAAACTAAAGACTCTTCTTTCACTCACCTCTTTTTATTTTTCAACAATTCATGCCTCAGAAATGAAAATCTAGCGATGTGCATCTTCAAATTTGATTCCAATACAGGCTGCAAAGGATTTCGTCGTCTTCGATGCTTCTTAAACAGCCTTCAAAAATAACACGTATCACGTAAAAATAAACAGCAATAAAAAGCATTATTTTATCAATGCATCGAACATAAAGTTTCCTATTTTAAAGAATATCTCCTTTGATACAGAACACTTTGATACATAACTGCTTACAGAACACTACATGAATGGGACCAGAGGGGGTAAGATACAAATACTACTACCCTGTGGGTGTAAAAGACATTCAGATACAAACAAATATAGAAAAACACCTTTGACAAGGGGTGAACACAAAATTGTTCCTCTATACCCAGGAGTTTAGAATGTTACCTGGTCCGTAGCTGAGCGCCGTCTGTGGTTGCACCCTGCTATGTGCGATTACGATTAGCAACCAGGGAAAAGTGTAAACTAAACTATAAAATGAACTAAACTAAACTAAACTAAAATGAACTAAACTAAACTAAACTAAACTAAACTAAACTAAACTAAACTAAACTAAACTAAACTATAAACTAAACTAAACTAAACTAAACTAAACTAAACTAAACTAAACTAAACTAAACTAAACTAAACTAAACTAAACTAAACTAAACTAAACTATAAACTAAACTATAAACTAAACTAAACTAAACTAAACTAAACTATAAACTAAACTAAACTAAACTAAACTAAACTAAACTAAACTAAACTAAACTAAACTAAACTAAACTAAACTATAAACTAAACTAAACTAAACCATACCAAACCATACCAAACGAAACCAAACGAAACTAAACTAAACTAAACTAAACTAAACTTAACTTAACTTAACTAAACTAAACTAAACTAAACTAAACTAAACTGAACTAAACTAAACTAAACTAAACTAAACTATGCTAAACTAAATGAAACTGGACCACGTGCAAATAACAGAGCATTACATGCAAGCAAACTATACACCATAAAATTACTTGCAATGAAAACAGGGTTTTTAATTACTAAATTATAGCCATGGTTCTAAACTGAAAGTGATCAGAAATTGAGAATAAGGCACCAGTTTGAAAAGGCATCAGCGTATCTATTGCGTTTAACATAACACCAGAAACTTGAAACTTTTAGCAAGGAAAATGTGTGTTAATTCCCTTCAAAGATACCTAATAATCTATGGGTGAAAATCTCTTAAAGTTGAGAACAATATAGTATCATTATAGACAAACTGCCACAATTTTTCACAAGTTTCATAACTATTGCAATGCAAAACTTTAATGATAAATATGCTAGTCACGGAAAACACATATTTTGATTTCAAAATAATTTAATAGGGAAAGTTTTAACTAAAACATCTTAAGACATTGAGTAAAACTAGGGATAATTCTGAAATATTAACTTTCTTTTAAAAAATTTTTATTCAAGAAAAAAACGTGTTTCATTCCTTAGCAACAATCTAGATAAACTAATAATTCGCCGTTTTTAATGTTTAGGAGCTTGCTTCTATGGTCTATAGTTATGAATTGAAACACCTGTTACGATGCGTCGAATTCCATAGCGATCATTAAGTCATGGGCAAGTTACGAGCAGACTTCGGCCTAACACCGTCGAAACGAATTTTACGCCTGAAATGCAACAGATTAGATTGGCAGTAACTTAAGTTGCGGTGTCAATGGAGTTTCGAAAAAGTTACTGATGAGAAAAAGGAGGTAGGTGTGGTTCAAGATTAATAGAAAGATTCAAGAGATATGAAGTTACGAATCGAAAACCTTTATTGATTAAGTGAAAATCCACCAGTAATAATATATTTATATAACTTTTGTTATCATTAAAAGGGGAGATTAAATTTCCAAAAAGCATTTGAAATTTCATCCTTTGAAATCTAGTCTGTTTCTTCCAATATAGAGAATTGTTAAAGTTTTGATAGACCAATGGTAAGATACGAATTATGGCACAAAGATGGGAAAAATGCAAAATATTGATATCAAATATGGACTTTTGATCAAAATCAATGTTTCCACGCTTTATACGAAATATTTATGCTTACTCGGGATTTGATAAAATCTTAATCATCATCTTGTTTTATCATGCTGTTAAATGATTCTAAAATTTGGCCCTTACGGGGACCTTTGAAGCTTTCTATTCTGGAAGGAATTCATTTCCAGGTTTCGGGTCAGAATTGAAACACTAAATCGGTATTTGTGGTCTGTTGATGAAAGAATTTATGAAAATTCAGCAATCAAGTGTTGTTAATATGAAAGAAAAATGCGAAAGGAAATATTTTGTAAACAATGAAAATCGACACGTTGAACTTTAAGTTGTTGTTCAATAAAAACTAGCATTGGAAAGAAGGGTGCATGTTTCATGAACAGAAATTATTTATTTCTACGTTCTGGGTTTCTTTTAGATAACACGGAACAAAGAACAGACGCCCAAATGAACGGGATGTACAGACTAGTTGTCGTAGTTATTGCGACAATTGTTGCGATACAAAACTGCCATGGACAGAATATCAATCTTAATGATCTATTAGCAGCAGTTAGAGCTAATAATAACCATAACAATAATAATAAAAACACGAACAGTGACGATAATGCGCCAAAGACGTACTCATCTACGTCTGTTAAGACGCAAGAATTTAGCGATCTGCAATCGCTTATGGCGGCAATGAAGGGAGGAGGCAATGGAAACACCGCAAATCTCGATATTGCGTCGTTACTATCAAAGCAAGGAGCGCAACAAGGCGATCAAAGTAGCAAGAATGAAAAGACTGTCGAAATATCGCCAGGAGGCGAAGTACCGCCAGGAGGCGAAGTAACGTCGAAATCAGAAGGTGCTAATGATGAAAATAAAAATAGTAATGATAATAATGGAATAAACTTGAGCCAGTTGGCAGCGCTATTAAAACAGCAGCAACAACAAAAAGAAGAGCAAAGTGAAGGAGCGAAAACAGAGAGCAAGGAAACGGAAAGCATTTCAGAGAGTGTCAATCAACAAAACGGCATTGCATCATTTCTTAAAAAGAGTAACAATGATGTCGCAGGAGCCCCCGGTTTACAAATAGAAACAGAAGGGGATACCAGTAAGGATGGCCACTCTAGATTCGTATTACAGCGATCTCCAGACGGGGGACTGATGCTAGTTCCAGTTAAAGAAGAAACTGGCTCTTCAAGAGGATTAGATATCGGTGATTTGATGAAAAAACCAGAAAATGCAGTTGGAGGGACAAATAGACAGCAACTTCAATTGACATCGTTGGTATGAAAACATTCATATTTTATAAAACAATCATCTCAAGCATGGTGATTTCTCTTCTATAAGACTAAATACTTTCTTCGTAATGCAGAAATTTGATAAATTGCAGGGAAATGATTCATATGTAGAGTTATTTTTGATATAAGAATTGTATGTAATATATTGGATTCTAAATAACGTTCCAGTGCGTCACAGACGGTAAAACGGACGGTAAAACGGTGAAATTTCGAGTTGAAGAAGGAGGTGGCTAGGCAAGATGAAGCTTAGGTGTTGAAACAATTTAAACAGCATATGAAACTCTCATTCAAAGAAACAGGATCTTCACTTCATCTCTAGAAATTGGACACCCACCACTTTAACTAATCTATCAGAAACTGTATTCACAGCAATCCCGCCCGACTCGATCCTGATGATATCAATTGATCCGAACTCTAAAATTGAAAATCTGTGTTGCATTAAGACCAACTAAATAATTATTCGTAACTTGTCAGTATGTTGTCACTGTTTGTCACTTCTAACAGGAATGTTCATGGTGCCAATAGGTACTCAATAAAGACAAGACCAACACGAAATACGGTACAAATTTTATCAAAGAAACCTTCGCTATTTGTTGCCTGAACTGTGATGTATGAACTTGAATCCAGATCTTCATGTTCTGTTTTCATTAAATTCTGTTTTCTATTCTCATCTAGGCCCAAGCATTGTACAGTCCATTCCCTGGAGACAACATACTGCATCTTCATCTGAAAGGTAAAGATGGGAAAGATGGTAAACAAGGACAAAAGGTACGTGGATCAAGTTTTGGAGCAAACGTATGATTTTGTGACAAGATGACTTTGTCATGCCTTATCCGAATATGGATGCAAATGGCATTGAAATTTTGATCAAAATCCCACTTCATACCATAAAAAGTTTCATATTCTATTAACCTTAAGGTATCGCGGAGAATGTCACTTACCATAAATTCGCCAATTTTTTCTTCCTCTCTGTAAAAAATCTGATGATGTCTTTTCGATTTCAGGGACACACTGGTCCTCCAGGAACTACTGGTCCAGCTGGTCCTAAGGTAATGTTATTGATCACTTAATCAGCATATTGTCAATTAATTATCCTTGGAAAAATATTTTAATTAGCGGAACAATGCAACACGTAGAAGGAGCTACAATTTACGATAGTATAAATTTAAATGGAAAGATACAGAGAACTGTGAGACGCCCTGTGCAGTATTGACTGCATGTGACGTTTTAGAAGAATAAAATTTGATGCAGAAGTCTGGATTAAAAGAAGTTACCTTTAAAAAACATTGCTATGATTTGCTAAAATGGAAAACCGATGTCACAAATTTAGATTTATATGTGTTTGCGAAGCTGATATGAAAATAATTTTTGTCAATTTTGAGACACAAGTAAGATATTTAGGAAATAGGCCTAGCATGGATGAGAAAAAATGGCTCAAACTGTTGGAGCTTTGACGTTGATTAATAGAGAAAATTTGGACAACATGTTCCTTCCTGTAGTTGCAATGTAAAAGGTGTCCGCGATAACAGTGGAGAGTTTCATGCTAAAAAAATGACGATTATTTTATCAATTTCCAGGGACCAAAAGGAGAACCAGGAACATGTTCAAAAGCAGTAAGTATTACTTGCCGACTTTTTTAATACTTCACTGGAGGTTGCATGCAGATCACAATGAAATGAAACTAGAAAAAATGAATATAATAAGCAAAATATCTGAAAAGGTAAAAATGAATAATCGATAATAATGATAAACTGTTAATGATATAATTATATCTTTAACTATTTATGAATGCGAAAGATCAACATAATCTTCATCTTTTATAAACTGCGCCAGAAATTTTTATATAAATCCAAGTGAATTTACAAAATAAATATTAAGTATTTGTTCGATTCCTAAAAATTCAAGATAATTCCCTTCTGATAATTGATGGGTGATTTTAAAATTTATTTTACACAATGAAAACTTTTGTTGACTGTATCGAAACCAACCAGCTTTATCCATACCAGTTTCTAAACCATTCCAAGCATAATGAGAGAGAATGGATGCAGGAAAGGAATTAACATCGTTTCATTTTGCAGGAAGAACATCAGCCGTACACGTGTACAGAAGGAGAGGCAGAAAGCATGAAAGCAAGAGTAAAATACCTAGAAGATATCTGCAAAAAGGTACTTGATAAAAGAGCACATAATATTTCGAAGGAAAAACCACAGTCTGGAAGTATAAGGGAAAGAGTGATAATGAAACCAAGACGACAAGATAGAAGAAAGAGAATTCGAGGGGGAACCATGAGGAACTTATAACGAGGGGCTGGAAGGGATCAAAATGCCCCTCTCCCCAATTTAGGCTAGTTTTCTCGACTTAACTGAAGCATATTTGAAACTTCTTGTTTTTGGTGTTGATTTTAAAAAATGCGCCTGGCAAACTGGCTGAGAAAGCTAAAAATTAAATGGGCTCAATTAAATGGAAGCAATTTGGAATTGCTTTGATCGTATTTTGGTAGAGAATTCCATTCTAAAACATACGTTTTGGCTGTTGATATTCGCAGTAACAAGAGCAGAAGGGCCATTTTTTTTAAAAAAAGGGACAAAGGAATTCTCATATTCCATTTTAAAACGTTTACGTAACACATTTTTGCTTAACCTGGAAGAGAACCAAGTTCAATAACTTTATTATCTAATTCATAAGGGGGAAGGGGGCAGGCAGAGATTGTTATTTAATTACTGATTGTTGCAATGGATAGAGAGGGCGAAGAAGTAGTCACATTTAGATCATAAACATAAACATCAAGAATGATTATAAAAAACCTGTCCCCATTGACAGAAGACCTTTGATCCTATTAATCTCAAACAGTTTGTTGTGAACATTTAAACTTCCTATTTAAATTCTAAAAAATATGAATTCCGAAAAATATTTAATAATCCTAGAGCGTAAAAGGATAGGAGGGGCCTGGCAGCTGCTGGCATTAGGCAAACCCTTTTTTGATCTATCAAAAATTGCTATCAAAATCGAATTAGAGAATCATCATTATAACTCTAAGGGTAACTGACTTTGTGTGAACTTGTATTTAAATCCTTGTGTTGAAATTATTGCAAAGATTGAAAATCGATTTTTATTTCAACCAAACTCTTCACATTAAATAGGGTATTATGGTAGAGGGGGTCTCCAAAAAGTTAGGGGGTCTTGGTCATGAAAGCAGGAGGAAATTACGCAGTAGGATTGGAAATACAGGGGGGATGAAGGAACAGATTGGGCATTGCTCCGGATTCATAAACATTTAAACATGCTTGCGCGATTTAGCGTGGGATTATTGCGTTTGACTATGTCATTCGCGGGAGAAAAAAATTTAAAGAGCGAGATGGAGTGGTTCTGCGGGCAGCAACCGAGTTAATACTGCGGGCAGCGCATAATATTTTGATCAGAGAGAGTGCCTCGTATTTCCAGTTGGTGTCTCCATTTACGCGATTAAAAATTGACGCCATTTTGATGACGTCAAAAATCAACTGTCGAAAGCAAAGATTTTCTCTGATCAAATCATAAATATCGATGAGAAATTTAGATGCAAAAAGCTTCGCAAATTTAAGATACTGGAAATACAAATGGCACGACTAACAAATTGTTTTTTCTTTCTTTCAGGAAGCCGTAAGCGTGAAAAAACCAACTGGTGAAACGGGAGGGTAAGTGTTTTACTATCAATGTTTATTTCATCTTAGTAAAACTTCAAAATTTCAAATTGACCCTCGAGAAATGCATCGACAAGAATATAAATATTTTAAACTTATGAATCCCTCTTCAAAAACATATGTGTTATCTCCTCTCTCTGATCCAATTTTCTTGACATGCTCCACGATTTAAACATTTTAAGAAAAATTACAAATATCACGATCAGATGCTCACACCTAACTTTGGCGAGGTTTTCAATTGTTTTTTAATAAATATTGATGATATGAAGTTTTAAAAACATAGAAAAGAATAAATAACTTAACCAACTGAAGAATTGTTTATTTGTATATTTTTGTATATTGTATATTTTTGGGTTGCTTTTATCAAAAAACTGTCTCGATAAATTCATCGAGGTAAGAACATATCGCGCAAAAATTGACGATTTAATGCAATGAATGAAATCAAAATCCAACGTAACCATTTTGCTGCTTTTAGAGTCGGAATACCAGAACAAACTTGCCAGTCCATTTTTGACAAAAATCCAAATGCAAAAAGCGGGGCATATTGGTTAATGGTAAATGGAGTCAAATTCAAGGTATGTCCATTTCAAAGTTCCCCTTTCAAATGCCATTCACTAATCATGCACACTTATGGATTGTTATACGTTGCTCTTCAAGGTTCAAGCTAAAATATTTCTAAACTATTCTAAATCCTAGAATTTCCCTTAAGGACCGGTTATTTGAAATTCGGGGTATCGTTACATTCCCAATAAGGTCCATAACCATGTCACCCCTGAAAGAAGCATATAGCCCTATGATTATCAGCGAGTATTGATTATTTTTAGGGGGGGGGGGCTCATGCTTTAATAACTTCATTCATCTTTTATTGAACTTTTGTTAGGTCTCTTTGCTCAAATATCATCAATTATACTACCCCCTTGCAATCTGAGATAAAGGTATCGGTTGCTACTGAACAATTGTATTATCACCAGGGGGTACCTTTATTCTCTGAATGCAAGTAAGTAGGGGTCGTTGCTAGCCTTTGGTTTCAATACACAGTTCCGTAACTGGAACCACTTCGAACCAAATGCTTGTATTTGCTCAACTCGAATATAAAACAATTTCTATTGTGCAGACATATTGCGACTTCGATCGGCTTGGTGGAAAGGCCTGGACCCTAGTAGCCCGAGTTAACGGTACGGAGAACCATTTTAGCGCCGTATCCAACACGTGGGCGGACAAGAGTCTCATTCGGTCGGAAACCGCGTTTGATAAGGACCTAAGGTCGACGATGAAGAGCCATGGTTGGTATGCCATCACAGGCAATGCTATCAAAGTCTGTTACGACGGGTTGGACACTCACTGTGCGGAATTCACGCATAATCTAGGACAGGACCTGACAAGTTTGTTCGCGAACGAGTTTGGTGTCGTACCGGACGAAAAATGGAAGTTCAAAGATCTGCTGCGAGCATTCGGACAGAGTTGTGACAAAGTTGAACCGAAAGACAAAAGTAAGAAGCCAGAGATGACAAAAGAATGGTGCGGGTTAAACGTAGCAAATGTCTGCCATCCGGAAGACATAAACCCAAACTTGAACCCGACAAACCACATCGTCCGGATTGGTTGCATCGGAGCTTTTTCAAAGTCGTGCACACCTGCAGATTTTGCATTGGGAATTGGAATTACCAGCTGTTTTGACGGGTACGGTTGTGGGAGAGTCGGGCCGAAAACTCCGAGTTTGCACTGGGCCTGTTCCCCAACTTATGGAACTTTTGCACACACGTCTTTCATCTTTGTAAATTAGTCCTCATCTATAGAACAGACACCGCTTGAATGAAATTATGGTGAAACACTTTGTACTCATTAAGGCTGTAATGTAAATAGGTATGATCGACGTGTCTTTGAGTAGGGTGATTTCTGTGCGAGAGTGAAGGGTCCAACTTCCATAGAATTTATCATAGAATTCTTAAAAGTCTCACATATAAAAGCACCTAAAGGTGCTGCTTCAAAAAACCAAAGGTGAGCCATAACACATCTCAAAATTTGCAGCATTCAAAATATCTTTCTGCGTCTTCCCAGGCAAACTCCATCTTCAAAACTTTGGTGAAGTTCCGTTAATCATCGTTGTCTTTTTAGCAGGCTTTTTTTTAAATCTAGCAGGCAATGAATTTACTAGCGGCTGTTTTACCATATTTTGATATTTTTGAATAGTTTTGGTCTTGCTAATACTTCTTAATATAATAAACCTTCATAAAACAATACTTAAAAACAGTTGATTACAAAGTCCAATTTTGATGAGAAATCCTTTTCACGGTTTTTGAGAGAAAAACAAAACAAACTGCAGTTTCTGTTTTAAGCAAGGCAGGGCTTGCCACGCTGCAAGGGCCTTATCAGAAATTCGACTCTCCCACATTCGAAGCCTGTATAAGAAACCAAACGCAAAAGGTTGCGACACATCAAAGGAATTGCGCAAGCGAATCAATACGATGCGACGGTGCTACAGTTTACGAGAAGATGGAACGAGCGATATATCGTAACGATGAGACAAGGTGGCCGTAGATTCGCGATAAAGATGTTGCGACCAATCATTCGCAACGTCGCAAGTTCATGTGTAAGTGGAACGATCTATGCATCGATAAGTTAGGCAGAATACGACGCAATGCAAGAAAAGTGGCGTTACTATAAATGACAAAGGACATCGCAACCAATGGAATCGAAACGGGCTACTAGGGTCCAGCCTACCAACCGGGATCGAAGCTTCGCGAATAAGAAAACGCGTAATAATCGTGTGTCGAAATTCGAGAGAATTAAAACACCTTTTTCTTATTTTGATCAGACGTGGTGCGAGTTCATCAAAGGTGGGGCAACAGATGAAGACAGAAGGCCCGGATTAGCCGGGGGTTGGACCCTAGTAGCCCGAATCAAAGGACAAGATACGGATTGGTCGCCAATATCGGACAACTGGGCATCGAACCAGACATTGAACGAAAAAACGGCTGCCGATATTACGAAGACAACTTCGATGAAGAACATGGGTTACGTCTTGTTACGAAGCAACGTTTTATTGTTATGCTTCACTGGCAAAGACACAGGTTGCGCGCCATTTACGCACGGCCGTAACATGTCGCTTGCTAAACTATTTTCGACAAGATTTGGCGAAGTGCCTAATGAACAATACACGTTTGCGACTTTTATGAAATCTGTTGGTAAAAGTTGCGATCTGTCGATATTACGACAGAGCTGGTGTGGATTGAACTTAGCGAACGTTTGCAATCCTCGAAAAGGTGATCCAAATGAAAAACCAGTGAAAACAACGCATATTGTGCGCATTGGTTGTATCGGCGATCGTACCGCAACTTGCTTCCCAGATGATTACGCCATTGGTATTGGCGTTACGAGCTGTAAGGACGGTTTCGGTTGTAGTAATGTTGGACCTTCTAAAAATATGCATTATCGATGTGATTACGTTTATGGCGCATTCTCGCAAACCGCCTATCTTTATGTTCTTTAATGTTCATATTTCATGATGTCTCGCATTGATCAATGTCCCACATTTCTCACGTACAATATCTATTTATGTTCCTTATCTCCGGGTGTCCCATATTTGCTTTTGTCCAGTACTTGTGAATATCTAATACTTATAGAAGTCCCAAATTCATTAATGTCCCATATTGCTAGGTACTCCGTATTTCTGGGTGCAACATGGCTCTTGATGTCCCATACGTTTAGATGTTCCATACTTTTGGAAGTTCCAAGTTTATTAATGTCTCATATTGCTAGGTACACCATATTTATGGGTGCAACATATCTCTTGATATCACATATTTCTGGATGCTCCATATTTGTTGATGTTCCATACTTCTGGATGTCCAACATTTTTAATGTCCCATATTGCTGGATGACAAAGATCTCTTGATGTTCCATATTTCTGGATGTCCCATATCTCTTTTTGTCCCATATATGTTGATGTCCAATGATATTGTGAGACAAAACTTAAATTAGGTGCCAAACAAATTTGATTAGGTGTTATTCATGATGCAAAAACCTTGAGATTAAAACAAGAATTTCTCCGCATTTCCATGTAATGCTTACAATAATAATTTCTAAATTCCTTGTCAAATATAAAACTTAATAATGTCAATTATTTTGTAAGCTTCAATTTGAGATGCGTCATCCATGATAACAAGTAATTAAAGTAGAAATGTTAATGAATTTTTACGTTAACACATTCTCAAAAATAAAATTCAATTCTTTTTAAAAAAATTGCTCTTTTATTTCTATTTTTCCTTCCTTCCGTCCTTCCGTCCTTCCTTCCGTCCTTCCTTCCGTCCTTCCTTCCTTCCTTCCTTCCTTCCTTCCTTCCTTCCTTCCTTCCTTCCTTCCTTCCTTCCTTCCGTCCTTCCATCCTTCCTTCCTTCCTTCCTTCCTTCCTTCCTTCCTTCCTTCCTTCCTTCCTTCCTTCCTTCCTTCCTTCCTTCCTTCCTTCCTTCCTTCCTTCCTTCCTTCCTTCCTTCCTTCCTTCCTTCCTTCCTTCCTTCCTTCCTTCCTTCCTTCCTTCCTTCCTTCCTTCCTTCCTTCCTTCCTTTCTTTCTCTCTTTCTTTCTGTCTCCAAATCTAACAAACTGCATCTTATGACAGAAGAAATAAAAAGCAAATGAGCGAAACAAGTAAATTTGAAACATTAGATTGAAACATAATCTTCTCCCTGTTACATCAAAATAGTGACAACTTGCTTATAAAGTCTATATGTAAAAATGAATGTTTGAAAGCATTTAAAAATACAGCGTCCCATTTTTCTGTCTCGAAATTACGACAAATTGATGGCGGGTCTGTTGTTGAATAGTTCTTCGACAACTGTTGAATCAGCCATTGTCGAAATATCGCCTAAATCGCGCTCGTTGCGGGCAATTTTGCGAAGAACACGGCGCATTATTTTACCTGAGCGAGTTTTCGGGAGTCCAGGTGCATTCTGGATGATTTCTGGTTGAGCCATTGGACCGATGCGGTGGCGCACTAAAAACAAGAATGTGCGTATTAGTTTTATTTTCATTCCAGTTCCTTTTGATTCATATTAACAGGGCGATTTACATAACAAAAATAAAGTTGTCTACAATGTGCCTTGCTTAGGAACATAACCAGCATAATATGCATTATTATTTAGGATCAAGTTATACAAAAAATAAATAAAATAAATATGTAATTAAAGAATGAGACTCAGAAGTCATTAATGATCACATTATCGACCTCTTTGAGCTTTTAAATGTGCTTCTGATCTGGTTTTGAAAGTAGGTTGCGAAGGAGCAATTCTAATTTTGTAGATTAATTGATTCCAAAATGTGGTGCCTTGAAACGAGAATCTCCTCTGCTAATTTGAAGCTTTGCAGAATGGTTTAAAGATTATAAAATGACAAAAAAAACAAAGCAAATCAACAGAAAATTGCAAAAAACTAGTAGAAGAAAATTACCTCGCTCTTTTAACGTTTTTTTCAACGATTCTGAGAAAACTTCACCCTTCAAAAAAAAGGGTTTAAAACTGAATTTTTTCTTTCTTACAAAATGCTTCAACAATTCATAACAAATTATCAAATCAATCAGTTTCTTGGTTTTTAATAAATATGTCACTTCTTATACTTACATTTTTGAGTGACACAAAACAATAAACACATTCTCCCTTCACAGGATGTGGCATTGAGACCTGAATGAAAAGAACATATGATAACATATCAAAATTTCATATTATGAATTATCATAAATTCAAATCTACATTTTATTTCAAAGTGTTTTCAGATCAGTAAAAACATGTCCGGTGAGTGATACTTGGGGTTTTCATAAAACTAGATGTAAAGGAGCTTATGGACACGATATTTACGTTACCATTAACATCTGCAATCAAGTGACCAATCATGGACATTCACAAGCAATCATATGATAATCACATGAGAATCAAATGATAATCGCACGATAATCACATGAAAATCACATGAAAAACACTAGCAATCACATGATAATCACATGATAATCACATGATAATCACATGAGAATCACATGATAATCGCACTATAATCACATGATAATGAAAACCATTCATATGATAAAACATTATAATCACATGAAAATCACATGAAAATCACTAGCAATCACATGATAGTCACATGATAACCACATGTTTATTAAACCACCTACCACAGCTGCTTCTGACAATGCTTGGTGCTCAATCAAGGCACTTTCAATTTGTGCTGTGCTCAAAAGATGCCCAGAAACATTCATGCAATCATCGATTCTACCAGTTATCCAAAAATAATCATCACTATCTCGCTTGGCACCTGTTGTCACAAAATATATTGAAATCTTTTAGAAACGCTTTCAAACCAATTATTTGTCCAGAGCCTTTATGAATTGCCTTTTTCTGCATTTGCAGGCAGGCTTACCGGCAATGGGATTTCAGATTGCACTTACGGGGCACTATAAGTACACGCTTTTTAGAAGGTTCTAGTTACAGTTGCAAAAACTTGTTAAGTAGCAAAATAGCAAAATAGAAAACAGAAATGAAGTGATTCAATCAACCAACCAATCAATCAATCAATTAATCAATCGATCAATCAATCAACCAATCAACTTATCGATCAATCAATCAAACAATCAACCAATCGATCAATCAGTCAATCAATCAATCGATCAACCAATCAACCAATCAATCGATCAATCAATCAATCAACCAACCAATCGATCAATCAGTCAATCAATCAATCGATCAACCAATCGATCAATCAATCAATCAATCGATCAATCAATCAATCAATCAACCAATCAGTCAGTCAATCAACCAATCAATCACTTTCATGTGGGGATTAAAGCATTAAAAGTTGCAGAATGCTTCATTTCCTTGTAACATAGCATTCCTAAATTGACAAAAAAAACTCTTGTTGAACCAAAGAGTCGATGGATAAATTAGCTAAGAAGAGAGAATGAGCGCAAGAGCGCCAATAAATTAATTCAAACAAGAAAGCGCTTACCATCACCAGCAAAATAATATCCTTTGAATTTTGTGAAATAACCAGCTTCAAATCTTTCTTGATTTCGATAAAGTGTTCGCATCATTCCAGGCCATGGTTGTTTGAAAACCTGAAAAAATCATGATAGTTCATCATCTATGACTTGAACACAATCCAAAACTAACTAATTGATAATTATTAATAAAAAGGATAATAATCAATCTATTTAAAAATACATATAATCTGAGTCCGGAAACATCACGGTCCAACGGCAGGCGGCCATGTGGAGGGTTACTGAAAAGAATAGAAATTGCAAGGCCACGCCCAGATCACGCCCCATTTGTTTTGTTTGGCGAGGAAGGGCGATGAATTTGAGCCATTAGGCCAGAGGAGGGTTCAATACTTTCCTGAGCTCCGTATATCATCAGTACAAGTTTGGCAAAAATTTTAATGAAATTTTCTAGGGTTTACAGAAGGGAAAACATGATTTAGTTGAGCTACAAACATGTCTTCAAAACATAAGCCCTAAGCCTGTCATTCCTTATAAAATAGTAACTCTGATGTGCATGCATACCAAATAGCCTTGATCGCATTCTCCGGTCAATTCATTTCCGTCTTCGTCGACAATTGCTGGAACAATACCAAAGAATGGTAAGCTTGCTGAACCAGGTTTCATCTTCGTGGCACCAGGTAACCCAGTGATCATGTGACCGCCTGTTTCAGTTTGCCAAAACGTGTCCGCAACAGAACAGCGTTCTTCCCCGACGTATTTGTAATACCATAACCAAGCTTCCGGGTTGATCGGCTCACCAACGGTTCCAAGAACTCGTAAACTGGATCTGTCGTACCTTAAAAGCAATGGCATTATATACATTAACAATAACAAATGATGATAGTATTCCTTGTTAGTTCAAGGAAAATTTCATTAAGAACAGCCTCATGTGCTAGGCCCAGACATAGATTGAAGTTCTCGATTGATTACCATTTCATCGTTCATGAATATTTACCCTCTTTGATAATAAGAGTGTCTAAGAACAAAGTTACCTTTGTCCACAATTTCACAGACTTTTCTCATTCATATTTTGTCTTTAAGTCATGTAAGTGAGAAGGATAAGAACACAAAAGTAAGTTTTCATCTCACTTACTTTCGGACGACCTCTTTTCCAAATTTCATCAATGTTCTGATTGCGGTGGGAGCAGTGTAGAAAAGAGATACTTTGTACTTCTCTACCAGTTCCCAGCATCTACCGGCATGTGGGTATAATGGTGTCCCTTCAAACTAAAAACAAACAATTATAAAAGTAAGATTTGCCCAGTGACTTAATAAACAAGCAAGAATAATGGAAGGAAAACCAAAGAAACCAAGCAAGCGATGATATGGTAAATAAACATCTATATCCGATAAAACCCTTCAGTAGCAGTATCTATTTAAACAAACAGATATGGAGTCTCAACGAAACGTTGAATAAATTATTAGGTAACCTGAGGTACTTTTTACAGGAGGATATGTTATATGTTTTTTCATGTTTCTATCAGATCTTCTTTAAATCGATTATCATCTTGGAAGTATATTCTATCAACCACAGCATCACAGAGTGTAGAATCAACTAAAGTATTACATGAGAATATTAACACATCTTGTTTGCAGTTTCATTAGTTGTTCCTGTCTTTGCAGCATTAAACAAATCTTGTATTCTATGATTATAAGATTTGTAAACTATCATAAAACACACAAACTTACAATAAGGCTTGTGGCGCCGTTTGCAAGAGGTCCATAAACAACATATGAGTGACCAGTGATCCAGCCTACATCCGCAGTGCACCAGTAAATATCATCATCGTTGTAATCAAAAACATACCTAAAAAATCAACAGTAGAAAAAAATGACAAACTGTCGTTTAATAAAGCTAACAATGTTTGCAAAACTAGCAAAAATAACCTTGTTTTTAAACAACCATTGAGGATGGCTTCAATTTTTCGTTGCTTGCAATCAGGGAATAATTAAAGTGATGAAATGATGAGTAGGAAAAGCTTGATAATGAATGATGAAGTGATAAGCTTGGTAATATGATAATTTACTTACTTAAAAGTTGTTGCTGCATATAGCATGTAGCCACCAATTGTATGAAGAACGCCTTTTGGCTTGCCAGTCGAACCACTGTCAAAAGAAAAAGTGGATAGAAGAAATTAGATATGAACAATGTTGAACCACCAAACTAAGTTTTGTTTTGTATAATAGATAAATAAGCATGTAAATAGACATGAAAGAAGGAAACAGACAAGAAGACTTTCTCATGTTCTTGTTAGATTGTGCGAGCGACAAAATCAAGTTTTTTACCTTGTATAAAGTATAAAAAGAGGGTCTTCAGCATCCATCCACTCGGGTTCACATTCTTCATCAACATTTTGCATTGCCTCATGCCACCAAACATCAACATCCTCATTCCATGGGGTCTAATAACCAAAATGATACCACAATTATATCCCTTAAAACACCATTAAAGATTTTACATTCATAAAGAGGAGAATAAAAATATGTAAATTAATGACAAATTTACCAAGAATCCTTTGCAAGGTCGCTTAGCAGCAGTTGGTTCATCACCATTAGCCTCTTGTCCATTTGCAGCCTCGTCTTGGGATTCACTAAGGTGTCTTAACACAATACACTTTTGAACAGTGTGCCCCCTGTTAAAAAATGGGAGTATTCTGTGAATCAGTGAATCAATAGATTTACAAAGTAAAATGATGAATAACAAAAGGAGAAGAACACTTTTAAGATGGCTCTTTAAAATCATGTTCAAAAGAGAATGAGAATTAAGTTGATATAGAAACAAAAATTACATAATATCAAATATGTATATGATAAAAATTTCATAGTAAAGTTGAACAACAAATAAATAAGGAGAAAAACTTACGCTTCCCTGCATTCCTTTATGGCTGAGTCAGCAATTTCTTTCAGTTTAAGGAGCTTTGCGCCTCGATAAAAACCATCTGAAATGTAAATATGTATTTCATGAAAAATAGAGGAACATTAAAATCAGTTAGTCAGTTCATCAATCAATCAATCAATCAATCAATCAATCAATCAATCAATCAATCAATCAAACAACCAATCAAACACGAATCAATCAATTAATTAATCTACTAATCAACTAATCATCTAATCGACTTATTAATCAACCAATCAATCAGCCAATAAATGAACCAATCAATCAACCAATCAATTAATCAATAAACCAATCAACAATCAAGTCAATTAATCAACCATTGTAAAGATCAAGAACTTTGTTAAGTAAAATGGTTGAACATCGTACAACCTGATCAATGTAAAATGTAAGGGTACATCACAGAGAATCAGAAAACTTGAACTGTTCTCCCTCGGCTCCCCTTTTTATCAATGTTTGTGGTGTTTGATAAGCAGACAACTACACTATAGCTGCCTGTCCCGCAAGTACCACAATAATTAGTTACAAATGAATACATTAATGAGTTTTATTTGTAAAAATTAGCCAAATAATGATTCAAAATTGATAAAGGACAAAATGATGTAGGGTGGGTTTACCTGCAGTGAGAAGAACAGAGCATTTGCCATCAATCATTCGTTGAGCGAGAGAATCAGCAGAATATCCAGCGAACTGAAATTAATCATTAACTTTGGTCAAAATTAATACTCATTCTCATATGGTCATTATTAAGCAGTGGTTAAGGTGTTCAAACAACAACTGAATTGAAATACTTAGGGAAAAAGTAAAAAATTAAATACACAAGAAACAGTATTTGTAGACAGTATAGGGAAATCTTCTGCTGTTTCCTATTTTAATTGGGGTCATCACATAGATTTTCCTTTTCATTCCTCCTGTCCTTCCCCCAAATCTCATAAACTGCAGCTTCTCTAATTTCATCGTGTTCAGAAACCTTTTCCTTGATCCTCCTAGATTCCTTTCCCCTGGTTTTCCATTTCCAACACCCTTCTTCCTACATAGCTATCGTCTCTTCTCTTCATATCATAATCAGCAGAGGGTAATCTTTTACTTAATTAAGGTTCATTACAAATTTGTTACAACAAAGACAAGCTTGTGTTCTAGTTACTTTTTATGGAATCAAAAATGGACTATGTTATTGAATAAAAAATGGTCAATTCCTTACCACAACAGAGTGTACTGCTCCGATTCTTGCACATGACAAAAGAGCGACTGTGATATCAATTGTCATTGGCATGTATACTGCTACTCTATCTCCTTTCTTTACTCCTGAAAGAAAATCAAAATACAATCAGCTTCATTATTTATTGCAAACTAACTCTTATTTCTACATTTATAAAGGTGAAGGTGGTAGTTTACAATCTTTTATTAGTCAAAGGCTACTCTATCAAACTTTGCTATTCCCCTGTTCGCTATGTATAATTGCATACAGCAGGCAATAGCGACAGACGGCATTCATAACTTTGGACTACTTACCAATTTATGCTCCTGGGTAGAGAGAGGCAGATTTTGTGTAAACACCTTGCCATGTGCTATCCTTAAAAAATGGTATTGTACCTATTCAATCTGGTGAGAAGTTGAATGCTATTCCTAAACCTTAACCATTACACAAGAGGAACGAAATCAACCCAGTAACATTTATAATCAAAAAATTTTGTATTTGTTTGAGGAAAATTTTTAAGAGAAAAACAAATTAGGAATAATAAGAAGGCTTAAGAATAATAACTATGATATAAATAAAAAAGATTTAACTCACCAACACTTTTGAGAACATTTGAGAATTTGCAAACTCTTTTGAGCAGGTCATTATAAGTGATTTTTGATGTGTCTCCAGGATTATTACCTTCCCTGAAAAGAATTGAAAAATATCATCATATAGCATTATTATCATATGTCATCATAAATTATCATAAATTATCATAAATTATCATAAACTATCATATATCACATGAAATTTTCTATCTTATCATTTAGTATTATTAATTATCATATACTATTCTATATCATAATACATTTTTATAAATTATGATAATGCCAATGATAGTGCAAACATTTTTAAACATGACTTTTAAACTCTGAACAAAGAGGCTTTGTATTTCAGGATGACATGCTAGTCATCTTTAATATTTTTATTTTTATTTCATTTCATGCACTTTTCCATCATTTCATAGTTTATAGAAACAGCAACTGGTGAATTACTTTATTGCACAACTTTAACCCTCCACCTTGAAGATTCTTGGAATTACTAAATATCAAGCATTTTATAGTTGTTTTGCCAATTTGCATTCAATTCAATTCATCTTTGCATTCCATGTAGTCTACTTCATGTTGCTATGGTGCATTTCCCAGAGATCTATTTTGTAGCACTCAACAAAAACAGCTGATCACATGTTTTTTTGTTTTGATCCTTGAGCTAACATTTGGAATCGAGTTTACATGGATTGAAATCTCGGTTTCTAATGTTGTTTTTGGGCAAGGCAAAACCATTTTTCATTCCATGTGCCAAAACCACAGTCCATTCCAAGATTTTTGCTCTATCAGCAGTATGAACACGAAGAAAGCCACAATTTGAACACTCTTTTATCAAAAATATTAGTTATTTACCCCATCTCATTGGTCATAATTCAGTTTCAAATAAATATGCCTAACTTTTGCGCATTACCTATTTTCAGATTTTTTGTACGGCATGAGTATTAATTGATTTACAAGCCTTTTTTACGATCTTTAGATAGCAGGAATATATCTAAAATTCATACCAGTAAAATGCAATCTTGTCTCCAAACCCTTTTTCTTTAACATTCCAATCCAATGCATTGTAACATATATTTGTCTTTGCACCTTCCATAAACTTTATTTCGATCGGACCATCTGATATGTTGAAGTTATATTTCATAAATTCCCCATCGTACCATTTCTTCCAGTAAAACTGTTTAGCAATATCTCCCCAAAATCCTTCCGGGTCATCTAGAGATCTTTTGTACAATCGATTGTACTCCTCCATACTTTTAACATGGGAGTGTTTGTAAGTGTCTTTATTTGGCTCAAATGTAGCATTTCTACCGGCTAATTCAACAAGAGATTTGCTCGGATGAAACGAAGTTGGAGAGGGGTCCATTTTGGATTTGACAATGTGGAAAAAGAAAGAACAACAACAACACAGGGAAACAAAGCTCATTAACAGGTTCTTTTGTTTTTCGCGCGGTCGCATTGCATCATGGGTGCAATCAATGAAATATGATATCTATCATAAATGTACAGTATAATGATTTAACCATTAGTTTAAGGCTTTTAAATGAAAAATCGTTATGATTAAAACCATGTATTACATTTAGCTATGTCCTTGGTGCAGATTTAAATATATTTATTTCGTTTACATCTATTATAAATAGTAATATTTTTTATACTTAATAATTATCGACAAGAATGTCTCCAGGAGGGGGCTGCGGAGGAAGCTGTCCCCTTGCCTTTAGTAAACCAGCCCGGTTCTTATATTCTTTCCAATTTTTTGCCAATTCTTTCCAATAAATTGCCCTCCTTCCTCGGGATTACAGCAGACATCTCCGCTTATAGGCCTTATAATCGTTAGAAGATAGATCTTGCATTTCAATATGATACAAATGTAAGAAGATATACAAATATTATAAATATCGTCTTAACCTTTTTGTGTTGGACAAGATTTTGCCAGTTGCTGATCAAAAGTTTTTGAAGTATATGGCAATCATCATTCAACATAACAACCTCTAATGTAATGTGCATTTTCAAGTTCTGGCTGGGCAGAAATTATTTTACGTTTTTTGCAGTGGAAAGACAGTTACTAAACCGCTCATCCAGCAAATGAATTCGATAGCAGTTTTAGTCCTTCCTGATTCTACAGTTTTTCAAAGGATTTTTTGAAATAATAGGACTGTGATGATGCTGGGGGAATTCAGTGGAAGGCTAATAAAAAGACAATCATTTCCAATAAGTCGATATTTATAGGATAAATTGAATAAATCTGAATCAATCGTATTTTGTTAACCAACATTAATGACTACACAATTATTATATCTTCTATTCTTAAATGCTGATATAAATATATCATAAATATTTGATAATCAGCATGTTTGAGAATTTAAGAAAATTGCAGTTCAACAAAATATGAACTTTACACTTGAGGGTTGATAATTTAACAGGATATTGTTAATGAACGATTTCATTTTTAAATATCAGCAAATTTATGATCCTTTTTTATGAAATGATGCTATTCAGGCAAATATATTGATAGTAACATTCTATTGCATCAAATAGTTAGGAATTTTTGAAAAATATCAAGTGAAGCAGTACCTTCAAATTCGTGGCAGAAATGCAACATTTTCAGGTTTTTTTCCTATTAACTTCCCTGCTACCCCGGGTACTTGTTTTTGTTACCCCAACCTTCTTCGTATAAACTTATGCCCGGCTTTTTGTTAATTTAACTTATAAATTTAGTTAATTTTTGCTAACTTTATTTCTCATTTCTTATCGTTATCGTCAAATTTTAACATATTTAACTAATAGATTTAAACTATAAATCCATCTCAAATGGACTTTCTGTAATTTTAACAGATTTCTTTATCCAATTTTCAATTCTTTCTGACTTTTTGTTCGTCATACTTGAACTATGTTTTTCCATGTTGTTTTTCATCTTCTCTAAAACTTGCTTTTCTGTTCTCGAGCCCTTTTTGCCCAGGCTGTGTTTGTTAAGGAACTTTTTCACCTATAAACAAACGGCTATGTGAGTATTTTTGAAAAAAGATCATCAAATCACAGTCATCAAGATCATTGAATCATAAATCACAATTCTCATGATCAATAAATCCCAACGCACCATCATCATGATCATTATATCATATATTATTATCATCATCATCATCATTACATCACAATCATCAAGATCACTGAATCACAAATCACCATTATCATGATCATTAAATCATATATCAAGGTCATTATATCACAATTCACTATCATAAAGATCATTACATCACATTTTGCTTGAACGTATTATTATCAATCAGAGACCAATCATCAAACATTTTTCACCTGTTCATAATCTTTACGCTTGTAAAATCCACCAGCAACTTCAGATACAAGACTACCAAGTTGATATCTCCCACCATACCTAGTAATGCAATCATAAAAACATGTTTTACTAGGAAACCTGTCTTTGGCTCTTCATAATTTCCAATGCATGGTTCAAAACTATATAGATCTTCATAATGATACCCTTGTAATCAACTATAAATTGTTCCAAGTCTTCATCACTAAATGCTGCTTTAAAACGTTGCTTTATCATTTTGATTGTCTAAAGCTGTCTGCAAAACATCAACTAGAACTTCTCTCTGCTTATTTTCTATGTCAACTCGAAGTGTGGCAAGCAAACAATAATTAGTATTAAAAGTAATAAATGCACCTTTTAGCAAGACCATCAAAATTCTTCTCTATGAAATTCCAAACTTGTTTGCGGCCTCCAAGCTTGACTAATGTCATCATCAGTGGTACTGTATCTTGCACTCGAACCTTCTTGTCATCAAGTGATGAATCTAAGATGCTACAATGGAATCAAATGATGACATTTAAGTAAGATCATTTCTAAATTGGTGTCATAATGTCCAACATGGGGCAAGGGTTACCTATCTAAAAGGTTACTTAAAGGGTTTCCTAGTTCTAAAGTCATAAATCCTTGGATAGGTTGGGGGTGTATTTAAAGAGAGATCATAAATCTTTCTATTCTAACAAAAATCTCTGATCCCTTGAAAAACCTTGCAAACCTCTATTTCAGATCTCTACAAATGGAGCATTCCCTTACTCGAACGATTTCGAGAGCCGACGGTGGTGACTCAGTTAAACAGAGTTTAATTTACCTCAATTAAAGTAGAAATTCTTTAAAAACACTTACATTTGAAGCTTACTTTTGTCTTTAACTCTTGAGAACGCTTTCATAATGTACCGCCTTTCCGCATCCAACGGCGTTTCAACGTAAGTCTTCCATAAGAATTTGAAATCATCATCGTTTTTAGGATCGAAACCAAACGTCATTGCAAGAGCTCTTAATTCAGCTGACATGCCAGAAGCTCTGTGAAATCAAAATAGAAAGTTTCCAACTTGATCACTTGAGGTGTGTGGAAGTAACCCAAAAATATCAATTTGTTAGTTCGTTATGAAAACTAATAATCGCTCCTTTAAGTTTTATTTGGTTTTCCAGTGCAACGTACTGCAACGTACTCATTCGCATTATCTTGTCATATCTATGAAGACGTTTTGGACAAGCGAGACGAGATAATTTTTGCAAAAACAACAAATATGAAAGGAACAATAACTAATTTTAAAACGAAGAGCTAACTTTGGTATAAATTCTCGTCTACTCATGTATCCCGTCTTCTTTGAGCAAATTTTTTAAAGGGTTTTTCAGGGTGATTTTGATTAGGTCCCCAGATCTGATGTGCTATCACCTCTAGTAAATAGCACGAAATGATCCTGAAGATATATGTTCTCTGGAGAAAGCTTACCCTTAATATGCATCTATAGGTGTTGTCAGGGCCGCCGAGAGGCTTTTGAGACCAAGGGGCAAAACTGCAAAATGAGGCCCCTTGTGTTTGTGATCAAAGCGAGAAGAAGGGGCAGAAAGCAAGGGAACTGAATCTGGTAGCAGTCTTAGAACCTTGTAGGCTGCTCCAATTGGGAGGTTTCTTGAATTCATCTAAAGAGGCTATAAATAGAAATTTTGATATCAGTTGATGACGCCCCCTTAACCCTGAGGCCCTGGGGCAATCTGCCCCCTCTGCCCCTTCCTCTCGGCGGCCCTGGCTGTTGTCAAACTTGTGAAGAGGTTAAGTCAAATTAACACATAAAAAGAATGCAATTCTCTTTCTATATTCGATACAGCTATCTACGTCAACCAAAATTGCAAGGATGAAATAAAGTTCCCAAATACTTACATCTCTCCATTTTTCAGAACTTGAAATAAATCTTGAATTCTTCTCTTAAAATCTTCGTTGAAGCCATATTTCATCACAAATGAGAAAGTATCGAATCGTTGGAATCTGGGGGGTTGAAAAAAATTTGAAAAATTATTTGCAATGGGTTTAACTTAAGCTTTAGAGTTTCATTTCCATCACTTCATTTTTAACCACTTTCAATAAAGTAAAGCACTCAACCAAAAACATTAGATATTAAATATTCATCTATTGTCTCATTTTTAATCAGGGGTGGCGCTAGAGGGGGAGGGGTCGCACGGGGGAGTGTAGCCCTCCCGCCGGTAAAAAATTTTATGCTTCTTGGGGAGTTTCCAAGTGAAATTGTGTTCTAATGCCGAGAAAGATACCATCGGTTCTGTCATATAGCCCTCCTCTCAGGGAAGCTAGCCCTCCCGTCGGGAAAACCTGGCGCCACCCCTGTTTCTAATGAAACATTACATAACCTTTAACTGCAGATTAAAGGACAAAACCTACACTTCAAGGGGGTCTGTAACATTTTTCTGATAAATATCCAGCATTGATTCATCCACTAAATGTGATTGCAGCTGCCAGAAATATTTCTGAAAATTGAAAAAAAGGTGAATGAAAACAAAGATGACTGAGTGTGTAACTTAGCAAAGCATCCTGACCTTGCATTAACAGTTTCAGATTTTGATTAATTGTGTGTTAAAATTATACATCATATCGAACCATTTATCATTTGCAAATAAAGTTTGTACACTCTAAATAAAAACGATCATATCAATCATGATAAATACCTTGTATAACTTTTTAATCTTTTTGTCAGATAAAAGAATTGTCATGCAGTCAAGTTTGGCTCTTGCCATGGCCCATGGTATGTAATGCTTCTCTTTCTTGAGGTATTTTGAAAGCTTTAGGGGTATCAAAGGGTCAATGATGCCATCACTACAAGAGGAATTAGGATAATCACCAACATGTAAAAAGGTTATCGATAAACTCATAAAATTGAATAAACAAGCCAATAAGTTGTATCCATCCATCAATCACTTATTGGTCTAACAATCAATCAATCATGGAATCCATCATCAAATCAATCATTCAATCAATCAGTCAATCTACCATCGAATGCATCAATCAATCATGCAATCAACTGTAGCAATTGTATAATAATAGTAATGACGTAATAGTTATTTCATGCTTAAATGTGTGTTCGTGTTTTGTCGCAGTTCCGTTTAATGTTCTAGTTAATGTCTTTATGTTGGGTTGCACGCATGATTTACGTAGGCAATCCATTGTTGTATCTCGTGACCGTTTCGTATTTATAAGTTGCTTTGCTGCGCAATAGTTTTAGTTTTTTTTGCTTCCTACTTTGAAATATAAAATACGCTGACTTTGAAATATAAAATACGCTTACTGACATTACGGTTGTCGTCTCTCGGAGTTAACTCTGTCGAACCCAGATACGCTACACAACTAATCAATGAATCACTCATTCAATCCATCAATCTATCAATTAATCAATAAATCAATCAACCAGTCAATCAAGCATTCAATCAACTTATCGATCAATTAATCAACAAATCAACAAATCAATCAATCAATCAATCAATCAGACAATCAACCATTGAATCAAGTGATCAATGAATCACTCGATCGATCAATCAATCAACTTACCATGCTAGCTTGAACGAATCGTGTATGAGACCTGCTCTGTCTACTGGTGAAAATATCTGCACAAAGAAAAAAGTTCACGTTTTATCACAGCATAATTGCAATGGTATGAATTGTTCCAAAACATATGCAAAGAGAAGAGGAACTCTTATTTGAAGAGGTACAAGAGCATGCTGTTTTGTAGAGATCATTCTTGGGGAGGGGGGGGGGGGTTGATTCAAAAGCTTTCGAATATATCATTGTTTAGATAAATAATCAATTCTTACCTTGTGATTCGTCTTCAGCTGTTTTATCAAGTTCTTCCAAGTTGCCTCATCATAATTGACAATGTAATATCCTTGATTGTCTGCATTTCCTTTGATCCATTTAAAGTCTTTTGGAGCTTTTACTCTTATTTCTAAATAAATAAATAATTACAATAATAGCAGACCATATTTATACAGGATGACCTTTTCAGTATGTTACTGCTATCAACATGGGTCAATGTATAAAATTTAACAAATAAATAAACAAATATTGAAGTTAAAAATAAATTAATTTATACATGATAATTAACTCAAATAATCAACAAATAAATTGATTTGCAAATAAATCAACGAAAAAAGATGTTCACGAAATAACGAATAATAAATGAACGCAAAAATTGATAGATAAAGAGGCAAGGATGAGTGTAAAAATATAATGACAAGTTAGCAAATTATGAACAGACAGAAAATGAAGAGAAAGAATAAATGAAAGATTGTATGTAAAATCAAATTAAAATATTGTTCTCATTTGCACTCACGTGTTTCATTGTTCAACCAAACAGATTTGATTGATTGCGGATCTTTGTCAGAAATATAAGTGAAAGGAACTTGCCAATGGAGACTAAATTAAGAAAAGGATTATGTTAATATCACTATTGTGCTGAGGGTAAAAGAAAATAGACTCAAAATAAAGTTGATAAAACTTTAATATGTATATAGATATAAAACATTGGATGTTGATTGAGGAAATAACAACTTTACTAATTGATTTACAAATTAACTTATTACAAAACTAACATCAATTTTTCCATCAGCAATTATTGCCTGCGATCAACAGTAATTCCTCTAATCAACATTCTTACCCCCTGAAAAATTTTGATCTAATCACATCAAAGCGATAAATATCATATTTGTTTCACTCACTTTGCGGGGGTTTCCTCCTCTTCATCATCTTCACCACCTTCAACATCTGAAGCAGCTACATATTTCTTGGAGCTCTCCGCCTTCTCCAGTAAAAATGATTTTTGTGAAATAACCAAATCGTCGTTGACCTTTTTGACTGTCAAAACAGGAAATCCACTTTGCTTTGACCAGGTATCCATGATGCTTTTTATATCAAGTTTGTTGGTATGATCCGCCTTTGAAAAATTAAAGAAAGGGGGAATTGGATTTTACAGTAAATTATGAAATGATGATGAATACCAAGAAGATTTTCATGATAACGATATTGTGCTGATGAGGATAATGACGATGATGATGATGATGATGATGATGATGATGATGATGATGATGATGATGATGATGATAAAAATGATAATAATGATGATAATGATAATGTGATGATGATGATTATGACGATGATGATGATGCATACCTTTTTTAGATGAGACCAAAGATCATCAGTTTCTGCATTTTTGAATTTATAGGTTTGAATGTAATCCTAAAAAAGTAAGAAAAATATAAAGATGCAGCCCCGAATGCATTACACGGGCAAAACGAGGGAAGTGGAAAGCAGTCCCAGCTTAAAGGACTTGAATTCCGGTTTCTTATAACTCAAATACTTACATTGAAGATGTTATAAGAATCTGTATACTTATTGAACACATATAGCGAAATTTCATCGTCTCCTTTTATGATCTCTTTAGGACAGCAATGTTTCGAAGTCACCTCTTATTGATGACAGGAATGCTAATGACAGTTGTCCCTTTTAAAGAGAATATCGAAAGTAGAGGGGGTTACCCCTACTGGGAGTTGCTTCTATCCCTTGTCCTTCCAGAAAGCAAGCCAATCTTAGAGGCGTTTATCAATCCATTACCACGTACCTTTACACCTTTGAAAAAATCATTTCCAAGAAAAGCTTTTAACATTCGAAGAAGAGCTGCACCCTGAAAACAAGAATAAATTGGAATTCAGTTTATGTAGTTGGAAGTAAAAACAAGATTCAGATTAATCAATAAATATCAATTAATTTGAAAATAGTTTAAATTTTCGAAACTTCAGTTCTTAAAACTTCTTAAAAGTTGCTTAAATATTATGAAGTGTATTTAAAAAGTGAGTTAAGGATTTAAACAAGAAAAACTATAAACGGCAAAAAGGATGTGATTTAAAGTAGCAGATAAACATAAAAATATACAAATATATCACGCCGGCATACTGGGCTCCCTAAGAGTAATAACATACATCAAACCTACCTTGTTATACGAAATTGCATCAAACAATTCATCAATTTCTGATGGTGTATCAACAGGTTGGTCAATTGGATGTGAATTTTTCAGACTGTCGAGGGAAAGAGCTGCCTGCCAACCTGTGGGCACTTGCAGATCAAGCTATGATAAAAAAGAACGAATTGTGAGAATCTAGAACTAAACTAGGGCTAGCAAAGAAGAGAAATGGTTTACTTTATATGCCAGGGACAATCTTAATCAGGCTTTGGGTCATTTGGGAGTTCAATGGGGGAGGGGAAGTCTCCTTGAAAAAATTCAAAAATTCGTAGAAGAAAATTTTTAAAACTTTAAAAAAAATATGCAAGCAATTACTGGAAAATTTTCTACCATGGTTTTTCTCTTTTCTTAATTACGTAAAAGATGCCATGAAATTATTTTATCTCCCCCCTCCCTCACTTTCGAATTCTCTTTACATATAAAAAGAGCATTGAACACTCTATTTCGTAAAACAATATACTTACAGCCGTGAATTTATCATTAACCTCGTTCGTGCCCAGCATTTCAACATAGTTAGCAAATCCTTCATTCAACCAGATGTCGTTCCACCATTTCATGGTAACGAGATTGCCAAACCACTGAAACGAGACAAGATGTATTAGACTCTGTCTACGGTTAGGCGCTCAGCGGAGGAGCATACGCAGCGACAGAAAATGTATTAGGCAGAACAGTGAATGAACATGCTGCATATGATTGAAATCAACTAATCAAATTGATTAGAATGATTAACATGATTGCGATGATTAGATACCTGATGAGCCAACTCATGTGCAATAACCAATGTCACCATTTTCTTTTGGTCTAATGTTACTCTTTTTTCATCATACAGCAAATAAGAACTCCTAAAGGAGACTAGGCCCCAGTCCTCCATCGCTCCGGCAAGGAAGTCAGGAACAGATAGAAGATCTAAAAGCGAAACAAAATAAAGTTAAAACGTCAACCAGCATGCACTGCGCGCTCAGACTTAAAGTAAGCAGTCTAGAATTGTGTCTGAAGGTAAAATGTCTGCCAGTTCTCATCTTCCTTCATTTTATTTCTGTATTTCTTACGAGTTTTTGAAATTGAATGCCCTGTGATGATGGATGGAGGCAAGAGACGATGGTTTAACCACACTCTCGATATTGCACTAAAGTGTTGTTGCCACTTGCCCACTTTGCCCTCATCTTAACTGTATCTCGACGGGAATCAAGAGAAGGTACCAACCATACAGCTTGCCTTTTAGGGCCTTTACTTGGAAGGGTAGGGTTAAAAATAGGACATAATGAAATGGAATTTGGACAGTAATTTATAAATGAGACCTTACCTAACTTCGGTAATGGGTACGGCTCACCGAAAACTTTCTCGTAAAACGAAATCACTTTTGCACCAACTTCCAATGGATAATCAATCCTGTCGTAATCATTCTCTGGGGCGTAAACTCGAACCTGTCGTAAAATAAGCGAAAGTCATCAAAACGTGGATATTGGACAGACAGATGATCCAAGTAAAGGACACCAAAAGAAAACGGACATTGCATAAGGCGGACAAAATATATCTGAATTAAAAAGTCGTGAATGATCAACAAAAAGTCGTAAAAGATCCAAACAAGTCGTGAACGATAAAAAAAATGTCGTCCTCATCTTGATACCCGACTCTGTTTTCATCTCTCTACAAAATATTCGAATTAAAAAGTTTTTGGTGATCTATCAGAAGTCGTGAAAGATCCAAAAAAAAGTCGTAAACGATATATAAAAGTCGTCCCTACCTTGATACCTGACTCTGTCTTTGTTTCCTTGTATTTAAAGTCAACAACGGCAAAAGCAACCAGATATGTGCTCATTCTGACGGACGGTCGGAATGCATCTTGAACCCTCCCGTTTCCCAGATCTCGGGTCTCTTGTACTGGCATGTTGGATAATGCAGTGAAGGCAGCATCGTGGTTAATGCTCATATGATACTTGGCTTTAAAATTCGGCTCATCAAGGCATGGAAATGCAGACCTTGCATCTGTTGGCTCAAAATGAGACGTTGCAATGGTCCTACGAAAAAAAGAGACAAGAATTTGTGACAAGGAACTGAAATTATTTGCGTCAATCTTCGCGGCGGTGGTGAACGGTTCCGAAAGAAGAGAGGGATATGAAGAGACAGAGGACTGGCGTTACTAGCGATGGAGTCTTTTGTTCGCTGATGAGGTTGGTTTTAAATTTGGGTATGGTAAAGTTAAGATTAATTGTCAACGTTTTAATGTTCCAAAATATTTAGTCACAAGTTAATTTACAGAAGATAATAAAAAATTTAATGCTTTAAAGGACTAAGTATGAAATAAGTTAGATAATTTTACAAACCTAAAGGTTCCATCTTTTCCACGATATTTACTTTTGTAGAACCCAGCTAAACAAGTATTGAAATCAGCTTCAAATTCAATTTTCATGGAATATTCTTTCCCCTTTTTGAATTCCTTCGTCGCTTCTACCAAATACATTTCGTTCTTTTTAAAAAACAGAATCTTCTTTACTCCTACTTCACCTCCTCGTAACGCCGATGCAAAGCGCACATCCTGGATTCTAATCCTGCGCCCATGGAAAATCACAAAGTTTGTTTTCTTCTCGCATTTCAAGTCAATGGTAACAACCCCCGTGTATGTATCCTTCCCTAAGTCTACATCTAAAGATATGTAATAGTCGCTGGGTAGAAGATTTCTTGGCAGACGGGTGCTATTGTAGGGAAAATCTTCTTTCTCAACCTCATCAAATATTTTTTTGATTTTCTGTTTTCGTGAAACGGTCGAATGTTTTTTGTTTTTCTTCTGCTTTTTCTTTTGAATTGAGCTTCTGGCCTCAGCCTCTGTTTCATAAAACTCACTTTCAGCAGCATCTACATCCGACCTCCTTTTAATGTGGTGTGCGTTTGAAGCTGCCTCGCTATTAGATCGAGACATTATCTTCAGATGTGGGTAGAAGTTAGGCCTAACTGCAAAAACCCAGACCGTCAGGGCTACTGTTACACCGAGGACGAAGAGGGAACAAACTATGATAGTAGTTTTTGAATTCCTTTTCTTAACATGGTCCTTTTCGTGGTCGAATTGTGATGTTATTGACCAAACACTGTCACTTGGTAGCTCAGTCTGCCCCATCTTTAATTGCAAGCTTTAAGCTACAAAGAAAAGAAGAAATTATGTCAAAAATTGTTGATGATAGTCTCATGTTAGTCAGAAACTACTCTACCATTTTACAATTAACCGTTTAGTTAACCATTGCATTGTTTGCACCATGGAGCTGAATGCAGATACAGATGGTGCCCATAACGGTAGACCAGGTACCCAATTAGGCCCCTAGATGATTAAAGCACAATTTGCCTTTCTTGTATTCAACGATATCGCTCTGAAAGGGCAAGAGGTGACCTCTAAGCTACCAACATCGTATCATGAAATCTATGTCTTGGCAATAATGTCTTATGCCAATGTTGTGAAAAGTTTTTCTAAAGAGGCACAATCTAAACTTTGAAATGCTTCTTCCAGCCAATATATTTTGATAAACCGGCTTTGATTTATTCAACTTTGATTTGTCATGTTTCTCAAGCAATAATAGACTCTTTTCGCGTTTGGCAAGAAAAGCTGTTGTGAGTTTGCCATCAGTACTTTCTTTTCACAAAATCTTCATTAACTACATGCTCAATTGTGTGCAAGTACGTTTAAAATTTATTGCAGGCTATTAAGAGGCATATAGTTTTGGAAAGTGGATTTTTGGTTGCAGTGTTCTCAGTTATCAGCCTCTTTAGCCTTAATTTATGTTAAGCATGGTCTGAGTTTAACGGAAATATGCACTACGTATTCTGGGAAAATTTTTTATAAGCATGTTGAAATTGGGAAAATTAAGACCACAAATAAGAGGGTGGAAAAAACCAAATTGCAAAACTAAAGACACAATGAGTTATATATAAAAAGTTATCTAAGAAATCTTAAAAAATTGTTAGACACCAGAACGATTTGAATGATAATAACATGGCCTAACACGATCAAGGTAAGGACGTAGCATTCCCCAAAACTCTTTCAAACCATCAAAGAGGTTTCATTTATTAGCACAAATTAATTCATTGCTCTGCTTTTAGGTCGTTTTCTCTGCTTTTCATCTTAAAACACACTCTCAACTTTATCTTTCCGCCACTTTATAAAAAATACCGGCAAATTAAGAAAGTAATCTTGAATTTCCTTATCTCCAGGGCAAGTTTTTTTCACCATTTTACTTTTTTTCTTTGAACTCCGTTACATCATCGCATTACCACAAATCACAATTAATTTCATCGGTTTTATTATAATCTTAGAAATAATCAAAGTTAGAAAAACTTACCGAAATTTAAGCGAATTCCGTTTTGCGGCCTAAATCTGTTAGGCCATGTTTAAAAACCAGAGACCAGTTCCATTGTTCTTTACGCCTGTCACTTAATTTTCTGACGTGATTTTTGCCCTATTGATCTTGAGCGGGTACCTGATTTTACTAGTCTCTTCATAAATTGCTTCTAATAGCGAATTGTTAAAATCGTTGGGGGTGGCTGTTTTAGCAGCCACTTCAGATTACTATCCGAAACTAGGAGCAGTTATCATAATTAATATCTATATTTTTAAAAAGTAGATACAAACATAAACCATCTATTCTGTGACTAATTAAGAATAAACAACTACGAAGCAAATAAACTTGCTAAATTTGATAAATAGAAAATTTAGAAATTATGATGCAGAAAACAGAGATGTGGAAAATGCACTCTTTTAAACTCTGAATTTGTAGAATTTATAATTTATAAAGCTGGGATCATCATCATCATCGCCAGCATTTAAGAGATGGTGACTTACAAGAAATTTTACGCGGAAAAGAGGCTAGTTATGTTTAAGAGGCTGTCGGCTTAAAAGAGGCTGGGGCCTCGTTCCCAACACCACTGTTAGGCTCTTTACCTCAGTGATGGCATGCTTGCTAAAATGCCACCTGAGAACTGGATTGCTAATTGAAAACTAATTATAGTTATTAATTACAATGCAACTATTTCACAATCCTACAATTTAATAATTAATTAATAAATACGTCTTTCCTTGAGCAATTAATATCATGCTTAGACTGCTATTTTAAGTATTGAAGTCTGCATTGTAAAACACAAATTTCGAGTTTTTGCGTCACTGCACGATATTATACAATGCAAATTGTAATGGGCCTTGGCCATATGTTATTGTTTCTACTATATTCGTTACATATTTTGTTTACTTTAACTGCTTTTCAATTGCTACTGGATATTTGACAGACCAGAGCGAATAACAGGACAAAGGACCTGTTTGGGGAATTTTACGATGATAACAAGATCTTTATAAGAAACCTAGCGCGGATCTAGTGGCTACAGTTCTATTTTATTACTTCTTAGGGTAGCACCCAATCCAGCCACACATCCCACTATTTAACACTTTAAACCCCAAAATTTGACCATGAATTTCTTTTCTGGGGTGTTAAATTCCCTCACCCTACAACAACTAAACCTTGGTGAGAAACGGAGACTGAGTACAGTTCGTGGGTCTTTGGTTCCCTTCTCCGACGGTCTGATAGTCTGGTTATTTCTGTTAATGTAACGCACCGCCAGCATATGGCTAATGGAGGCATTTGCAAACAAAACAATAGCTGTAATTAATAGGCTTGGCCCAGTGAATTGCCGGTAACAAGGAACAGCGCGGCTAGACTGTGAAGGGCCGGCTGGGAACTCGCGCGAGTCAAGCTGATGTGGCCTCTCGTGAATTGAATAGTGCTGTTAGAGAAATCGTGGTCAGGATTCATTGAATGTGTGGCAGATGCAAAGATATGAAAAGTATGAAGTCTGTAAGTGAACCGGAATGTTATAAATGTAACTATGGTGGTGGTTTGATAATTAAGTAACGAATCTTAGACCAGACAAGAAAGAATTTGGTCTCACAATCATTTAAATTGACGTATCAAGGAAATTGGTGATGCGATAAGATCAGATTTAGATTTTGCCAATCGCAAGAAGACAATGGTTAAAGAAAGGGAATGGAACGGTTCCAAATCGTGAGTGAATTGATAAGGAAATTTCAGAATATAATTGAGCATCAACTTGAGAAAAGCATCATCTGAAATAAAATTGTCGATTTTTAACATTTTTCTAGACACAGGCTCACGAAATTTCCTCCTTAGGAGAAAGTCGATGCCAAAATCTAGAGCTTGAAGAGTGAAAACAAGAAGGAAAGGATTTGATGTGAAAGCAGAAAAAGATTTGCGGTTGAAAGTGAAACAATTTTGGTTGTTCCAAACAAAGGTAGGTACATAGTCTCTATGATCAATAAAAGGTTAACCCTTTCTCAGTCACTACAATCTTATTTTCCTTTAATGCTATACAAAACATAGTCAGTATGACCAGTAAATGGTTAACCCTTTCTCAGTCATTAAGACCTTAATGTCCGTTAATGCTTTGCAAATCATAGTCAGTATCACCAGTAAATGGTTAACCCTTTCTCAGTCAATAAGACCTAAATGTCCTTTAATGCTATACAAAACATAGTCAGTATGACCAGTAAATGGTTATAGTAGCAGATTGAAATGAACTTCAATATAAAACTGCATGGAAAAATATTCAAAAACAGTATAAAAATAGCTTCTTATTTAAAAAATTGAGTAAAAGAAAACAGCTTGCAACAAGAAATGAAATTTTCGTTAAGAAGTTTCATTAAGCGGGGACAGTAAAAAAATTCTGCTAAATGACCGAAGAATGTTGAATTAAATCCAAGTGCTTTGGAAGAAAAAATTGATACAAAAAACCGCAGAAAATGGGTGAATACAAAGATGTTCTAATATTTGATTACTTATGGTTTTAAATATGGGAAAATTGCCTAAAAGAGCTCTTTATAATAAACGATTTGTGTAAATTTAGTGTATTTTCCGGATCAGATCTAGATTGTTTCGGCAACTTTGAATCAAACGTTTTTAGCAGAATGCGTGTTTTTAAGAAAATATTAAGCAGGAAATCATCCAATTGTGCATTTATTTAGTCACTCAACGTTTTGGTTTCTAGGCAAAAAGCACAGTTGTTGTTGAGAGTGAAAAATGGCTTGAAAATGGCTTAAGGGGTCAATGATATGAATTGAAATTCATGAGACGAATTTGAAAGAGAAGATTTGACCCCTCTTAGCGTATCAGTCCAAGCGTGAGAGAGAAAGAGGGAAGTCAAGATAATTGCAACATTTAGAGTGCGTGATACAAGACGAAACCGGAGCAGATATTGGAAGGATTTTAAAAGAAAACCATGCAAAAAACGTGGGTCAATGGTGAATACTTACATAAGAAAATGTCCCCGAGAATACCAGTAAAATCAATGAAAGATTCATCAAGATTTGAAAGAGCAGTACAGGGAATGCGAGCCAAGGACATGGCCTATAAACACGAAATTACAAACGGGAACAACACTAATGACAATTGTCGTGGATATGGCGTTGTTGCAAGTTTATGCTCACGGTTTATGGAAGCAGAAAAACGCGGTTATATGCGCACAGAGCGCGGCACTCCGCGAGTTAAAAAACGAACTGAACGGCCAGATCATGGTACAAACAACCAGGATAAACAGTTACGGCATAAAGAGGTTACCAGGCAGTTACTGAAGCAAGCTATAGAGGGGCCTGACTTTGCATTGTTGCGAATAATCATACGAATGTCGCCTGGTGTGAAAGATTATTTGAATGACAGAGATGAGAATGGGAGCACTTTGCTACATCGTTCCTGCGAAGAAGGTAACCTGAGATTGCTAACGCTCCTCGTTGAGCTAGGCCTTGATTTAAACACACCCGGGGAGAATAAAAGGACTCCATTGCACATAGCGTCTCTGCATAACAACATCGAGATCGTAAACCTCCTATTGAATTCGTGCGCTGACGTATTCGCTAAAGACACTGAGGGATCAAGACCCGTCGATTTGTGCTCCGAGCCAAGAGTGAGGTCAGCACTCTTGTCTAGAATGAGTTCGAGGTCACGCAGTTTCAACACGAGACGAGCCAGGCCCGTGTACAACAAACCGAATATGGATTTGAATCTCATGAGAACAGATTCTGGAATCATATTGGACATTAATACAATAGATGAAAATTACACCAGAAGAAAATTAAAATCACCAATGTCACCGAACAGATTATTATCGTCTTTTAGAGATTTTAGATTCTCAAAAGAAACTATTGTATGATAAGTTAAGTGTTATGGACTCTTACAGCTTCTCTTCCTCTTTATCATTTTGGAGCAAGATTAAACCGCAAAAACATCGAAAAACCTAAATTACAGCGGAAAAATCCAAATTAAACTCCACAAAGCCCGGTTCAATCCTCAGAATGTTGCACGGAAAATGTGACAACTCGAACACAATATTTAATTTAATGCATTCAGAATTGTTTTTCCCTACACACTGGATACATTTTGCATGCCGTCTTGTGCTACAAATATCCCAACACTCTTTCATAAAATCTCGTATTCAGCTTAAGAAACCTCTCTTTCAAGCCACTCTCCTCTCCAACCGAATAAGCTACCATTGCTTAACCCAGTTTTGGCACATGAGCCCCATCCCTCGAAAAATGAAAAAATGAAATAGCCATTTCCTATTCTGTGGTGGTAGCTTGCACCATCTGTCAAATAGAATAATTGTTGGTAAAATTCTTCGTCACTTTTAGAGTCTATTCCATTCGTCAAAGTCAGAGTTTCACCGTTCCATATTTCGTAATTTTCACAATAAAAGTATAATGAACTTGGTACTATTTTTATATCTGTGTCATCTCTTTGTCATATTCCGTGGCCTAAATAATAATCATACCTGACAAGACAAGATTCTAGGAAAGGAGAGAGAATCTTTTATGTTTTAGATGTTTGGCTATTCTAGGCAGCCAAATATAAAACAAGTAAAGTATTCTAAGCTTGTAAAAAAAGGAGACAGTAGAATATTAAGCAATGGCGGAAAAAATCGAGAGCAAACGAGAAAGGGAAGTCAAAGAATGACATTTAAGAACAGCATCATTAGACGAATGGGAGGGTCTTGATCAGCATGGAATAGAATAGAATAGAATAGAATAGAATAGAATAGAATAGAATAGAATAGAATAGAATAGAATAGAATAGAATAGAATAGAATAGAATAGAATAGAATAGAATAGAATAGAATAGAATAGAATAGAATAGAATAGAATAGAATAGAATAGAATAGAATAGAATAGAATAGAATAGAATAGAATAGAATAGAATAGAATAGAATAGAATAGAATAGAATAGAATAGAATAGAATAGAATAGAATAGAATAGAATAGAATAGAATAGAATAGAATAGAATAGAATAGAATAGAATAGAATAGAATAGAATAGAATAGAATAGAATAGAATAGAATAGAATTCTGAATTGCGGGCGAGAAAATGTTGCAATCACTTTGATTTTAAATTTGCGACATGAACAGAGAGTTGGTTATAAAGAGTCATCAAATTATTGTCTTAATCAGGTGAACCTATTGAAAAGATGATAAATCAGTCCGCATTGATCTGACGAAGGTCTGAAAAAGCAGGAAAATGGTAACCGCAAAGTTAATCTCTTTAGTTTGGGTTTCAGAAAAGCAAAGCAAGAAAAACTAAGACATGAATTATTAAAAGAAAATTAACTAAACTTGCATCATAAATGGAGAGATATCAACAAAAACCCAAGGTGGGTGAGCGATAACATTTTAAATGTGATTAACAAGCAAGATAGTAATGGCGTAATAATGAAGGAAATGATGGAAAGATGGAGAATTCTTATCAGCCTTAAAATAACAGTAAGGATCACTTAAGGATTCGGCCAATCCAAGGAAGTGAAATTCTCTCGCTTACTCTGCAGCACGGGGGGTGCTCTCCGAGCCCTTTCTAGAGCTCCCTTACTAGTCATGTATGTTTGTTCCAACACTGAAGCAAAATTACTCACCCTATTCCTTGTCAAGTTTTAGAACCAGAGATGAGAACAAAAGGATTGATTGACTGATTGATTAATTGATTGATTGATTGATTGATTGATTGATTGATTGATCGATATATTCATACATTCATTATTTGATTGATTCATCGATTCATTGATTCGTTCACTAATTGATTGAATAATTGCTTGCTTGATTGCTTGCTTGATTGATTGATTGATTAATTGATTGATTAATTGATTGATTGATCAGTCTTTTGATTAACTCATTGACCCAAAGTTTTGATGGCAAGAAGATGGTGTATGATGCAATGGGACTTCCCTTGCATGCCAAACCTTGCTATTATTGGTGGCAAAACATGGTACCGTGAACACTTAAAAATGATTCGACAATTATCGCTATCCAAGATTAAAATCAGGTGTAACCCCCGTTCTATGAAGGTTATGAACAGATGTCACCCCCGCTCTATTCAAGTTTTTTCCTCATTAAATTTTAAATCAATGAACTGTGAGGAAAGCTGCATGTTACAATAAATATTTCCATAGTCAAAACAGGCTGTAGAGGACGAAAAACGCGATTTTCATGCAAAAATTTCAATCATTCAAAGCAGGACAGATTAGAACATTTTGCCAGAAAAGATGTCTTGAAGATCGAACTTTAATGGTAAAACAGAGCCAGGATGCTGCAAATAAAAGAGGTGAAAGATTGAAAATAAGTTTTGAATAAGCGTGCTTGAAAATTCCGATGGACTTTTGTGAGATTTGTTGACAAAAATCAAAATCTGTTTGTTTATTGGTGTGCAGATGCTAATCTCAAAAGTTGTTGTTGATATAAAGAATATGTCAACAAACTGCTGATTATGTAATGCAACTTTTGGAACAATTACTATGGTGCTATTGACAAGACCAATAACCTGATGAATTTTATAAGCCAAATATGGTAAAGACTTGATGGATATTTTGTTTATTTGAAAACAGATTTATTAATTTGAAAGTAAATGAACAGGTTTGGTGAAGATTTTGATTAAAAAATATGCATCGAAACATAAAGAAGAAGGTTGAACTGGCAGAAGACAGTGATTCTGTTTCTTTGAATAATTTTACAACGAAAGGATCATTTTCGAAAAACTTCGCAAACTTTAGGCCTAGCGTTTTCGTTGAAGATGAAAGAAAAGCCTTGACTGATGCAAAAAACAAAATGCATGGAATCGTAAACATGGGCTTTGGAGAAAATCAGCCCTGTAATGATGAAAACAGGATGAATCTTACTGTAGAAGACTGTAACATTGGAACTGATGATGTATCAAAGCAAATTGAAGTTTGGAGAACAAAAAACCGTGAAATAAAAGAGAATCGACGGCTGACAAACGTAGTGCATGAAAAAACTGGAAGACCTGGTGTTCACAAGAATGATAGCGCTAGGAAAATAGAAGAGAAAGGAGGTGGATTTCATGAGAAAATTAGTAAGGAAGGTATGCAGAACGGAGAAAGAGGAAGCAGTTGTCTTGCTGCAGAGGTGGACGTTGTTGAGTCTAAAAACGAGACAAATGTAACCGGGAAGATTAAAACTTTGAAGGAAGGAATTGAGCATATTAGAGCAAGTGATAAAGAAATTCAAATGCTGAAAGAAGGGAACGTGGCAAATGCCTTAGAGTCAGGAAAAGCGAGTGATATAGCGCAAAGAAATGGACTTGATAAGTTTAGGATTGATGACGACGTTGAAAAGGAAGAGAACTTAAAAGTTGTTTATAAATGTCGTAGGAATCCGCCGATTAACCCTTCTATTATTGTAACAACAGAGCCATTTGACAAGATTGAGAAGATCAGGCGGGCGATTGGAGAAGAATCATTACATAATACAGTTTTGGAGGATTTGAACATGGTTGATAATGATGACGATGAGGGAGTGCGAAGGATAACACTGAGAAAAGAGAAGACTGAGGGTGCAGTAAGGCAAGGTTTAGCAGCAAATGAAGGGAAGAGGCAAAGGAACGAAAATCTACAGAATCGCAACTTGAAAGGAGATTTTTACGATCAAAGCAATGCACTACCGATCACAGAAATCAATGATTACAACGATTGTGGTGATTATGATAGATTGAATCGACACCCAACAAGGGATTGGAAAGCAAATATGGAGACTGAGAGGAAAGTGTTCGATTCTGCAACACCAATACTAAACATTGATCAATCAACTGCAATTAGTACGGGCAATCAATCATCACTTGATCGCTCAATCAAATCAACTGCACAAAGATTAGTTAGAATGCGACCAGAAATTGATTTAGATTTGACCAATCAATGCCATGAAATGCTGAGCAAAGAGGGGACCAACGATGCAGGGGCAGTCTACGGTTACGCGCATGCAGCGCAACAGACGAACATAAGCGAAGCAGTTACGCAATTACGAAAGAAACGAAACGCTTTCGCCAGCCGCAAAAACGCGCCAAACACACAATCTTGCGCAACAAGGAGCACTGAAAGCTCTTTAAAATCAACTGACTTCGATGATTGCTTGTCTGATGTTTCTATTGGTCGAGATGAATTGCGCGGGATTTTCAAAAATCTTAACGAACAGCATAAAATGATAGAGAAACGCTCAGATGCATTGATCAACTTCAGGCCTAACAACCGTTGCGATACGAGGCTGGTAAGTACTGCATACGAGATGGCGTCTGCGATGCAGCAACGTAGGCAGTCTATGGCTTCTGCGGGGGAGCAAGCAAAGCAGGCGATAAAAATAAATACTATGAATAGGGTGGATGATAACCCTATTTGTAATAACAATATCGATCGTAGCGTTTTTCTTGGTCTTAATGTTGACATGCTTGAAACATCAAAACCATCAACCAATACTAGTTACTTCCACGATGATGGCGAGAGTCTATGCTCTAGTGACGTAAGCAATAAAAAAAGATGGTCACCAAGTTGGATATATGCTATGTTCTTTGTTATCCTTTGGAACTCTGTTGTTGCATTTATGCATGGAATCGAGGGCGAGCAAATGAATTTATGTAGTAGAAGCATCAAATGGAGGCTGTGGTGCACCATAGCAACGTGTGTTATCATCAACTTTCTTCTTGAACTATTATACGAGAAAAAAGGTGGCCTGAGGTCTATTTTCTCCTGCGCAGTGGTGCTTGTAATCATTTTACTAGCCAATCAACATCCATTAGTATGCCACGGAAATGGTGATAATAATGAAATGATGTTGAACTATCTGCGCGCAGGGCTCAATATTTCTTTGGCAGCATATTTGTTTGTTCTTTGGCTGAAGACTGGAAGATTTAGCATGCAAAAAAAGCCGGTTAGGTTTGATGGAAAAAAAGAAAGGAAACTCTCTCAACTGCCCATATCTGATTTCGAGAATAGATGAAGCAAGACAAGTTAAAAATGTATAAAATTAACAGCTAATGTGATAAATTTTAAAAAGAAGTTGATTATTGATACCATGAATTGTGAAAAATCGTAATATCTATTGTGAAAAATCGTAACATGTTAAATATAGAACGTTGTTTTTTAATATCCTATCTGCAGGAATCCGAGAAAGCATTTGACTCATTCAGGAAGTCTTGCAACCTGGGGAGTGGGCAAGGGGCAATTGACAAAAGGTGAACCTGCTTAGAAATGTACACACATCTACTCTAGACTCTTAGAAAAATTTGCTGTAGAGAAGTAGCTAAAGTGGTTCGAGACTAGGGGCCTAAGCACATAGCCAAATTAACGATTGAATCTTATTGACAAAAAAAGCGGCTTTCCAATCTTGAACTGATTGCAATCCGGATAAGTGAAATTTCAAACCAGAGATCATCATCATCATATCATATTTAATCACATTAAATATAGAAAAACAAATATATATACTATATACTAATCAATTTAAGAGATGCCAGATTGCTGATCTTCCTGGGGATCGTGCTTGGGAAATGATTTTAATTCATCACAGAAAACAGTAAGTTGGTACGGCCATTTCTGGAGAGAGGTCCGCAGTAATCACCCGAATATGCCCGAAAACATGTCTACTGTGTATTTTTGAGTAAGGCAAATTTATATTTTATGATGTTTTAATTCAAGAGAGGGTTAGCAATTTAAGAAATGATAGATGTCATAAACAAGTTGAAAAAATGACTTCCTTGATGGCCTTCGGCATGGCCTAGCACGCAAAATATCGCGGGTCAATGAAAGTTCTGGGGGCAAATGCTTAGTCTGGTTTTAAATAGCAAATGAGGAAATTCTTCTTTGATATTAAAAACAATAGCGAACTCGGAATAGGACGCTAAAAAATCATTGAGATAATCAAAAATCGTTATAAATCAGAATTAGAAATCGCTAAGAACTAATCATTCAAAGCATACCTTGATCAAAATGAATCACTATGAATCAGAGGGAATCGCTAAAAGTTTTGAAAATACTGCAAATATTCTTACAATTGTTGAATCCTTTCTTTGAGTGCATGTGACAACTGCACCCCAGCACGGCACAACTCGTCGGCCATCTCCCGACAACTCTGTGAACTGATTCCAGCTTTAAGAAACTCCTTGAAACGGTGAGGATTGTATCTGAGAGTGAGATCGCAGAATACTCGCGTGACATTAAAGTCTTTTCCGCTGTACTCCGTACCCTTTGTGATGATAGCATCGAAGTTTTCTTTACAATACTCTAAACAAGTGTGTACATGATGGATGGTTGCGATGTAAGACTTACTCGACGCTGGGTAATCAGCTGAGACAATTGGTTTCCCTGACAAAAATATTAAATGAATGTTACAACTCAGAAATATTAAACAAAATTTAATAACTCCACCAAAAGATAACGTATGTCCTAACTTATATCTAAAGGTAATGCTTTCACCAAAAATTGATCAGATTGGCCACATAAAACTAGAAATAACAATGCTTTTTAGATTTATATCCAATGCTGCTCTACAATTGCGAGATCTGGACATTAATCAAGAAATTCAAAGAAAGCCTTGATATCTTCCAAAAAAAACTGCTACGCAAATTGCTACATTAAATTAATGAATAAAATAACAAATGAAGAAAATATATGAAATATCACACCTAATACCCATTACAACCGAGATAAAGGAACGGCGTTTAAACTGCATTGGGCACATGCTAAGGTTACCAAGAAGAACACCAGCAAAATTAGATTAGAAAGAACATTTGAAAAAAGCGAGAGGAAATCGAGGAAAACAAAAGCAAACTTTGGATCAACAAATAAATTAAGATTTGAAGCCAATTAATAAAACAGTGGATGCATTAAATGAGATCGATAAAGAGCGAAAGGAATGGAAGAAAAACAATGGCGAGGGTAATGTCTTGAAAAAGATGGAAAAATCATAAAGAACCAGAGAGATCAGAGTATTTGTCATTGCAGTGAAATCTTGAAAAAAAACCATCAAAGTGCCAGTAATGACAAAGTGGACATTGTGGTACAGAAATGACAAAGTGGACATTGTGGTACAGGAATGACAAAGTGGACATTGTGGTACAGAAATGACAAAGTGGACATTGTGGTACAGGAATGACAAAGTGGACATTGTGGTACAGAAATGACAAAGTGGACAATGTGGTACAGAAATGACAAAGTGGACATTGTGGTACAGTAATGACATTGTGGACATTGTGGACATTGTGGTACAGTAATGACATTGTGGACATTGTGGTACAGTTATGACATTGTGGACATTGTGGTACAGAAATGACAAAGTGGACATTGTGGTACAGAAATGACAAAGTGGACAATGTGGTACAGAAATGACAAAGTGGACATTGTGGTACAGTAATGACATTGTGGACATTGTGGACATTGTGGTACAGTAATGACATTGTGGACATTGTGGTACAGTTATGACATTGTGGACATTGTGGTACAGAAATGAAAAAGTGGACATTGTGGTACAGAAATGACAAAGTGGACATTGTGGTACAGAAATGACAAAGTGGACATAGTGGTACAGTAATGACATTGTGGATATTGTGGTACAGTAATGACATTGTGGTACAGTTATGACATTGTGGACATTGTGGACATTGTGGTACAGTAATGACATTGTGGACAAAGTGGTACAGTAATGACATAGTGGATATTGTGGTACAGTAATGACATTGTGGTACCTTGTTTTAGTTCCAAAATTGGTCGATCAACATTTGGGACAAGTTTCTTGTACAGCTCTGTTGTTTTCTTCACCGCATCTTTTGTCACTATATTCACACGAAAATCATGATTCACCAGCAGATCTTTCGCATTTTGTTGTTTATCCCCATCAAGAATATTCACGCAAATCCATTTCAGTGCTCGTTCTTCCACCAAATCAACTTTTAATTGATTATTCAAACGCAGCGTTGCCTCGTAACTTGTTGATGGCCAGCAATGCACTTTCCATCCTATTTTATCTCTGATGTAGCCGTTCTTTCCCTCGCGGAAACCACACTCTTTGAGAGCAGCTTCATACTCATTCACACATGAATCAATAACATGTCTATCTTTACTGTTCTTTGCAAGAACTCCTGCACAAAAGGATGCTGCCACAGAACTCTTCTTTTTTTCTTTCTTCTTTTCCGGCTTTCTGTTGCTCTCTTCTCCTTGGCCAACGGCAGGGCGTAATTTTACTTTTTTCCCAATAAAGTCCTTCCTCGGTTTCTCAGGAGGCTCGACAAAGTCTCCGCGTTGCCATTGCTTCCTATTACGTCGTCCTTTTTCAATTCGCATCTCTAAGTCACCAATGCTGATGTTAGGCTCTGATACTGGAATGCTCTTCGACTTTTCGATCGTGTAGAAACATCCAAAAATGATTGAAATGTTCAAAGAATCTGCAATCAAAGCAATAATCTTTGTTAGTTTAATTGCTGAAAAACTCGAACAGAATTGTTTAAAACGCTGCTGATGGAATAGCAACAAATGCCTCATAGTAAATGAAGGTTTTCCCTAAAAGGTATTACCCAACCTTATACCCCTCACGTCTCCTACGCCTCCTTACGTCCCCTTTCATCCCCTTCCCCTCCCCCTTTCATCCCCTTTTCGCCCCCTACGCCTCATTACACCTCCCATTGGTATGCCCTTGATCAACGCAGACAAACCTAAAGAAGTTAAACCCTTTCGCACCCGGATTTATTTTCAGTTAACTGTTAAAACCCATAAAATTCTACGCTTTTCAGGGGGCAGCATAGTCAAATAATTTAGATGAAAGTTTAAACTATTATAGAAAACTGCCATCAGAACATTTACAATATTGTGTACTTAACCCCCTGAAAAACTTATCTTTGCCGATGTTTGTCATTGGGCCATATGGCCCGTCCAGGGGTGAAAGGGTTAATGGATATGGTGTTCTACATACCCAGCACAGCATCATTCTTCAATGGCATTTTGTACATTTGTTGCATCAGTCTTCCACTGATCTTGTCAAGTGCATTATCATACCAATCCTCGACTGTCTCGCTCCTCAGCTTCGGATGATGCCTTTCTGCTACAAGATGGAGCATATTCCAGGGGCCTTTGCTTTCTTCCAAAACAACCTTCAATATAATCAAAAGCAGAATAACTTTTTACTATGATTCAAAGTATAATAACATGGCCAAGGAAACGCATTTTCTTCCTCCTGTAAGTATAAGAACACTGGAGTACGACCAAAGGGGGGGGGGGCGAACGGGAGTGAGAAAAATAATAATTTTTTTTAAACTTCCTAATAATAATAATGATAATAATAATAAATTTATTTACAGTTGGTGTGATAAAATAAATAGTTTTCTCTAGAGAGAAGAGTAACTAATTAAAACCAACTATTTAAATGCAAAACTGAATCTCTAAAACTATTTACAAATGGTACAATAGCATTTCCCCATTCCATGTTCTGATTGTTTTCTTGAATGAGGCTATGCTGTGGTTCTTCTTAATCACATCAGGTATGAAGTTCCACAGAAATCAGTTGATTCACTATGCAGCCTCCTCCTCTCAACAAAACAGTCATCCTTACAGTTCTGATAAGTTAAAAATAACACCCACCATTGCATCTGAAGATGGATTCTGTTTGACGATGATAACAGTTGCTCCTTCCATGAAATACCTTGAAGACTGTTTTGGCAATCTTCCAAGCATCAATGCTCTGTTTGTAACTGATAAACTGTGGAGTTCTTGTTTTAGCTTCATTATTGCAGATCTCGTCCCCGTTGCTGAAAAAACAATCAAATTAATCCAGTTCTAGGTTGCGTAAAATTCTAGTTTATGTTAATAACTAACACTAGTCATTAAATATTGCAAATTCTTATATTGCTCAGATGCTTTTGCTTCCTTGGCGATGCAATTCTAGCTTAGAACCGGCAAACTTTTTGAGAACTCCTCTCTAAACCCCCCCCCCCCCCCTTCTTTTTAGCCCTCCCCGTCTGCGAAATATGCTCGATTTGAGGCCTGTTTTGTAGCTTCAAAACGTGCATAAGGTATCACACCTCATCCTTTCAAAGCTAACCTATAACAAGCTACCTTAACATGCTGCAGAGTTTACCCTGATCTTTTCTGCACAGAATTATCATTCATTAGACCTTCGTTGAAATATGTGCATGCACATTTTAGTATACAGGAATGGCTTCCATATCTAACAAGCCTGAAAGAGATTTCACAAAATATAATGCGAATAAGGCATGTGATGTTACGACTTTTTGCGATTCCTTCATTCTCCCCATGACAAAAATGGATGAAGGCCTTATAACATACCGATAAGTATCCTTTCGTCTTCGATTTTCACCCTGGCTCCAGTTACGCTTTCAAGTCTTGCAGAATGGAATGATTGCGCCTTCCCAAAGGCATTAATGAGAGTGTTTGGAAGCTTTTTTGAATAACTGATTTCTTGTTTGCTTGTATCTCTAATGCTAGATAGCATGGTAACAATGCTTCTTGTTGCTAAGATGCAGTGCAGAGCATTCATACAATGAATTGCAATCAGTTTCACAATCTTAAAGAAAAATGACATATTTATTAATCTTCTTACTAATTTTTCAATCATTCCATCGTTCATGGAACCATCTGTTTTTTCATTAACTTATCCATTTATCTATTCATTTCATTATTTTTTATATATTTATCATTTTATAGTTTGATATCTATCCATTCGTTCCATTATCAGTAAATTGAATAATAACTTTATCATTTATTTGTTGATTTATTTACTATTTTAATCATTCCTTCATTTATTTACTCGTCATTTTATTAATTGATTCATTTATTTATTTGATTATTTATTTATTCTTCATTCATGTGTTTATCTATTTATTTGTTCATCTTTCTATCTATCTACTTTATTTATCCTTCTTCTATTCTCTCGGCCATTGATGCATTCCTTGGTTCATTTATTTATTCATTACTAATTTCTCCAATATTTAATTCCTTACTAAATTAATTGAATCAACAAATATCCTTGAATCACCTGTTCTGTGAGTAGAACATTTGGAATTTCCTCATGAGCCCATTCAAGCTCAATATCGCTATCAAGCGTCGATCCCCGGCGAAAGAATTTCACCAGCATTTCTGCAACTTGAATCTTGTCTTTCAATGACGCTTTCTTTGCATTTTCAAAGATTTTTGGCAATGAACAAACCTAATAAATGATAAACACATTTGCAATTATGAATCTGATCTTTAAACCTTGTGTACAAGACATCAGTTTCTTGGTTCTGCGCTGAATTTCCCTTGCTCTATGTTTCCAAAAAACATTAGATATTTATCCGATAATTAATTTTGGATTTATCAAATTCTGCAAGAATTATGATAGATTGGCATGCTATCTTATCTCGGATTACAAACCAATGTTTTTCAAAGTCCGTTTTCACTTATGGTAGGCCATCTTCTTTTCTGAATGAATTTAAGCTCCCCCCCCCATGTCACCCATGTCACCCCAAAGATTGTTCCCCTTTTCCAAATGCAATCAAGCTCTTTCCACTCATCTTTAAAAATATTCAAATACTTAAAACAAATATTTATGGTATCAAAAATCTACTCCGTCAACAAACCGTTTTTTGTTTTCTTGTTCTTCTTTTAACTTTCTTCATTTCCTTTCTTTTCTCATTTTCTTCTTGTTTTTCAGTTCCAAAATCCAATAAATTGATAACCAGTACGTAGAATTCTGCGGAGGCGATTAAGCCCTCAGTACCTGTCCCATCACGTGGTTTTTCATCTGTTGTTACGTCATGCTCCTCCGCGCCTGATTTAACGAGGCCAACAGACCGTGCCCATTGCACAAGGATCCAGAAAAGTGGGAAAATATTATGATTGCTGTTGTACAACTCATGCATAAAGTTCGTTTTTAAAAGACCAACTTTGTTGAAAGAAATATCTACTTTAGTTTCACTGCCTGTATCTCCAACGTTAATTGTGATGAGTGGCACTTTTGCGTTGACTTTGTGAATTTTCTCATTTGCAATTCCATCAACAGCATGTGATATTGTCATCTCTAAGAAGTGCTTTGCTTGGGTAATTGCATCTGCTTGACGGATTAATTCGACGGCTTAAATAAACGAAAAGGGATTGTTGTAGAAATTTATGCTTGAGAGTTGAGTGAAGATGATGATGATGATGATGATGATGATGATGATGATGATGATGATGATGATGATGATGATGATGATGATGATGATGATGATGATGATGATGATGATGATGATGATGATGATGATGATGATGATGATGATGATGATGATTGTGATTGTGATTGTGATTGTGATGATGATGATGATGATGATGATGATGATGATGATGATGATAATGATGATGATGATGATGATGATGATGATGATGATTGATGATGATGATGGTGATGATGATGATGATGATGATTGATGATGACGATGATTTGTTGAATAAAGGTTCAATATACCTCCGGAAGGCCATTTCAACCATGCTTTATCAAGTGCAGTTAAGCAAACATCCAAATCAGATTCTTCCTCACAAAGATACATGGATACAGATCCATATGCTTCCACTGTGAAGGCTCCTTTCCCAGCAAACCGATCTATTTCCGCTTTAACACAACGTAAAACGTTTTCTTTTGAAGAAATAATCGATTCCATACGCAATTCTGCATTCCGAAGTTCTTCGTAGATGCTTGCACCAATTTGAGCAGGAACTTTGTTTGGTCGTTCGATTTCTGTGCTCTTTTTTTCGTGTTTGATTTTGCATAGAATATCATGAACAACCCAAGCAAAACTGTATATACGAGTAGGACCCTGTAAGATGTAACCATGATTATTATACACTTATTCAACATCATACGAAAATGACCATAGCATCATACGCTTAAGTTGTAAAACTCATTTAACATTATCATCATCATAATTATCATCATCATCATCATCATCATCATCATCATCATCATCATCATCATCATCATCATCATCACCATCATCACCATCATCATCATCATCATCATCATCATCATCATCATCATCATCATCATCATCATCATCATCATCATCATCATCACCATCATCATCATCATCATCATCATCATCATCATCATCATCATCATCATCATCATCATCATCATCATCATCTTATATGCAAAAAGGCATTTGAGATTCTGAGCAATAAAACATATTCTTCGTTGAAAATTCCCCAACAGGCACATAAGTTTTCCTCGACGGGAGGGCTACAGCCCATCCCTGCCCCTCAAGATGTAGTAGGACTGGACGCTAGTATATTATGTGTAACTTCCGTTTTGTATTATATATATTGTTGTTGTTGTTCTTATATGATGAGTCAGTTTCAAGTTTCTTAACGAGCCACACGTCTTTGCTTGGTCTTCCTTTATTTATATGTTACAAGGAAGTTTTCTACCTGTAACATAGAGCCGACCCTGTCAAAAAGGAAGGTTGATGTAGCAGTAGAAAAAATTAATGTCGCCATTGTAATAACGTCATGGTATTGCTTGGGAAGGTAACAGAGACTCATTCCCCTCGCTATTCCCTCCCCTTTAAATTGTTATGAAAATGAAGAATTACCACTTTTGACAGCCGTTTGTCATACGAGACTCGATACCATGCCGAGGCTTTCTTTTGGATCTCCTGTTGACTGATCACATCTCTAAAGAACACTTCTCTGTATTTCTGAACTAGAGCATCATAGGATCTGGCTATAGCATTGCTCACACTGCCCTTATCAGCTTTCAGTAAAGGATCCCAATGCAATGGCCTTCCAAGAACAACTTCCGCTTCACGTCGTAGAGAGAAGTGTACCATAATTTCTCTGAAGCTTTTTCTGTAGAAATCAAATTTGTCAAGGGCATCATCGAGGTAATCTTCGTGACCGTCTACGATGAGCTCATTATCCATATTTGCTCTAAATAAGGATGCGAAGGAGACAAAAGCACATTAGAAAGGTTTGGAGTGTGGGAAATTTTTTATTTACTTTGAGGCAGGGGTGGCGTCAGGATTTGCTCGACGGGGGCTGGGTTCCCCGACAGGGGGGCTAAATAAAAGAATAGAAGGTATCTTTCTGTGCATCAGAATACAATTTTCCGTCAAAAATTCCCCGACAGACACGAAATTCAAGACGAGGGGGCTAATACTCCCCGAAGAGCCCCCCTGTCCCCCCTCTGGCACCACCCCTGCTTTGGGGGTTGAAGGAAAAAAGAGGCTATCCTAAGGGCTCAAATTCTTGGAAGACAACATGGCATCAGTTCTGGCACAAAGCAGCTTGTCCCTCCGACGGCCATCCTAGCCATGCTGTGCCATCGAACAAGAGGACTTCTCTTCATGGACGCTGCTCTACGCAACTCAGTGTCGTCACCACAAGCTTTTTCTTAGTTTTAGGGTATGCATAACTAATCCTACGTTGTCAGTTAACCATCGTCTTAAAAGATTTAGAACATTGAGCAAAATGAGCTAGAACTAACTGATATCCACGCCTTTTGTCGGTCAAAATTTCAAAATCAAACATCAGCGATCGACATCTTCGATACAATGCGCCAAGCAGCTTCTCTGATATGTAACTCGATTCACCTTTCTCCATGAAATCCGGATAACCCTTCGCTTTCAACCTAAAAAAGAACCCATTGAATCACGGATTATATTAAATTGCAGTATCAAGGAATTTGTGCAGTGATGAAATAATAAAGTGCATCAAATACCATTCATAACAGAATGATCAAGAGCTTTAAAAATGCCATGCAAATGACGAGTACTATCGGGATAACTTATAGTGAAAACAAGATCAATGGACTTGAAACCGTCAATTCTCAGGCCAGGAAAATACACGACAAAATCAGTTGTCTGCAGATTGCATCAAGCGAGAATTGAAGTTACAGCTTAAACCGTCGTGTTCTGTTATTGAGGCTCAGTATAGCCCTGCTTCTACGGCATCGAACACCATACGAGCTCTATTCTTAACAGTAATCTGCATTATGACCAAATCATAGAATTCATCATGTCACTTTGCACCTTAACTGTTCTCTCCACTGTTTTATGCAGTGGTAATGTTTCTTAGATTTATGCCTCAATTATGAGCGGAAAATTTGTGATATTTGAATAGACATTAAAACTAATAGATAATTCCAAAAGACAAGCTGTCCTTTCCATTATCATGCAATACCATGCAATACAATGCAATACAATTCAATACAATGCAATTTCATGTATACCATACAATACCAAGCAATAGAATGCAAATTCATGCAATACCATGCAATATAATGCAATCCAGTACAATTCCGAATCGGAAGATTTGGCAGTATTTACACTTTTCTTCACAATTAGAAAAACCGGGTTTCCATCAGTGTGATGGAGGCATGATTGTGAGACAGAAAATTTGACTACACCATTGGAAAAAAACATGCAAAGTCTTGTCCTGCTTGGTTTACTTACATCTCTAAAGCATTTTTAGGTACCATTGGCACAATGCCGGTCTTTGGAAAGTCTACCGCCTGAGATTGCGATTTAGCCAATTCCATGGCAAGTGGGTCACAAGCACCCTCTGGTAGTATGTCACATAATGCCAAATGTGTATTGGCCACTCGACCTGCAAAAGCATCAAATTTAAAATCATGATTGACTGATAGGTTGACTGATTGATTCAATGATTGATTAAATGGTTGGTTGAATGAATGATTGAATAATTGATTGATCGATTGAATGATTGATTGAATGATTCGTTGATTGATCGATTGAATGATTGAATGAATGATTGAATGAATGATTGATTGACTGATTGATTGATCGATTGACTGATTGATTGAATGATTAGTTGATCGATCGATTGAATGATTGAATGAATGATTGATTGAATGATTGATTGAATGATTGATTGAATGATCGATTGAATGATCGATTGAATGATTGGTTGACTGAATGATTGAATTATTTACTGATTAACTGACTGATTGATTGATTGATTGATTGATTGATTGATTGATTGATTGATTGATTGATTGATTGGTTGATTGACTGATAGATTGACTCATTAATGGTATTTTGTGCAGAATTGCTAGGAAACAATCCATCAAACATTTAAGCAAGCATGCAAGTAATCACATTATAACAAGGAAATAAGCAATGTATGAAGAAATGGTTTGCACCTCTAAACCAGGAAAGGGAGTATTTGGCAGCTATGCAGCTGCTGCGGACATGAAGCCCTAATGTCTATGACTTCCAGGCATCTCCTAAGCACCCAATTACCGTTCACAGAAAAATGAACTGTTGGCTTGTCTGAATATCATTTACAGATAGATTCAGACTGTTGTTTGAACTTGATGTCTTCCGGTTCTTACTTTTGCTTTCTATCAGCATCGCCGTCGCTATAAATCGTAAAATTTCAACTTTCTGGACTCCAGTTTCTCACTTGTTTGATAAGAATCCATTCTAAAGATATTAGCATGGCGGAAAATTATCCAACGGCCTCCAGAATTGGACTGCTACAAGGTGTTTTTAAATCTCATTTGTCCAGAAGCTGATGTCAAAAATCAATTTTGTTTTGTCAATTATTTCTCAAATTAAAAATATAGAAAAATGATAAAGCTTTACCGAGTGTATCATTCGCCATTATTTTGACAAACAAATCAGCAAACAATGAAGCCTCTTTATCATGTTGATAGTCTTTCGGAGCCCCTTTGGCTAACTCGCTGTAATCCAAAGGAGGCTGCTTTTTCCTGTCAGGGGGGATGAATCTAGGATCCCAAATGACAGCAAATTGATCACCATCCAAATCACCGCCGCTACACTCAGCAGCCAATGAGGTTTTTATATTATATGAAGGCAGCAAAACAACGTTCTCCCATTGGTGAAGAGCAGAATGATTGACAGCTGTCACCCAGCGTAAATCTCCCGGATGTAAGCAAGGATTTCGATATATGAGCACGTCACCTGTAATGACTCTTGATGGCTTTTCATCATCTTCTTTGATTTTAAGAAATATTTCATTATCTCGCAAAAGCCCCTTTGGGTCAGCAGCACCCATAATCAAACAACCTTCATCAACGGGTATACGAGTCTTGTTTCTCAGATATATGACAGACAGTCTATAAACTGAAGAAGAAAATTACAAAATTCAGCTATGTTATGTAATGTGATGTGATGTAATGTAGTGTAATGTAGTGTAATGTAATGTAGCGTAATGTAATGTAATATAATGTAATATTATGTAATGTAATGTAATTTAATGTAATTTAATGTAACGTAATGTAATGTAATGTAATGTAATGTAATGTAATGTAATGTAATGAATTGTAATGTAATGCGATGAAATGTAATGTAATGTAATGCAATACAATGTATTGTAGTGTAATGTAATTTAATGTAATTTGATATAATGTTATCTTATGTAATGTTATGCAATGTAAGGTAACGTAATATAATATAATTTAATCTAATGTAAAGTAATGTAACCTTACAATTGTACTTACCATGTTGCAGCAAGCTAAACCAAAACTGTTCAGTCAGCAAATCAAATCCACCACCAACAACTTGTTTCAAAAGTGATTTTGGTAAGTATTCCATTAATGCCAAATTTGCCATTGCCGCATCTTCGAATACCATTGCAGCATCGCAGATTGCCTTCTCATGCATCTCTGTAATTGCATGTTCGATCAACCAATGGCTATCTGTATTTCCAGCAGGCAATTGATTAATCGAGGTAAGCAGCGTGATTACCTCGCGATTAAGATACAGTTTGATATACTTAGCTGCTCCAACAACACATAAATGTTCGTCATCGTTTTCAAATTTATCCATTGAATCTCTGAATACGATGTCTGCGTTTTGCATCTCTTCATCCTCCTCCTCAGCAGCTACCAAAACGCCTTTCACTCCCCTGAATCTAACTTGATATGCAGATGGTTCATTTTCTATCGCCAAACTTTCACGTATCTCTTCCATCAACCTCTTTGATATTTTACCTTAAGAAGGCAATATGCAAATAAGGATAGGATTTTATCGTAAACTTTTCACCTGCCCTGACCTATCCTGTCCTGTCCTGTCCTTTCCTTTCCTGTTCTGTCCTGTCCTGTCCTATCCTGTCCTGCCCTTTCCTTTCCTGTTCTGTCCTGTCCTGTCCTGTCCTTTCCTGACCTATCCTGTCCTGTCCTGTCCTGCCTTGCCCTGTCCTGTCCTGTCCTGTCCTGTCCTGTCCTGTCCTGTCCTGTCCTATCCTGACCTGTGCTGGGCTGTACTGTACTATATTGTATTGTGGTTTATTTTATTGTATTGTATTCTATTGCATTTTATCGTATCGTATCGTATCGTATCGTATCGTATCGTATCGTATCGTATCGTATCGTATCGTAACGTATTGCATTTTTTGGTATTGCCTTGTATTGTTTTTTATTATATCGTATCAGATCATCATATGTATGATACCAGATCATCATTAAATCAAATTAAAATCTTCTGTAATTGCATACCACAACCATCTGTCACCAATTCACCATTTATCGCCTTAATATCAGGTCGTTTCAATGTTCTGGTTTCTGGCAGCAAAACGGTTTGTTTATCGGCAGTGCAAAACAACCCAACCCTGCTCATATACTTGGCAGCAGATGTGAAACTGTTTTTGTTCTTCACTATTTTTGATCGCAGTTCTTGAACCTGCAAAAAAATGTAAATGTCATTAATGAGAAGGCGCTGTACCTGAAGCCGAATCAGGAATAAAGGCTCGTTAAACGAAAACGAAGTTTTGTCGCGTTGGTAAGTAAGTAGGTAATAGTACATATATCAAATAGAATAATCTGCTCTACCCTCTACTCTCTGCCCTTTGCCCCCTACCCTCTGCCCTTTGCCCTCTGCCCTCTACCCTCTGCCCTCTCCCCTTTACCCTCTGCCTTCTGCTCTGCTTTGCCCTGTCCTGCCCTGCTCAAAAATACCCCACGCTTTTCTTTCGCTATCAAGAACCATAATACATTAAAAAATTCATACATTACCTCAACAAAAGACTCTGCAGCAACAAAATATGCCTTATGATCACGCAGCTGGCTTGCACTTGCGCAGAAGAACCAGTAGTGTTTGATAATGGTAATTCCATTCTCTATAAAACCTCGGACGCGTTTCAAAGTGCTGATTTCCTGCAGCTTCTGTAACTGTTCTTCCCTAAACGCGACGATGATAAATTCAAATTGGTTTCCATAGCGACGAAGCAAACGATTTGAAGCGACGGGGGTAGCAGGAAGGCAAACTATTCGCGTTGGAGTAACGACGATTCGCTTCACCATAACATGGTTAGATGGAATTGCAGTTTTAGCTAATTTAATTGAAGACGGGGGTAGCTTCTTGAGATTTTCGAAGTGACGTTCAAAACAATCTTTGAGATCAGTCCAGTATGAATCGATGCTGCTAAAAACTTCGTTAAGGGCAATTTCGAATTCTAAAAAAAGAGAGTGAAATTAAAATGAGGAGCTAGTCAGCCACCAAGAAACGGAGGCTTGTCGATTATATGTCAATAACAGTCGTAAAATGCATTGGACAATTCATTTAAAATGCTTTGCAGACCACCAGTGGGGGATTTCTTCGGTAATGTGATCACTTTGTCTATTTCAAGTTCCTGTAATTAAAATATCCATCAATAAAAGAGCTCTTTGAAAGTTCCATGAAAATTAAATTACGTTACCTTACATTACATTACATTGCATTACATTACGTTACATTACATTACATTACAATACATGACATTACATTACATACATTACATTACATTACATTGCATTACACTACATTACATTGCATAATATTACGTTACATTACATAACATCACATTACATTCGTTACATTACATTACATTACGTTACCTTACATTACATTACATTACATTTAATTACGTTTACTTACATTGCATTACATTACGTTACATTACATAACATCACATTTCTTTACATTACATTACATTACATTACATTACATTACATTACATTACATTACATTAAATTACTTTACATTACTTTACATTATGTTAGAGTACATAACATCACATCCCCTCTCATCACATCATATCACATGAAAAGTACAGTTTTCAAAACACTATAACTAAAGCTTTCTGCAAGTGTAATGTTTTTTGACATCTTCTTGAGAGTTCAACAGAGTTAAAAGTTATTTTGCTGCGAAATTTACGTCCCCTGGTTTAAGTTACCCTGGGGAAATAAAATGACAAAAGCTCATACCGACAAGTTGTTTGGCTCCTTCTTCAAGAATCCTTTGAAAGGTTTGGCAAAGAAAAAGCATGACTTTGTTCGGAATACAAACATCTTTTCTTGAAGAAAGTGCTTTTATTATCCAAATGCAGTTTTCGGCTCTAGAGTCAGACTCAAGGTGGGACATTGATGTTTGCAACGTGTGCTCCAAATCGAAAGAATATTCATGTTGTACTCTTGTGCTAAAGATGGGAACTGATAGTATATCTGGCAATGAGAGCGTCCTTCTGAGCCTGTGGAATAAACTAGGCTCGAATGATATTGCTATAACAGAGTTGTCTGCAGCAAATCTGGCTAGTAAATGCTCCCCACAAATTCTAAACCCGGCTAAATTAACAACAGGAGAGGACTTGTACGGAATGTACAAGCAAAGTTTGCGAGTATCAGCCGATATAAGAGCAAAGTTATTCACATCGGTCAAGGGAATTTTGATTGAGTACGATACTGGCAATGATCGTGATTCTAAAGTCAATTCTATTTGAGCCCCCATACAAATGTCCAATTTCCTCACAATGTATTCATTATTTTGAATTTGATTTTCTTGGATAATGTTAAGGACATCATTTGATTCCTGACAAAAAACAACAGAAGACTCAAATTTTTGTTTGCTCGTGAATTTTCCAAACTCCACGCAAATTGGTTGCCATGCTGAAACAGCCTCGTTTGGGTCAACATTCCTCACATCATGCTTGCACCAGGCATAAGGTGGGTCTTGTGCCATACCAAGAGTTGACAATTTAAAGTCCCATTGTTTGCACAGGCATTCATAAGCTTGCTCCGTGTCGTCAATTTCACTTTTCAAGCTTAATAAAAATGCTTTATCGGTGTTGCTGAAGATACCAGCAGCTCCTGATGCCACTTCTGCACTCTTTTCAACGGTGTGTAGTCGATGCACCGAGAATATGTCATACTGTTCGATTTCATTGACGAGTGCATCTTGCAAGTTTAGCTCATCCTCTGTCACCCTCACGTAAAATTCCACAACAACGACCTTGCTATTATCCACTGTTGAAATAAAAATACAAATAAACATAATAACAGAACACGATGGTTGAAGTTCTTACTTAAGGTTCACGCTTGATACGATCTTCAGACAAATCTTGACAATTAGACACCTGGGTTGTCTGTTGGTCGCATCAAGCGTGAAACTTTAAGGAAGAACTTCAACCGTCATGTTCTGTTATTGAGTTTAGCATAGCTCTGCTTCTTTGGTATCGAGCGCTATTTTTAGCAGACCTGGTTAACAGTAATTTTCATTAAAAATATAAATATATATATTTCAATAGCACTAATGGAACAAGACTTGAAAGTTGTAAACTGCTCTTTGTCTACATGGCAGTAAGCACTTTCAAATAGACGGATAACAAGTAATTTTGTTAAACATATATGTAAACCTAAGAATACTCATCAGAAAATTTTAAATTTTCAAAGGCTTCGAATTTCCGCTCGATCAGGGATAATTAACCTATGATACACATCACATGTTTGATCAACATCAAAAAAGTCAATGTATGAAGAACAATATATAATAATATAGAATAAAGAATAAAGAACATATATGGAATAAAGAATTAAATAAATGAATAAAAACATGCATATAATGCATAGACCTATCAATAAGTATAAATAGTGGAACAATTATTAGTCGTTAAATAAACTAGATATGTACCTTTTTCAGCAACATTCTTGTTCGCTTGGTCAATCATCTCTGATGGAACATCCCGTTGTAAATGCTCTAGAATTCGTCGGGATTTCGGAGATGGTAAACAATCTCGAGATCCTTCCACATTTATCAAATGTTGGAGAACACTTTCCTGATTCTCAAAATCACAAGTCGATTTCCTCTGATCTTCATCAATAAACACGTAAAATTTACTGCCGGGTTTGCGCGCACGACCCCTGCTCTGGATAAAGTTTATCATTGTATTTGGACCTAGAAATTTGTAAATAAAAGTTATTACCAGAATAAATTATAGCCTAAAGAAAATGAAAGAATGTAAGAAAAGAGTGAAAGAAAAAGAATTGAAGAAAAAAAATTGAACAGTGCGACGAGGAGAGAAGAGAAGAGAAGAGAAGAGAAGAGAAGAGAAGAGAAGAGAAGAGAAGAGAAGAGAAGAGAAGAGAAGAGAAGAGAAGAGAAGAGAAGAGAAGAGAAGAGAAGAGAAGAGAAGAGAAGAGAAGAGAAGAGAAGAGAAGAGAAGAGAAGAGAAGAGAAGAGAAGAGAAGAGAAGAGAAGAGAATATTCTGCTGAAATCACTCGAAACATTAAAATACAAGTTTTTCGAGATAAGATAAACATGCTACCTGAATATCTGATTACAAGATCACATTCAGCTACGTCCAAACCTTCCTCTAGAACCGAAGTCGCTACAAGTAAATTCGTTTTCCCATCTCTAAAATCCGCCAAGACTGGTTTCTGTTCGTCCTCCCAGTTCATTCCATAATACCCTCCATGGCCTAGAACCATCCTTGGATTCAAAGTTGGGAACTTCGTTGCCAAATAATCGAATATTCTGCGAGCTGTTAACTGGGTTCGCACGAAAACAATTGCCCTTGTATCGTTAGAACACTGAGCAAGAAGATTCTCGAGACGTGCAAGACGTGGGGCGGTTGAATCATCTACCTTGGCATACTTCCGCAGTAGATTTTGCACCTCGCAAGGCAAATCATCATTGTTTTTCAGCAACGAAACTGCATGACTGATGCCAAGAAGATCACAGACTTCAATGACATCGATCAAAAATAATGCATCAGTAGCAATTACCTGAAAACGTTTGAAGAAAATAGTTAAACGTATTTTGATGATGATGATGATGATGATGATGATGATGATGATAATGATGATGTTTGTGATTGTGATGATGATGATGATGATGATGATGATGATGATGATGATGATGATGATGATGATGATGATGATGATGATGATGATGGTGATGATGATGATGATGATGATGATGATGATGTTGATGTTGATGTTGATGTTGATGATGATGATGATGATGATGATGATGATGATGATGATGATGATGATGTTGATGATGATGATGTTGATGTTGATCATGATGATGATCATGATGATGATAATAATATATGCAATTAATTATACCTGCAAACGTTTTATATCTGGATACTCCCCAATCAATGCTTTAATGTTTCCTTTCAGTTGGAACAACCTGCTAAACTTAATGGCATTTGTATTGCAATACCCCTTCACGACACTATTCACGCCACCAACAATTTTCTGTATAATCGCCATTGCTTCACTAATGAACTGGTTTTGTTTCCAGCTTCTTTCAATCGTTACCTGTATCGCTTCATTTTTTCTTCGATCAATATTTGGATAAAAGAAAGCCGCATCCAAAAAGTTACTTCTGAATTTTACAAGTTGATTCCGACCTTTGACAAGATTTTCAACATTGAATGGAGAGGCTGTTAATCCAAGCACGCGTGGTCTGTACTTTGGAAGGCATGATCGAATCTTCTTGATGACTTTGGTGTATACGTGTTCGCCTGTGGCATGATGACACTCGTCAAATACAATCACGCAGAACTCAGATACCTACAATCAATTAACAAAATCCAATTGGATAGAGCGAATTTACGGACCCGGCTTTCTATTGTCAAAGAAAAACCAATAAAATAAACTGTCATTCATTCATTTTAAATTTACTTTTTGTCCATTATATTTCTATTCTATATCAATTGGGTAGCACCCCCATGGTTAGTATTCATACTCCATGTCAGCCATTGTCTAATTGATTTAATATATATATGTATTTATTGTCTAATTTTCGCCTGATGATGTCAATATTATGTTGTTACAAGTGAAAATAATGTTTGCTGTGGAGGAGCAAGCATTTCACGTCAAATGAGTGAAGTTACTACGTAATCAAACCTTTAATTGCTTCCGGTTTAGCATTTCCAAGAAAGATCCAGCGGTGATGACAAGTACATCATATGTCCCATCATGTAACTGTTTGACTCTTCTTTTGGTTCGATTTTCGCTGCACAAACGGCACACTTTTAAATCTGTATCCACCATTATCGACTGTCCTTGTTGAAACACTAGCGGTATTCTGTCAACTAACATCACTGCCATTCTATCTGGATTTAACTGTTTCATCCTTGCAATAACCATCGTGGCTATTAATGTTTTCCCTGTAAAACCGACTCTCTATCAGAGGAGAAAATTACCGCGGAAAGAGCGTGTTTGTATAAGGGAAGATACAAAACAGTAAACAACATATCTGTAGTTAACTTGCAGGTATATGAGAGGCTCACGGTTCGAGACCACAATCGGAACAATTCTCCACAAGCTATTTTGTCAACCCAACTGTTCATCCTTTCGGGGTCAGGAAATAAGTACCCAGGAGAAATCCTGAGGGCACAGGCTTTAGCGCCCAGGTAATATTACTTTATTTTATTCATTTATTAATTTAATCCATATCTAAAGTTGGTATTATCTTGACAGCTGCCAGAAACCAAGCCTGGGATAGCAAATCAAACAAACAAACAAACAAACAAACAAATTAATTAACATGAATCTAGTATGAAAATAAAATCTGTCAATAGCCGGACCAGGAATCATTCATACTAGGGACAAACTGGAACGGAACTTTTCCTGAAAATCCCGGAATGGAGGAACCTATGAACGTAACAGCAAGCAATGTCCCTATCTCCAAATATGCAAATATAACAATAATACTGAATGTCAAATATACTCTGAAAAAGCCCCGTATGCCGCGGAAAAAGGTCGGTAAAAAATTATGAATAGTAATCCTGTCGTATTTGCTTTGCAAAATTCTATGCGTAAAATAAAAAATTCTATGCGTGTGGAGGATTTTTAAATGGAAAATTGTGTTCTAATGCTCATAAAGATACTCTCTATTCGGAACCTAGCCCCCCGTCGGGCAAATCGGGGCGCCACCCCTGATTACCCCTGATTAATCATCATACCTAGACCAGTGTCTATGATCACCACAAGATCCTGTTGCAGTGCTTCAATATAAGCCTCGATCTGGTACTGCCTCGCTTTTTTTCTTGGCGTCAACGAAAACCATTCAAAGTCGTTTAATTTAGAAGCAAATCTTTGCGGACCTATTTCTCTGTCAATCTCATTGCCATCGTTGCTCACTTCAACATCATGATCAATGATTGTTTCACCAAAAAAATTCTCCATGTTCCTGCGATCTATAAGCTGAAATGAGGTCAACAGCTCAGACCATTTGCGCTTTGCTGAAAATTTATTGCCACAAAATATGATCTTTTCAGGGCCGAATGCTATAAATTCAATGCCATTCGGGCCAAAAGGAATGCCTGTTCCCACGTTTTCGAAGCAGCTTTTGCATTTGATCCGTACCTTCTTTTTCGTCTCTTGCACCCTGACAAATGCACGGACTTCAAGGATAGCCCTGAACTCAGGCTTGACTACTAGGGATACTTCCTTAGGACTTTTCACGAAAAAGAAAAGCTCCTTCGCATCTGCCAAATGAGCTTCGCAGCTTCTACATTCCATGCTGAAAAAACCTGAAATAAAAGATAAAAGCAATTTTAGGAGACACCTAGATGGTTGTTTGGGGAGGAACATAAAGGGTCTCAAAATTGTACGAATTTAATATCAATCATCTGTTTTAATCGAACGATTATGGTGCAAAAAAAAGCAATAAACAATGCTTCCAGAGCCTCTGCAAAAGTTTACTCAGAGGAATGAATTTTCTTGGTATAACACAATAAAAAATAGAAATCTTGACATCCCAAAGATTAAACTTTAGTGTATACAAAGGAAGGTTTTCCACCGCTCTTGGCTGAGAGCCTGGAATGAAGTACCTATTGAAATAAGGGACCCCCCCCCCCCTCCTCACTCTAACAGTTCAAAAGAAATATGAAAACGCATTTAAAGAGCTCAGCAAACCCTTACTAAAACATGACTCTCATGAATATTAGGCCTCAGACTAAACCCAGTCCAATTTATGAATAGCTGTTTGAATTTTTTTTTGTATTATTTCAATATTCTTTTCCCTATTGCTTCTCTTATAACATCTATTGTACTGATGAGCTTTCGTGTAAAAATATGAATTTAAAAAAAATTGGGGCTAAATTATTTTGCGAACTTTAAGCGCTTGCTGCTACGAGTTTGCCACGGACTTTTCTACTATTCTTATTGAAAGCAGGTCTTTGACATGTCTATTCATGTCCTTTCCGAAACCAGCCCTTCCCATTTCAGCAGATAAAACATTTAGTAGGTAAAACTGGCCAAAACTTTCGACAGCAGCTAACCGCAGGAAATTATTTTCTATTCAAAAATCCAAAATATTGGTTAGCTTCTTTGCAATTTTTACAGTTTTTTGGTTTCTTGATATTCTTTTCGACAGCTTTGTAACTTTTAATTCTGTTTCCGAGTTTTCATTACGTTAAAAACAACACCACTTATTTCGCATTCTGCATCTCGAAAAGTGTATTTCTTATACAATAAATTTCAGCAAATTGTATTATTTTGTTCATGTTTATGTTCAATGCTCTCTGCACTATGAATACTTAAAATAAATGCCGATATTTTCGGCGTAAATGAGCTTTAATTCTGCCGATCTTATACTTAGGCCAACCAGTGCCCTCTAAACAAACAACTCGGATGTTCAAAGTTTTAAGTTTTAAAACGTGTAACCTAAACACCAGGACTGTTATAACATTCTACACTGCATAAATTAACAATCTTACCTCTGAAAAGTTGAGTTTCGTCAAATAAAAGGCTTCATCTTTTTAGAATGCGACACAACTTGTTAGCCTTTACCTAAGCGAGAAGTTGATTAGTTTGCAAAATTCCACTTCTCAGAAATCATGAGCATAGGGTGTCCAAAGTACTAAGAAATTCAAAGTCTAATATAAATTGATTGACACAAACTGCAAGTGAGACGTTAACTTAACCCAATAATTTCTTAGAATTTCTGAGTTTGCAGCCATTAAAATGTTGTCACCAAGTTCGATTTATGCCCTTATAATTTCTCAAAATATCTGAGATTTCAGCCTTGCTTCAAATATTTGAGAACTCAAGTTGCGACTTCAAAGTCACGAATTGAGAATTCATAATTCCCTAAAATTCCTGATACCTCATCGTTCTAGAGTAGGTTGCTTGCATGCTGCTTCAGATAAATTTTAACCTTTCACACTTGCACAAGCTGAACTGCGAATATTTGCAAAAAACTTACTTCATTTTGCTTAATTTCTAAGAGGGGTATAATAGAGGGTAACCTGGGAGTATATTAGATTTTAAATTTTTCCTTTCCTTGCTTCTGCCTTTTTTGGGGTGGTGCTTTAATGGAAAGAGGATCAACAGAGGATAAAAACATCAAATATTTTTAACAAATCTAACAATATGCAGATCAAAAAGTCTAATGACTTTCCCTGCCCCTGACCCCCCTGACCCTGCCCCCTGTCATGAGGCAATTGGATCATAATACATCAGATATTTATTAGAAAAAGGTACATAAGTTTTGTTTTAGCTTTTTTGTAAATAAAAATCTATTGCTAAAATTCTATTAAAAATAAAAATAAAATATTTAAAATTAAACTGCATAGGTGCGATGTCAAGATGTGGATAGTCTTTTTGTTGAAAAAAACATAAATTAATTTCATAAAAAATTGTTGTTCATTTCTGTTTTCCTTTACTGTAAGATTGCTTTCTGGCTTTCTGACTGCTGTTTCCAGTCGTCTCCTCGTACGAACTTGATGAACCTGAATCTCGGGAAACACGAGAACTCCTTCGGTTGCCACGAACGTTTCTGTCGTTTCCTTTGTTCCTATTCGGCGGAATTCTACGAATATTTTCGGTGCTACTCGTTGATCTTCGTAAGTTATCTTGACTGTTTGGAATTCTGCAATAACTCTCTAAACTATTATCTTTCGCTAAATGACGATTTTCGTTCCGAATTCTATTTGCTACTAAAGAATTCAGACGATAATAATCTAAAAAGGTTCTCGCAACATTACGACCGAGTTTGAAGTAGCCCTCTTCGGTATAGGGCATCGTCCCCATCAAACCCGAAGTGTAACTAAAAAACGAAACTTCTAGAGTATAACAGTTTGTTTGTGACGACAAAGAACTGCCGAGCGCGCGCCTTCCCGTGCCGGCTTTGACAGAATCCCGATTAAATGAAGTGCTAGACAACGAAAAATCTTCGGCGTTTAGACACAAAAGCCTCGGGAAAACAGCTTGCCGTTCGTATCTGTCTTCGTCTTCGTAAACATTTCCGTACATGAAGCCATTCATCATGGTGGAATGAGCATGGAGATCGATATAAAAATCGAGGCTGGTGTTCGGATCTTCGTTCATCGCGAAGAGAAGTTGTTTCGTGGCGACAATCGTCGGGTGTGCCCATGACGAGGGTTCAAGCCAATAGCGATTCAGATCGAAGCCCATGAGAGAGCATCGGTAATTTCCGAGAACAACACCATCGGGATTCAGCATCGGCACGAACTTGAAAACAAGGTAATCACGAAGGACTCTTGCAATCGGGTGATTACTTATTAGGAAATCAATCATCCCTTGACAAACATAACTAGATGGTGTCTCCCCTGAAAATGAGAGAAAAGATTAAAACATAGATAGGAGTCACAAAGATTAACTTAACCATGGGGGGGGAGTGATTTTAATGTATTTCTTAAGATAATTGTGCAATTCATTTGTTACTCTTTTAAAATTGGAATATTACTAGAAGGGGTGTTACTATTTCCAGACATGGGGGTACATTATGTACAGATGGATATTTCTAAACTATATATACTATATATCTATATAGTATGCAGAGAGTATACACTCAACATCCAAGTAACAGGCCCCCTCTTTGTCCTTGCTTAATGAGGCAAAGGGGCAAGAAATCCTTTTGTTGGAAAATGAGAGAGAGATGATTAAGATAAAAAAATGAAACCATGAGCAAACCCCAAAGTCAAATTTTCAGTTAATTCACATTAATGTATATTAAAAGGCCTCAGTTCAAAATTCAAAGCTACTAATTACCCCAAATAATTTAGACTTTTTTAAATTGTTCCCACCTTGATTGATCTATTTAATGGCGAACCCTTAGATCATAGATAACCCTGATTTTCTTAGTCACCCTTTTTCAATTTGTCTCCCCTCAATTCAATGCATCAATTTACCTGGGTGAATCCTTGAAGTTATAAAAATGACATGTTTCTTTGTGTTTGATCTTTGATTTTCTTTTGATGTTATGGTGATAAGATCGACCCTCCTGTGTTGCACGCTGAGGCAAAGCTCTTCTCTCTTAAAGTAATCAAGTTTCTTTTCTTCAATTCTATTCAGATAAAGTTGCAATCGGCTGAAGGTGTAGGGATAACAGTAAGAGAATTGGTAGACCTCGTTCTCCTTGTCAAATGAGAATGCAAATGACATGACATAGTTATTTCGATGATCAGGGCATTTGTAATAAAACACATTTTTAGCAGGTATTCTCTGCCATTGTGGACGACTTGATGATTTCACAAATGGGCTCATGCCATCTCTGTAGAGACTTTTTGTCTTGCTGAAATTCACTATATTGAAAATGACTCTCTGGCTAGCATAATTATTTGATACCGTGAAATTGAACCAGACCCTGAGACGAGCGTTGCAGGTGTCAGGACGAATAAATAAATCATATTCAAATTGAGAGACATAGTCAACACGACCTAAGTTCCCACTTTCATAACTTGCGTTGAAAATCAGATGGCCTGTAATTGGCTGCCCCTCGTATTCCGGTGGAACGGCAGCAAAATTCTGCACTGTTCCAATTGGTTCATCTTTCTTTTTCAAAAACATTGGCCTGTCATCTTCTTTGTTAGTTGGACTTGAATCACTTACATCTTCTGAGTTTTCAGCCATTTTGTGTCGAGTTTTCATCTATTGATAACTATCTCACGTTGCAATAGAATATTATGTACCTGATACAACTTTATTCGAAGTTACCAGAAGAAATGAAACATATTTTAGGCTTCCTATTATCTTGTATAAATAATTGTGACGAAAGGCAGTATCTTTTTCTCAAGACGTTAGAGGCCCTCTTTTCTTCTCTGGAATTATCCCGAATCACTTTGTGCCTGCAGAATCATTTGCAGTTAAAGATTTATATCAACTCAAAGTTTAAACCATCATGCTACATCAGCATTAAACAATGGCGTCCTTTAACAAATATTTCCAACTGCGTAAAGAACTCATGATTTCACCTGTCGGCACACGCAACTGGCCTAAGCCACTCTCACAATCGACTTTTCCAATATCTTAGTATTCTATACCAGCCAGATGGTTTTTGATCCTCGCGGTCTGATCCCAAACCACTCTTCTGCTGTTTTCTTGGTAAATTTCAAGAGTTTTTAGGATTTAAATTGGAATTTTTGAGTGAAACTAAAATCCTCGATTAGGCGAAGATCAATTTGAAAGGAATTTATAAACATACTCGTTTTCATATTACCATGGAAACCATTCATAAACTATAACGAGGCTTCAAGAGATAATGGGGGCATGGTGGTCAAAGTATGAATTGCTGCATAACTTATAGCTAGAATTGAGAGTCTCGGAGGAGGGGGGGGGGGTTGACTTGTCACAAGTCTGAGTTTCTGTTACCTCATTTCCTGTTTGCATTTCCTTACAGCGCAGAAAATTACCATCCAAACTCGCTGTTTCCATATAATCAATTAACTTTAATCAACAAAAAATTCAGCTGTTTAATACAGAACCAACCATGCATTGCAAAATAATTAGAATATGATGCAAAATGTGAGGCGATTCTGTTCCTACAAAACACCAAACTAATTAGTACTGTAAATTCCCGCAAAACTTCACCAGATCACTTCAGTTTGTTCCAAATTTTCCGCCTTCATTTTGTTCTGCCTTTTCTACATTTTACAACGTAAGTTTCCCGATTTCAACATTAAATTAAGGGTTTTAGGCCGCTTCTATGCCCTACAGAAGCACTTATTGTTAATTATTTCTCCTTATCCCTAGCAAAAATCAAGAACTATAACTTGTAAACGAGACGCTATGTCTTGTTCTAATTAACAGAATTAGTTATCTACAAATAATTTACACCTTGTCTCGTATGACAATGAGATCTCCACAATGCTCAAAAGGTTTGCTTAAGCAATGAGCTCTTCATCTGAATCCATGTCATCCATCTCAGGGTCAAAATCATCTGGTTCTCTGCATTTGATCAATGACACAAGCAAGCCGATGGCGAACACCTTCAAAAATAAAACGTTGCTTAAAATATATTGGTTGTCAGAAAACAAAAAACAAACCTGACCATTTTATTAGATTAAATTTTGATTGAAGATTGAATGAATGAAGCTTCCAATGTAAACCTCGTGCAGTGGTTGCGCATGTAAAAAGATGTTTGAGTTACGGTTCAGAATATTTTGGAGTCTTCTCGATGTTCCACCGGCAATGAAATAAAGAAATGTGCATTGTACTTAAACAAGCTTCAGTCTTTTAACCTTAGTCTATCTATTTAGAGAGCTCCTCCTAAATCAATCCATTTTATATTCAATCTTGTAATGTAACTTTCAAGGTAGTCAACGTTTTATCTTGCACTAATTGTTTTTAATGTATTGTAATTATTCATAAAATTGTTTTTAAAATAGATTGATGAAAATTAACCATAACTGCCTATCTTTTATTCGGTGTTATTTTAAATGTAATACTAACCACAATTAGCAGCCATTGCGCGTAGAAGTAAAAAGCACCGAAGAACCAAGCTTTGTAGAACAATTTGTTAAGCAAGACAGCCATTCGTGTCATTGTGCATTCATCTGCAAAAACAGGCGATTTCAAATTAGTTGCAGCATCAAAGTATTTAAAAAGTAAGGCCTCCCTAATTTTTATCTGGAATAAAAAACCTTACTGCAAGACAAAAAAAATCTGATTTCATTATCAAAAAATAATAATTTTTAACATTCATTGATACAATCATTTCATTAACTCATTCAGTCAATCATTATGCGGTTCATTTATTCGTTCCCTTCATTCGTTCGTTCGTTCGTTCGTTCGTTCGTTCGTTCGTTCGTTCGTTCGTTCGTTCGTTCGTTCGTTCGTTCGTTCGTTCGTTCGTTCGTTCGTTCGTTCGTTGTTTCGTTCGTTCGTTCGTTCGTTCGTTCGTTCGTTCGTTCGTTCGTTCGTTCGTTCGTTCGTTCGTTCGTTCGTTCGTTCGTTCGTTCGTTCGTTCGTTCGTTCGTTCGTTCGTTCGTTCGTTCGTTCGTTCGTTCGTTCGTTCGTTCGTTCGTTCGTTCGTTCGTTCGTTCGTTCGTTCCTTTCTTTCGCTCGTTCGTTCCTTTCTTTCTTTCTTTCGTTCGTTCGTTCGTTCGTTCGTTCGTTCGTTCGTTCGTTCGTTCGTTCGTTCGTTCGTTCGTTCGTTCGTTCGTTCGTTCGTTCGTTCGTTCGTTCGTTCGTTCGTTCGTTCGTTCGTTCGTTCGTTCGTTCGTTCGTTCCTTTGTTCGTTCCTTTGTTCGTTAATTCATTCCCTATTTCACTTATCAAATCACTATTTGTTTACTAACTTTTTTATTGTATATTTTCTTTACAAAATTAAATGAGTGAAACAAAACCTGGTGGAGATTCCGTTGAGCAAATTGTCTTCTCTAACTTTCCATTTGTTGCATTTTTCTGGAGAAGATTTAAAATGAAAACACTTAAAATTTCTTTATCAACTCTAAAAAAAAGGAAGGAAGAAGGGCAAACGAACGAAAGAACAAGTGTAGGTAAGAAAAATAGAGAGAAAGATTGAATGAAAAAAGAATGAAAACACGGTTAAACACTAAATAAATAAATGGGTGAAGGAATAAAACAGTTGTCTTATAAATTAAATGCAAACGAAGATCGAGCACAAACGAAGGCCATACCATGAAATGCTGTGATCCAAATGTCACATATTGTGGTGCAATTGTGAAAAGAAGAACATTGATGGCCAAAACAATTAACATCATCATAAATATCATGAGCAGCAAAGCTTGCGGCATTGTTCGATACGGTCTGATTTTGTACATCTTGTTCAACAATTAAGGAGCTTCATTTCCCAAAAAGGTAGTAAAAACAGTGATTTAGAAACTGCAGTTTGATGTCACACGATCAGACTCTCGCGATAAAATATTCAGCCAGCCAAACTGTCCATACTGCTCAGTATGGTAAATGGATACTCAGGAGCAATCCTGTGGGCAAAGGCTTCAACACCTAATAAGAGATACAGCTGCCTGAACTCTAGCTTGGATTAACAAATAAACATTTTTTCTTTTCTTAATTTAGTTTGCTGAAAGGGCACTTTTGAGAAATTCTGGGGGATAATCACCAGCACTCTAAGCCCAAATAAACTGGAAAAGTACCAGACAACCCTGGGTTAACCAAAAAAAATGCACATTTACTTGAATTAACATTAAAAATTGAAACTAAAACATCATCTAACATAAAAATTAAAATTGAAAAGATACACGAATACAGCAACACCAGAGTCCCATGCGTTTGATGCCAGACATGGAAGCAAAAAGTAGAAAAAGAACGATGCCAAGGAAAAGAATGTAGTCAAGCGGAAATACCTGAAAAATAAAAAAAAATTTGGTGAATATTCTTTGTTATGGGTTCTGTTAAATTGATCATCATAGCTTATCTTACAGGAATTCTTTGCAAAGTTTTTGAGACGCTAAATTTTTGTTGAAAATAAACCTGCCTACAATCAATCAAATATTTCTTTCATAAAAGGAAAGCCAATTTACATACACATCAGGTAAAACAAGGCACTGTAACTTGTGTTTCTTGCGGGATTTCGACAATTTGGCTAAATTTCTGCGAATTGCTGCGAGTTTTTACGAATTTAAAGCGAATAAGCTACTTAATGCAAATTAGTTATGCATCGCGAATAAGCTATCTTACGCGAATTAGCCATGTAGTTTTTACACAAATTAAGTCATTCCTTAATTCAATTATAAGTTTTGCTGCAAAGAGGCAAACTATGTGTGGTTATCTTTTACATGCTTTCCTTAAATGTGGCAAAGGTTGGTCCCGAACCCACGACCGAGTTAGATTATAGCAAACCTCTTGAGCGTAAACCATAACGACATTCAACGGATTCATTATCTTTGGTTTAGGCAGAGCGTAACCATAGCGATAGCCAAGGGAATGCATTGTTTTATCAATACTGAAACAATAAATAAAAAATTCATGATAATGATAATTAACATATCTTAGGTATGAATTTATATGGTATATATTCATTCTATTGCATAAATTGAACAAATTTTTTTTTAATTCAAATATGAAAATTTACAATATGTTTTACATCTGACTATAGGTATTCTGATTACTATACAAACACTACGGATAGAATGGTGAGCGAAAGACAAGGGTTCTTTTGAGGTTCTCAAGGGGAAGGGGGGCTTGAAAGAAAGGGGGTTTAATAGAGCTTTTACAGTCAACATAAATATATAAACTTGAGATATTTGGAATTTGCGAAGCACAAACCTGGTGATAATGATGGATGACATGATCAGTAATGAAATCAACAAAAACACAAATCCAAAAACGACTTTAAATGGACTCAACAACATTGAAATCTTCCCACAAATATTCTTTGCAGAATTCCGCTTCTGCCGCTCAATCCTCCTTCTCAGGCGTTCGTTCTCTTCGATCCTCCGCAGCTGATTTCTTTCCCATCTAGTCAAGTTTCTTCCGCTGTTTGCTTTGTTTCTCAACATCCGGGCTCTTTCTTCATCACGTTCTCTTTGCGTTAGGCCATGTTCGGGCTCATCCTTTGCAAGAGATAAACAAAATGATTATAAAAACGTATTAATTCTTTTTTGATCTTTCATCATCTCCAAAAATGTAGGCTCTAGCTTTTCCATGATGGGAAATCTCACCTTTGTAACAACACTGTAACGAATACATAATTGTGCAACACATTTTGTACGTGGTTAAGACTTATAACGAACTTTATTAAATGAAAAAGTTAAATTGTTTAAGAACCATACTATATCCAATTGAATGTCTTTCAGTGCAATTATCTTGGTTACCGTTTTTAAATCTATGCACGCAGCCCAAATGGCTTTCCCTGAATGCAGGGTAAAGCCACAAAACCAAAGTTATCTCAGATATACGTTTAAGTTATACACACCGAAAACAACTTGGGCATACCAATTTACATACCTCTTCTGTCTCCAGCTTTTTCCGGCAGCAAACCGACAGCATTTTGCAAGGCAATGCACTGATCCCATACCCCTAAAAATATATTAATAATAATAATAATCTTACCATACAGGGTTACCTTTTCAGTTAAAATATTACTGCTATCACTAAGTGTCCTTTTAAAATTGAAGTTTGTAAAGTAAAGGGTTAAAAATTATAGTTTAAACATAAAATTTATCTCAGATCGACACAAAAATCCCGGTGATGTTTACCTCTATTGAAATATTATACAAATCTACTGGGTGAATATGTGCAGAAAGTTTTCGCATAAAAACGAGCGCTGGCAGTCAAAGATTGCCTCAGAACTTTGTTACAGGACTGATAATATACGTAAATGAAGAAGACGAAGAAGCAGAAGAAGGTGAAGAAGAATCCAACAAAGAGAAGAAAAAAGAAACATAAGGAGAAGCAGAAAAAGGGTCTGTGATAAATATCTTTTTACAATTTATCATATAAATGTATTTTGTACTGATGAATACTTGAAAATCACAAACCGTGTACATAGCCAAAAGTGTGATTCCAAACATTGACAAAACACCGACCATAATTGAAACACATTGCTCACCATCTGTGAAAAAAGCTTATAATCATAAGCTTGAAGATGGAAGGAATAGATTGTAATATTAATTTTGCTGCTGCCTTTCAAATATGTTATTGATTATTACTTTCATATCTAAATATTAAGGTAAAGTATCATTTTTCACATGTGATTTATAGACTTCTTAGAATGCAAAGATGAGGAACTTGTGAGTTTTAAACAAAGCCGTGACAGGATTTGATCCTAAAATCAGCATTTTTATCATCAATGCTCATTATCTGATAGATTTGGTCTGAGTTTTTCAAGTAATGGAAAACAGAGAATAACTTACGAGTGTAGACTTTAAGTTCATCTCTTAGATACAGCATTTTGTCACTAATGGCTGTGATATTACTTGGAGGTGAACGGAGTGGAACAAAGGCTCTGAAAGTAAATGGTATTTAAGTCAGTTGTGAAATAACAAAATTGAAGAATTATGAAAAGCAGAGAAATTTGAAGAGCTTAAATGAATAAAACTAATGATTGATTGATTATATAAGGATCTAATATCTGATTCAATGATAGATTTATAGAGTCTGAAAATTAAGCTATGAAATAATCGGATGATTAAATTTGATTGATTGATTGGTTGTTTGATTGACAAATTGATTTGATGGATCATTGATCAATGATTCTGCTGAAGATGAGAATAAATTGGAATTAAACAACATACCCCACAATAAGAACAACAAGGGCAACCAGCAGGAAAACGAGAGTAAACTTGATTGCTGAGCAGAAACGCTGCAAAAAAAATTGGAAAATCATGAAAAACAAGCAATGATATAACTTGTAAAAAGTATCGAATGTTTTGTACTTAAACAAAGAATTCTTAGGGCTTATACAAATAAAATAAGAAAGAAAAATATGAAATAAGGATGACGTACAGAAGATGTAGAAACATCATCATCTTTTTCTTCATAGAAAAAGTACATGAATGGCAGCAACAAGAAAATGTTGAATGCAATGATTCCATACAAGGCTAAAAAAGAAAGATATAAATAAATATATTTATTATAGATAAATAATAAATTACTGAATAACTTTGTTGTTCTAAAAATACAATAGAACACAATACAATATGATACAATACAAAATGATACAATATGATACAATACAATACAATACAATACAATACAATACAATTCAATGCAATACAATACAATATAATACAATACACTACAGTGCAACACAATACAGTACAATACAATACAATACAATACACTACAGTGCAATGCAATGCAACACAATACAAATAACAAAACAAAATACAATACATTAGGATACAATACAATACAATACAATACAATACAATACAATACAATACAATACAATATAAAACAATACAATACAACACGATACAATACAATACAATACAACACAATACAATACAATACAACAAAATACAACACAATACAATACAACAAAATACAATACAATACAATACAATATAGAACACTACAATTACAATACACACACAACACTCTTAACTCATGGTTGATTGTTAAAAAATTAAAATTATTAAAATTATTTTATGATATTTTAAAAAAAAATATCTTACATTATTCTTGTTCTCTATTTCATAAATATAAAGTTAGAAAACTCTTTTCAAATAATTTGACCTTACTCTACCGTCATAACGGAAACTTATTTCTTTTCAATGACAATATTAGTTTCATTCATGTATGGGATTAATTGAGCATTAAAAAGTTATTTTGAAAATCTCTTCAAAATAGCAACAATATCAACTTTATTATTCCTTTCGCTATTTTACTTTTATACTATAAATATTGACAAGAAATAAGAACAAAGTGTCTTACTATAGTATGCATAGGTGATTGTATTCTGAATGGAATTCCTTGCATCAGGATCTTGTGCCCAGCTCTGAAATACAAAATAATCTTTCATAGTAAGATATTTTTTATATATAGTAGAATTATGTCAAACTAAATATGTCTAACTGAATATGTCATAACTAGTTATGTTGTAATAGAACTCTATCGGATGTGACAATAAAGAACTATATATTAATTATGTTATCCTTTTTGTCATTGTTCACATCCTGAAAGTCATCACCAAGCTGCAATGGGCAGGACACCTTGTGGAAAAAGTTCTGAGCCCCCATGCCTGAATATAAATCTATTTCTTTAACATCTGTTTGTCTAGAACTCACCTTAAATGCACCATTTGAATCCTTCATAAATGAGACAAGGAAAACATCAACAGGGACAATTCCAGTTGTCAGAAGTGTCACAAACAAGGCCAAGATTGCCACCAAGGTACATGAAACAGATGACAATTCATGGTGCTGATAGTAACGAATGTAAATCCACGCAAAAATGAATGCCAACTAGGAGAGAGGGAACAAGGCATTCATCAATTATTTGATTGATTGATTGATTGATTGACCGATTGATTGATTGATAGATTAATACATAGATCGATTAACTGACTGATTATTTAACTGATTGACTGATTGATTGATTGATTGATTGATCAACTGATTGACAAGTTAACTCGTTGATTGATTGATTGATTGATTGATTGATTGATTGATTGATTGATTGATTGATTGATTGATTGATTGATTGATTTACTGACTGATTATGTAATGATTGATTGATTGGCTGATTGATTTATTGATTGATTAATACATTGATTGATTAACTGACAAAGTATTAATGTTTGACTGATTGGTTGATTGATTGATTAACTGACTGATTAGTTAACTGATTGAATGATAGGTTGATTGATTGCATGATTTTGAAACGTTCTTGCATTGGTTGAGCAAAAATCAATTTTTTGACGAGCTAATGCTTATAGAGGATGAAACCATCCAGTTATCATCCTGGCTGGAAAACTGGCATGAGCTCGCAGCTACACTTTCATTTGATGTTGATGTGTCGCACCACCCCTACCATTTGTCGCACCTTATTTTGTTACATGAAGTAGTACAATATAGGCGCTTCATGCCTTTTTAAAAACAAACATTGTGAGGGCAAACAATTGGGGGCTGGTTCAACTTGAATGAAGGACTAATAAGAAGGGAAAGGGTAATAACGCATACAGCACATTAAATATTGGCTTGGTTTTGCTAGCAACTCCTTCAATTTTGTCTCATGTCGGCACGATATTGGCTTTGCTCGCACGTCGCAGCGGAAAAACTGTTGTTGGTCGCAACTACGCGTAGGCAAAAACAGGCATATTTTCCAACCCGGGTTATCATTAGGGGAGAGATCAAACTTGCACTTTAAATCATCCAAATTCTGTATAAGGCATTTGATTCCCGGCACACATTTCAACGAGACGAATTCGTCTTGTTTTGTTTGCATTTTTCTTTTCTTGAGCAGCAGCTGGTTCTCATTCTCAAACATCGCAATTTCCTTCTAGAGAACTTTCCATACCGGGCCTAGCCTAGATTGTGCAAAGATATTGGTATGAAATAGGAAAACGCAAGCTTTGAATATCAATAGAATGAACCTCACCACTATAACAACAACAAACGGAATCCAACCGCTTGCTAAGACGGCGTGTGGAACCGCCATAGCTGGAAGAGGTCAGCTTTTTGTAAAAGTGAAACGACTTTCTTTTTCGACTTCGGCGAAAACAAATTCATTGCGCCAGATGGTTGCGTAATGGACATTGCAAAACGAGGCTGAGAGACAGGGGGGCTTGCATCGGGGTACAGGGAGAGGGGAATTATAAGGGGGGAATGAATTACAGAATCGGGAAGCCATTAATTATGTGAAGAAAGGAAGCTTTATATGGGATGAAATATAAGGGGGGGGGGGAATAACAGGGTACGAAGTGACAGTGGCTATAAATTTGTCTTTGCAGCAGTTTCCGCTTTTAAGATCAATATCAAGAAGGTGTTGTGAATTGTATTTTTGGCCTTCAAAGGAAACTCCATTTTTGCCTTTGCTGTCTTTACAAGTACTATCTAGATCCAAGACAAAAACTTAAATTTTGGACACTGATTTCTTGAAATATTGCTTCTCTGTCATGCAGTTTCTCCATGGGAACTATGAAATGAAAGACTGATCTGAAATGAACCATACAAAAAAAGCTGCTTTCAATTTGACATCAACCTTCACTGTTTATGACGTTGGCCATCTTCAGATGTCAAATTTTCTTTTCAGGCATGCTGTTTACAACGAACAACACAATCCATATCAAACCTTTTCAAACTTCATTTTATTTATTCCTGTTTTTTGGTAAAATATCTATTCGTGACGGTTTTAGGCTCATGGGAAAGTGCGATATTCTAATCCGGAAGTATCTACCCGGTAACAAAAATAACATTGTCTCACGCAATGGCTCGTTACAAAATTTAATAGAATAAAATATAAAAAGTTAATGCTAATGAAATCCGTAGATTATGCTATAAAGGAACAATTTCCGAAGAAGGTTTCTACTCAGTAAGATATTAAACCAATTTATTATCATTGGCGAATTTCACAGACAGAGCTAACCGCAGACATGGATATAGAGATCCATCAAATACCCCCGTATTGTCGTGCATCTCTAACGGCAAAATAAAAAAAATCATCATACTTTTTAGGGGGTTTGACAATAAAGTAGAAAGTAGCATGGGCAACTTACAAATCCCACAAACATGCAGTTAATTATTCATAGTGTTGTTAAGGTACAGATAACGACACCCTGTTTAGATCTGTATTTTGCTGTTAAATGAGTGGTTTTGAAGAATTACCAGGGGGTGTGTACAAGAACTGTAAAGCACGCGTGGAGACAGGTGGTCGAGTTAATAGAAAGAAGAATTGCAGGTAGTAAGCGAGGAAAACATTGATTGTTTAAAAAGCTGTAAAAAAGGAAGAAAAAAGGGAGAATAGTCAAAATAAAACTTGCTGAAGAAGAGTTTAGTCTTTCTTCTTGTAAGTATAATAACTGCGTTTTAAAAATTGTAAGATTTGTTACTATAGTTATCTCATATTTCTCACCATTGTGGTGAATATCGGTTAAATACAGTAGACATGGATAACATTGGATGTTCATTCGTCTTTTAGTCTGAAAGATTGAAGCACATGATAAGGCGAAACTCTACAGTCTGTAAAAGTCTTTTTCATTAAAACTTTGAAAGCCAAAATTTGTTGAAATATAAAGAATAACAATAAGATAGTTCTAAGGTTCAAGTTTTTAAAACTTTCTAGAATAAGCATGAATTAACGGAAGCTTAGCTAAACAAAATTGATGTGAAACTTAACGGAATCAATGACATCGTTATATTAACGAACATGTTGGTATGATGACGCATTATTTTTAATGACTATAAAGGACAGAGGTTACATGGTAACGGAAGACCATTAAGCAATTATGAACTTAGTTGAGGAAATTTGCAAGGTTACATCGCCAAATCGTTGAAAAGGATTCAACCTGCCTACGTCAGAGATCATTGATTTTAGTCCACTGAACACTAAGAAAGAAGCAGTCCATCAACATCATTCAATGTGCCATTTCTCCCCGTACAATATGAATTTGTGCAAAGTATTTGGAGCTGAAATGGTTCCTCTTTCTTTTACTCTTTGGCAAGACAAGAGGGGCATTTCCAAGGTATTGCCAAGGTATTGCGCCCCTCTCTCCAAAGGCGGGGCATTATGTGATACTACTGATTATCCAGTCTTCAGAGCATGGTAGAACTCGACAAGATCTCGCGCGTGCAAGGTAAAAATTGGGTGCACACCTGATTCTCTCGGGTGCACGAGGCAGCTCTAGGTAGTATGAAACTCCAGGTGAACCTTATTAAGCCTATACCATGTGTGCGTGCAAGACCTAATTTTTGGGCTGCATTTCGATCTGCTGCAAATTTTCTTGTGCGTGCAGTTGCCACGCTCTGCAGTCTGGCTGATTATCATTTTGTAACTTTTGCAGTTTCTTATTTCTAATAAAGACCAAGATGTTTTCTTATTATTGTAAAGCATAGCGTAAAATGAATATGATAATCAGAAAGTCTTTGAAACTCCACAGCTATGTAAAAAGGATTAACCTCCATTCTGTGGTGTCATGCAATATTCTCTGTTATATCTTATCTTCAACCACGTGTTTTGATTAATTTCTCTATCAAAGGTAAACCTATCAATACCGACATATCAAACAGGAAATCTCGTGAAAAGCACTTCTTAAAATGCACGGCATGCCAATGCTGCTTTCTCTGGGATTTCTCAAATAAAGATAATGCTCTCGAAATCCCCCTGCCTGTTAAGCACCCTTCAGCCTCTTTCCAATGCAAGGTCCATGCCTGGGAAGACATGATATGATTTGTATCAGAAGTAAAGAGTTGCCAATAAAAACAGAATGTCCGCTGGGAGAAGGGGGACTCCGTTGTCCTATTCAACAAAGAACAAAGCTGAAACGAAAAAAATTTTACTTTTATTCGGCAACTAGCGGATCCCAAGCCCCTGAGACCATCGGAGTCCCCTTGAGAACCCTAGTTCAACACCTCTTGTTTGTTTACCAGTTTTCGCCAGGAGAAGCAACAGTTTCTTTCAATCATACACTGTAATTTTTTTTAATTAACTTTAATTTGATATTATATTCATTTTAGGTGCAATTTTGGACCAACTGAATAACCATGCGGGACAGAAAACAAGTTTATAAAGACGTGAAGGAATGCTATGAAATGGATAAATTTTCTTATCAAAACGCATACCACCAGAACGCCCTTGTTGAGAATCTAAACAAATTCTACGAAACCCAAACTCTTTGTGACATTACCCTAGTCGCTGAGGGAGATGACATTCAAGCTCATAGAGCAGTATTGGCTGCTTGCAGTCCATATTTTGCTAGCATGTTTACATCAAACCTCAAAGAGAGCTATGAAAATGTCATAGAGCTCAAGAATATTACGTTCTTATCGTTAAAGACTCTTGTTACGTTTTGCTACACAAGCTCCCTTGAAGTTCCTGCCGAAAGTGTTTTCGACCTTCTTACAGCTGCTGACATGTTGCAGTTTTCTGTTATTAAAGAAAGCACAAGCGCTTATCTTTCTAGCAAAGTTACGCCGTCGAACTGTATCGAAATATCGTTATTTGCTGACATTCATAACTGCACGGCGTTGAAAGAGTTCTCGCAAAAGTTTGCGAGAGAGAACTTTCGACGCGTGAGCCGTACCGAGGCGTTTCGAGAAGCGGACCTTGGACAAGTTTGTCAGCTGATGAGCTCTGGTAGTCTCGGTATCACAACAGAGAAAGATGTATTCGAGGCTATGATGTCATGGACTAAACATGATTTAGAGAAGAGAGAACAATACTTGCCTAGTCTTCTTGGCCTTGTTCGTTTACGACAATTATGCCCCAAAGAATTAGGTAAGTCTTGTGCTTCTTGGTTGGCGCAAGATGGTGAAGTATACGATGCCAAAGTTTCTTCAAGGCAAACAAAAATTTAACAAAACCGCTAACGGAAAACTATTAAGAGAAAAGTATTGAGAAGGGTTTTCAAAACATAAATTCTACAGAGCTTAGCTAAAAAAAATAATTTCAAATAGCTAAACCCATACGTGATATTTCCTGTTGTAACACTTGGACCGCATTTGGGTACAATTGCATGAATCTACACGTACCTTTTAAATATTAGGTTTAATTGTACAGTACAATATTACGCCACTACGCTTCCCTTTTCATTATTAGGCCCAGGTGTACCAATGTGAATGCCGAGATGAATACATTTTGGCACAGCTTACAGTTCTGTTTCGAACAGGTCTTTCATTAAAAATCGAAAATAATTCTTGTTATTTTAGTCGATTGTGTTGAGAGAGAGCCATTGATTACAAAGAGCAGCGAATGTATGAGGATGGTGAACGATGCAAAGACTTATCACCTGCTATCTGATTGGACGATCGATGACTTACCCACAGAACTGCAATCGAGGTCAATTCATAAAGAGGCTAAGATTTATCTGATTGGAGGCGAGGTTCATCAAAAGGTAAATGAGAGGCTGTACCTACTTGATAACAGCTTTAAGTTACTTTGAATACATATATATATATATATATATATATCTATATTGTTTGAGATTCTAAGCAAAAATTATTGTTCAATATAGGTATAACCCAGAGATATAATTAGATATGAATTTTTAAAACAATGAGATATCGTATTGGTTTTATTTTTGTCTCGTCGACAAAAACTCTGTATATTGTTGTCTCTTGCACCTCTTGTATATTGTTTTGATCTTTAACACAAGAGTGTTCAATGTTTTCACGTGATTTTTTTAGTATTTCACATGATTGTTTTAGGTTTTCACGTGATTTTAGTAGGTCATCACATGATTACTCTGAAATTTAACACAGACCCCTTAATTTTTCTAGGTTTTCAAATCAGTCGAGATGTTTTCAATGAGCAAAAACAAATGGGATGTTGTTAAGGAATTGAATGTGCCAAGAGATGGTGCTGGTGTTTGTACTTATGATGGAAAGATCTTTGCCACTGGAGGTAAGAATCTTCTGGAAACTCTGTCCTAACAAAATTCTTTGCCGTAACTCTCAAGTATATGAAGTCAATGCTCGATATAACCAGTGAAACAAGTCTTTTGAGTTGTTACTAAGAGTTTCACGTTAAATGCGAACATCAGACAAACTAAACAGTATTTTCCATCAAAATTGAATGCTAAAATATTACTAAATGTTTTCAGGATGTAATGGAAAGAGGGCATTGAATTGCATGGAGTCATACGATCCTGACAAGGATCAGTGGCATTTTTGCAGTTCAATGAATCAATCCCGGCATGCTTTGAGTTTCACTGAACTTAATGGCTGGTTGTACGCTGTTGGTGGTGGTAACTTCACGACTGATGAATATTCAACAGCAGAGAGATATGACCCAGTCAGGTATTCCGAATCTATGCTCTTGATTATCCCTTTCGCACCCGGATTTATTTTCATTTAACAGTAAAAACCCATATAAATCTACGCGTTTCAGGGAGTAGCTTAGTCAAATAGATTCGGTGAAAAGTGACATGTTTGTTCTGTACTTTGCACTTAAGCAATGACTGCGAATTAGTTATAGTTCTAGGCATAGGGGATTATTACACCAAGAATCTTTAAGCAAGTTTACAGAAATGATTGTCTTACGTTGATGCTGACAGTTAATCATTACGAACTGATCAATCGGAATCACAAAATCGCCGTCTCTATGATTAGGGTCTTCTGTTTTAAAACTTTATTTCCAAACCAAAAATATTACAGATTTTAAACATTTATTTTCATAGTAAACAGAGTTTTTACATCAGCTTGCTAATTTTCATTATTTCTGTTCGGATTTCTCAGGGACAACTGGTCTAACATGCCCAACATGAATGCGAAACGAGAAGGTCTTGTCGCCGTGTCACTAGATGGCGTTATTTACGCCATTGGCGGTGACAATGGCGTTTGCATCTTAAACACAGTGGAAAGATTTGACCCACGTACGGGCAAATGGTACTTTTCAACTCCTATGGGATTCAGAAGGCGGTACTTCGGTGGAGCAGTTTTAAACGACAAAATATACGTGGCCGGGGGTAGTGACTTTGACGAAGATTTAAACTCCATTGAATGTTTTGACCCCCGTGCCAATCGATGGCAGTTTCTACCGTCAATGACAGTAAGGCGTGAAAGTGTTGCTGTTGTTGCATATTGTGACAAAATATTGGCACTTGGTGGCGCTTGTGTGAACAAAGAGACAAGCACGGGTGAAATTTATGACCCAATTTTGAACAAATGGGAGACATTTGAGCCAATGTTAAAGGCAAAGGAAGGAATGGGTGCAGTTGTTCTCTAATTGGGCCTTAGATTGATTGAAGCAAGCCTCTAATGCAAGTAGTATGGCAGTAGGTTCAGTCCTCAAGAACTAGCGACATATTTGAGTACCTGCTGTCGGCAAACTCTTAGTTGGAAAAATGACCCATCTAAATGACAAAATACTCTTTGATTTCAAATAGCATTTGATGAAGAAGATGCCACATCTTTCAAACTCATCTTGTAAATGCATGGCTAGAATGATAACAGTTTGGCGATGTCCAATGTATTACAAACACATGTAACAACTTTGAAGAGTTTGTTTTGTTCAGCGAATTAGCGAATGCTTTTCTACAGAAAACAACAAATAAACACAATTTTGTATGATAAATCGGACGTTGCATAATTGAAAATGAATTACAATAAATACAATGAATAAATTATATGAGTTTTATATATTTGTCATATTTAGATGGTATGTCTTGGCGTTACGTCTCAGTTCAAATGAATTCAGCGATCAATATCAATGTTGGCAGGTGAGAGCCTTGCGAAACCTCCAACCAGAACTATGTTCAAATGTTGCTCTACATCCTGTTCGTAGGAATACAATTGCACACATATATAACTATCATCGCGGCTAGAACAGAGCCTGGCGAAAAATCAAGTATATCACACAGATATAAATGTCTTTGCCGGCCAAACAAAGCAATTAGCGGTGACGAATATCAATGGCTCTAGGAATGATCCATGTGAAACGCCAGGCCCTTTTTTTATTGTTATAGCCCCATAGATCTTTCCGCAGATTCTGTTGTCAAATATCTTCACTACCTGTCAATCGTTGGTTCGAGTTCTTGCAACGTTCTTTATAAAAATTCAACGCGATTCATAAATTTGATTTTCCCATTGTCTTCTTCTCGACCTCTCCAATCTTTCTTTTTCTAGTTCTCTATATTCTTTATCTAATCTCGATTCATTCCACAAAGAACTACCTACAATTTAAAAATTTTTAAATAATTTTCAAGCAATATTTATTCGCTTATCAAAAATCTCTTTAAAAATAAGCATCATAAATGACTAACATTAATGATTGGTAGTAATTATTAATGCCTAATCAATAAAATAAATATACATTGAAAATGACGTGATAAATCATCCCGTGTAATATTTTTACAAAGATAAAGCTGAAAACAATTAAATAATAATAATAATACATATTTATACAGGATAAGCCTTTTCAGTATAAGTAAAGTACTGCTACCAGTAAGGGCCCTGTTTAAAGAAACTTTTAACAACGTAAAATTTTAAAAACTTTACATGGTTTTCATTAAAAAATATAGGTGACTTAATTTAAGTTCAAAGTTTACATAATAAGGTTTATTCAAAAGGTCGGTTTTTTAATCCATTAAAAATCAGAGCTCCTTGAAATGCAAATGTCTTTTCTTCCAAAAATGTGCAATAAAAATCAAACAGTTAATTAAGGCGCAAGAAAAGTCTTAACAAACTTACCAGCACATTGATTTGTGTTGAGGAAAAAGTGTTTTGAAAGGCCAACTTTTTCGATAACATTTTGAAGTGATTCTGCAAGAAAAATGTTACAAAATCAATTTAATAGAAATGGTCCTTTAAATTGGTTTCCTGTTAATTATTTGTTTTTAGTTTGGTCTTTTATTAGTTATAATACAACTTTTTCATACCATTCTCACAAATATCAATATTATAATCTCGCGCTTCTAACAAGGATGGCTTTGTTGTCAATCAAACAGGGGGTGGATTTAGGGGGGTTCTTGGTTTCCGGAAACACCCCCTTGCCATTTTAATATTCTTTTAGAAAGTAGTTTAAGACTCGGCAGAAAAGCTATTGTGTTTTTTTTGTTTCATTGCAATGAGAAAAGAAATTGTAGGATCTCAAGCATTTTCAGATCTTTTTTCAGGCTCCAACTTTTAATGCGAAATCCCAGGAGTTTCCGAAAAATGTGCCCTCTGGATCCCCAGCAGGACCAGACCCTGGACCTTTTAAATGCCTTACGGCGCTCTTAGACCCCTAAGTTCACAAACTACAGTCTTTCCTTAAAATCTTCACCGCACTATTAAAAAACATATGAATTTTGGAAGTCCCTCTCTAGACATCTAGATCCACCCCTCTACCAATTACTTTTAGACTTCGTTAAAGCAAGGTAGATAACATTACTTACCATCAATACCTCTGTCTTTCAGTTCCTTTGCAATCAGCAAATCTGTTTCACTAATTATTTCTTCTATTTCATTAATTCCACACGATATTTCACTTGTATCTACATAATGAAAGATTTAAATTATTTCAGGGTCTTGTATAGGGTTGAAGAAAGTACGTACGAGCTAGAAAATGCATCATAATGGTGGAAAACGTTTCAAAAAGTAAGTTTTGAGGTCATTCGAGACAGTAAAAATCTTACCTGACACATCATCTTCAGAATCTTCACTTGAAATTGAAACGCAGGGTTGCACCCTACGGTTGCGTTTCAACGCAATCCATTGCGATATGCTCCACAACTTTCGCGTTAGCCAGCATTTTGGCATGCGTGTCACAACCCTCTGCGAATAAAAAAGGAAATTCGATGATTGCATAAGCCTTCAAATGGACTTCGACTTCTAAACGACATCCAAGGGGTGGAAACCATGACCGTTCATATGTCAATTACTTCATCACCGCTCTCTATCGTATAAAATTTTAATGGGGATTTTAGCTTTTATAACCGTTTATATTATAAGGCTTACATTACCGCAAGAGACAGGTAATCTTAATGGGCATTACGGCCTCGTTAGCCATATAGAAATGAACTCTTTGATGTTCCTTCAACTTTCAGGCCTTTAAATTTACTTCGTGGTTTATCGTTGTTTGTCATGGTTTTTCATAGAGGATGCAGTTGCTTTTACAGTTGCTTCAGTGCTTTTACTTAACACGGTTATTTAACGTCCAAAACTAAAAACAAGTTTATCTTTCTTCTCTTACCATTGTCAAAATTCTATTTCTCCCATTCCCTATGAGTATTCCCTATGAGCATCACCTATACCTGCTCCCATTACCGTTTCGCGTATGCTTTTTACTTGGCCAAATGAAAACCAGCAGGGTTTTAATCGGATATTTAAAGAAACCGATTGCAATTTCTAGAAATAATGAAACTAATTTAAGTTAATCAGATAATAAAATAATTAGATTTTCACTTACACTTCCATTATTATTGCTTGCACCAAGAGGTGAAACTCTTCTCTTTGATAAAATCGAACCCATCTCCGTTAATTGCAACAAAGACAACGAAAACGATTCACCAAATAAAACTTTTCTTGATTCAAAACTGTTCGATGAAAAAATTTCAGCGAACAAAAACACTTTGATTAACTTATCTCAATTTGAGAACACTTTGAAATCACTCTTTGAAACAGAACGATCATCCCAAATCAATGAATCAACCCAATTTATACTATGCAATCATGACGTCACAATCAAATAAATAACCAATCAAAAGAGAGACTTGAATTTTTAACAGTAATCAATTTTACGTCATAATCATTATGAGTGCAACGGGCATCTCGCATTTGACCTGCGCTTTTATGCGGGAAATTTTAAGCAGAAATTGAATCAGAAAATCTTTCACAATTTTGAAAAATACCAGTTAAAACTTTCTTCCAGGCCAATTACGGTTTAAAAAGTAAGAGGAAAGAAGCAATAAAAAATGTTAAAGAAATAATGGTATTGTTTGCTTAAAAATAACCGGATATATAAAAAAATTAGGTTACAATTATACTAAATAGTAAGAATTTTGACATTAAAATACATGTCTAAACTAGCATGAAAATGTTAAAATATTAACTCAGTGAAGTTCATGAAATCATAAAAAATATTAAAAGAAACAGCTTTTACAAATTAAACATTGTCTCTTGGAATCTTTGTGATTGTCGCCATTTAAATACCGGCCTATTGATTGTTTCGTCTGTATGTGACAGCCATAGATGCAAGAAGAGGATACCATTGCATAAAACCATTCTTCCGTTAGTTTTCAACCCTCTACGATGCAGGCTTGAGTTTTTAGATAGTTAACGCATTAACTGTGCAAGTAAATACATGGCAATAACCGTTGATGAACTCAACATGAATTTTGAAACAAAAGTTTTTCAGTTTTGAATAAAAATTGCAAAGCTGAGAGAGTATTGCAGGTAGACCATATGTTTTAGAAAAAGTGTAACAATGGTGCAGTCTGTTCTGATTCTTTGAGACTGACAAAATATTATGAAAAAAAATAAACATTTGTCCTAAGTTAGATTGTCTTTCCAGCAAAATTCATGTTTTTGGCCTCAGTAAAACCAGCATAAAAACAAACAAAGCAAGCCCAATGTAAACTGATTGACAAGGTTGGCCATCAAACAAACAGATCCTGAGATATTTGACTTCGAGGGTCGTTTAGCAGACGCCATTTTCAAAATGGTTGGAACATACTCATTCCAAAATGCTAACATTCGCGGGTTGAAATCCTCCTTCACAGTGTTGTTTATATTGATTTGCATATACCGCCTCCGCAGTGCGTCAAATGAAGGCCAGTCGGGGTTTGGTTTGCCCGTCTTGACAAAATCAGTCCACATTTTCATGATGTTCTCGCTGACGATCTTATCATCGTCCGTGAAATTCCCAACAAGTTCGTTCTTTCGCCAAGGATCGCGGATTTGCCGTAATGGTGTGCCGAAAACAAATGCTTTCTCAATAGCATGTGCTACATTCCAATGAGGGTACAGAGCATGCTTTGGGTGATACGTAAACTCGTATACATACGTGCGGTTCCTCTTTTTCGCCCAAGCCCCCGCAAAATTAATTATGTCCTTTTCAAAGTAGAAATCATCAAGGAATAGTTTGCAAGCCGTTGCAAAGTCTGGGTGATATGGCAGCCTCTCTTGCTCGTAATAAAACGAGACCATTTCTGCTACCATGGCAACATCTGGTCCATAATTCCACTTCAGATCCTTTCCCATCACAGCTTTCATCACAGCTTTCGTTAATGGTTTCACAAGTGGAACAAACATTGAACCTTCATCTTTTGTGAAACCAATCAATAAATCAACGTCTGATAATGGCAATTTTCCTTCTTTAAACTGTTTATAAGGGTACTCTTTGATGACGTAATCATCAACATATGGTACAACAACTGCCGCAGAAACCGACTCGGCAACTTGCGTTTTGATAACATCTTGCCAGGACACTTTCCTTAAGCAGGTGACCGCCTTTGATAAATCTGTGCATCCTAAGTTCTTTACAATATCTTCGGCAAACGTTTTATTGGCGGTCTCACGTGCGACCCAAACGGCTAAGGGTGAACCAGACTGAGGTATGGCGCGAGCAAAAAGTCCTTTTGCTAGGGGTGATAACATCAGTAAGGAGGCACAGCCTGCCCCAGCGCTGATACCAGCTATGGTCACTTTAGAGGGATCCCCTCCAAAATCGCTGATATGATTACTGACCCATTTTAGCGCCAATATTTGATCAAGAAGAGCATAGTTGGGCGATTCTCTCGAACCTGGTACGTTGAAGAATCCCAAAAGTCCAAGTCTATAATTTAAAGCAACAACAACAACCTCTTGTTTAGCGGATATGACGTCACCATTGTAATTGAAAGCAGAGCCTTGGATGAAACTGCCACCATGAATCCAAAACTGTCAGGAGAATTGTCAACACAAAAATGACATCATCAACCCATTGTGCTACTGCACAGGCGCATCAAAAAGAGAGGGGTAGGATCATCCTTAAGGGCATAATTAGCGAAAGTGGTCTTTTAAGGGGGCTCTAAACATGCTCGGGGGATTGAGAAAATGAAATTTATAAAAATGATGTACTTACGAAAACGGGCATTTTCTTTTTAGTCGCTTCCCTTGGTCTGAAGATGTTGAGGTACAAACAATCCTCAACACCGACTATCTTATTTGTTGAGGGGACAACTTGGGGGCAGATGATTCTTGTAACAGTGGCGTTGCGAATTCCAGACCATGGTTTTGCCGGCTGCGGTGGTGCAAATCTCAGATTTCCAACTGGAGGCTCTGCAAAGGGAATTGCCCAGAAAGAATCAAGTACTTTGCCTTCACGGATTTGAGATGAACCTGCAACAAAAATCAATAACGTATGATAATATGATCATAATCATGATTATGGTGATATAATAATGATTATGATTATGATTATGATTATGATGATGATGATGATGATGATGATGATGATAATGATGATGATGGTGGCCACATTCAACATGGCTGCATGCAGTATTGTTTTGAATTCTCGGCTAGCCGGGACTATTTACTCCATTCAAACAGCACATAAAAGGAATCTCTCGGGCAGAGATTAACAGTTCTAGATATAGCATACGATTTTCCCAACAGGAGGGCTACGTTCCCCGACAGGGGGAAGCTATATAACAGAGCTGAGGGCATCTTCCTGAGCAATAGAACAAAATTTTGCGTTAAAAATTCCCCGAAAGACAAACAATCCCCCCTCCGGCGTCAACCCTGAGAATACTTAATGTGTGGGTCTGGGTCCAATCAAATATGGCAATGACTATGCTAAAGCAACTAAAAATTAGGGTCCACTTTTCAGTTTCATTTTTCACTTTCCAAATAATCCCTTTGCTGACAAACATCGGAAGAAACCGAACATGCGGGAATACGTTCCAGTACATCAGTATTTTGGTTTTCTTGCTATTTTCTCGAGTATTGGCAACTAGAGACTTGGCTAGTGCAGGGTACTTTTATCGTCATCCCACCCACCTGAAACAGCGCTCTTGTTTGTAGCATAAAATAGTCCGTTGTTCTAACAAATAAAAAACATAGAGCCTTACCTCTGACTTTCCCGACTCCTTTTATTGTCACTTGCACGTTCCCATCAGCTAGATGCACCGGATTAAATATGGTGGCGAGGAGGAAGAACTTTGAAACAAACATTTTACGACAAGCACGGGACGTGGCTGCCATTTTGATCAAATCACAACAACGCAAAGGAAGATGAGGCCAAGTATTTCAATGTCACTTGATATTACGAATTGTCGCGTAAAAAAACAGAACAAAGGATGCGCCCTTTGTTACATTAAATCTTGTGAAAGCCGTTGGATTATAGCTTCGAGTTTTACAAAAAGCTGTTAGATCTAGTTCAAAGGTCGCATTTCTCCTGCGTCGAGTTGAAGAAAACAGCGATAAAATGTTGAATGCGACGCAAATGCGATCTTTAAAATAATTAGATTCGACAGTGGTTCACTAGTTTTAAATGTCGCTTTTC
>OZ025203.1:4807181-5052181 GCA_964019065.1 Catostylus mosaicus
TATAGCACCCCCTTGCAATCTGACTAAATGCATCAGTTGCTACTGAACAACTGCATTATCACCGGGGGCGAAAGGGTGGAATTTGACTGAAAATACTGCAATGTGCTTCACTTCAACGAGGCTGTTACATCATATTGTACTGAATTGAACTGCATGCTATTGACTCAAGTGCGTTGTACAATATAACAGCAATTAATTGCATAACATTGCACTTAATTTTGTTACATGGTATGCTGTTGTATATTGTATATTGCTATTGTATTAACCTGCACTATATTGAAACACTTAGTAATGTATTGTATGCCTTGCTCTGCAACGTATTGCTTTGAATTTTCTAACGAAATGACAAAAAGTTTCACCTTTATATCCCTTTGCGCTATAGATATCGATGAAGACTAATGCCAATACGCCAAGCATTAGATACTTTGAGAGTTTCCACAACGTGAATCTACGCTCTTCTCTAACTGGTTCTTTCTCTTGAAAGTTCTACGAGAAATCCATATATAAAATAAAACAAAAAGTTAAAGAGCATTGGAGAGATACGGTAGTTTAAATTCGCTGTTTTCAAAGAGAAGATGAGACATAACCTGGTCCTAATCTGTGTAATGTAAGATCCTTGTTTTTTCTATGGACTCTATGGTTTTCAAGCTGTAGAACGATAAAGATTGCAAAGGAACTTACATTGCAGATGTCATAACATTCAGCAAAGCCAATCTACAAACAAATAAACATAATAAAGAAACAAATAAACATATTAAATAAACAAAACAGGTAAACAAATACACATTATTTCAACAACGAAATGCAAACCCAAATGATCATGGTCCATATGAACCATAAAAATAAGCAACATAACTAAATATCTAATGATATCTAACATCAAGAAATTAAGCAAATCCTGAAAATATCTTACTTTGCTGCCATTCCCTTTTCTTTTTATGTGCCTTAATTCAACCAAAAACTGATCAGCCTTTTCTCTCAAAATGTCCCTGCCTTTATACTGCTTTCCATTGATCAGCTAAAAACACATCGACAGAACCTTATGAAATTGCTTCGACTGGGCCTCGGCAGGGAAAACAAGGACAGATATCTAAATTAGTAGAACAATTGCCTTATCCAGCCAACATACGCACTTTTAGGCATCTTTGGTTATGGGGAGATCTAATATATTTCATTCCATAACTTAAAGACAAATTAAAAGGTTGATAAGATACGGTAACATCTGTAGAGAATGGTTGTTAAGCTAGGCCAACTAGCTTTCCGTTAAAGAACACATCTTCTAGACATAGGACTTGGTGGAGTCAAATCAGGACTTTTTCAAAAATGCAGATTCTTTTCTAAGATTTTTCACCTTATCATCCAACCTTTCTCTGCAATATTTCTTCTTAAAAGTAATAAACAATATTTATAATAAATGTGGAAAAAATACAAAATCAATAAACAATTCGATTTCAGAATTACCTCTCTGAGAACATCATCAGAATTCTTGAACATGTAATCCCAAAGAACACTAACAAAAAATATAACTTGTGAGCATAAATATTTATATAATAGATTAAAAGTTGCAAAATGTCGAAAGTAGGAAGTATTTTGATCGAAACAAAACAATTTAGGCCCAGCTTACCTCGATGGTTTTAGGGTGCTTTCAATATTTGCAAGCCAAGCATCAAAACACTTTGAATCTTTTGATAAACAGAAGACAAGCAATCTAAGAACCTGCGTGGTAAATAAAATGATGAAAATTATAATTTATAACAGCCGAAATAAATAGAAAATTTAGGAAATAAATTATATTCCATTGGTAGACATGAGTATAATGGCATTCAAAGTGGCTTACTGGTGTAAAACACGGACTACAGCTTGCGGAAAACAAATCTGCTTGTTTATACAATACCAAAAGACTGGGATATATATTTGGACCTATACTTAATAACAGAAAACGACGGTTGAAGTTGTTACTTAAAGTTTCACGCTTGATGCGATCTTCAGACAAATCTTGACAACTAGACAACTAGGTTGTCTGAAGATCGCATCAAGCGTGAACCTTTAAGTAACAACTTGTACCGTCGTGTTCTGTTATTAAGTTTAGTATAGCTCTGCTTCTTTGGCATCGAGCACTATTTTTAGCAGACCGGTTAACAGTAATTTTCATTATTTGGACCTATTTAATACTGAGATACCAATAACAAAGTAAATGACGAGTATAGAGAGCGCTGCATCGCTGCATGCATACATTTGATGCTACCTTGAAGAACGCTTACCTCGGTTTGCATATCGGCATCAGCAGTATTCAGCATGATCAACAATTTGTTGAATTTATCCTTATTGGCACCACTTGGTTTATCACTGAAGTACATTCTCTATATACAAAAGAATACACAAAAATAAAACTATGTTTACCAGGGTTTAACTCCATATTTTGCACGAATCATTGGTCTCACCCAGGCTAAGAATTTCTATCATTGTTCGGTCAGAATTCTCGTCTTACAAAATTCTGTTCCATTAAGGCGAAGTGCTCTAACGGTTAAAAGATTTCATGAAATGTAAAGCTGGATTGAAATAGCTGTAATGGCGGGAAACTCATTGGCCTGGCACGTTGTAATTTATTTCTTCAATTTTCCTTCCCTTCTCTCTTTCTTTTGTGCTTCGTTCTCTCCTTTCCTTTCATCCAATCATTACCATCACTTATAGCTCTGCCCAAGTTCTCTGACCCTAATATCATTGGAGGTGAGGTAAATAACACCACCCTTTACAAACGAACGAAAGATGGTTGGACAATAATATTACCTTGAATTTGGGATACAGAGCATCCATTCTTGACTTCAAGCTGCAATAAAAAGCTTTGCTAGTCAGTCAAATCACGGAAAAAACAGGGCAGCGCCACAGAGCATTGTAAGGGCCAAATAGCCAGCTTAGCAGAGAAGTTTCAGATCTAAAAGAGCTTTTAAAGAATATAAACTGCATGCTCTATCTATTCACTGTTGAGATAGCTCTTTAGCTTTTTACTGTATAAATGTCAGTCCTTCTTCAATCTAAGGAGATTGGCGTGTTGACACGTAAGAGCGTGGATGTGTGTCACGTTGGAGCGTGGATAACACGCAAAAGCTCCTGAAAACTGCGTGCATTATGTTTTTATATTACCGCTAAGAAGGTAAATGTAGCGATTATGAAAACAAATTACCTTGGCGAATTCGCCAGAGGAGACTTTGAGGAGAAAACAAGATTTAAAACGTCGTAGAACTTTTTCGAATCAATTGCCGAATCGTTGAACTTGGTTTCTTCGTGTTTGCTACAAAAATGACGTGTAAAAAAGGCTTGATAAGTAATACCAGTGACTATAAAACAAGCCATTCTTAAACGAATGTTATTTGTCAAAAAGATGGAATTCTGGAAAAAACTTTTGCAATGAAACTACGAGCGGCTATTTTGAAAAATTGTAATGTGAACTTTTTGGAGTTAAAGAGAATATAGAAATGGCAAATTAAATGAAAAACTAAGAAGACAAAGGAACAAGATACAAGTAACGAGAACCCAACTGGATACTCTCTTCTTAGTATTGGCTAGTAATTAAGTAGAAAAACATATGCACTTACCTAATCAATTCTTCAATGTAGTTGACAACATGGTGAGAATGGGAGCTAACTCTTATGACAGGAAACATAACATTCCACCAAACTAAGTTAAAAATGAAATTAATAAATATTCCTTTTCTTTTATTCCAATACAATACTTCAATATATATTTACAGTCTACACTACTTACAACACATACGGATAATAACAAAGATTAATAAAATTATAGAAGAGAGAGAAGTGATAAGACTTGTTCTGCTCTGGTCAAAAATAGTATTATTTTATCAGCTAACCATATAATTCTTGTGTGTTATTATGGAACGAATTCAAGGGTTAGGGTTAGGAAATTTTGGCTATGATATGTAATACTTGATTGGGTTTATCCATAATTATAGCGTACCTTTCAATCCTGATCTCAAATCAGCTTTGAAATGATTGAATGTCCAGATAATTGTCAAAAATGATTCCTGAGAATTGTCTCTACCATTCAAAATCTGTAAAGGAGAGACTTAATTAGAAAACTGCAAACATATAAAACTATAAATATAATGAATATAAAACTATCAGGGTTAAGAGGGAAATGAAATGAAGTCCAAATGACAACAAACCTCATCCATTTTTGTCATGAGAATCCTTGGTGAGTAACTAATTAACAGTTGTAGAAGAATCCGCAGACCAATTGTCATGCGCCCTAAAACATGCGACACAATAAGAATATTGCTCCCTCATTAGAAAATTACTAAGAATGGAAGCAAGCAAGAAATTTTTATTTGTTAACACAGGCTTGGGTTCTGGCAATTTCTTGTCAGCTGATGTGGGCCTGGGGGGTTAGGCCTGTGCCCTCAGGATTGCTCCTGTTGGGTTCAACGGCCCAAGAAGGTAGACAGCTGGGATGGCTGAACAGTTTTGCAGGGAAAGGGTCCAGCTGTGGTCTTGAACCACAAACCTCTAAGCATGTAGCTTCCTAGACGTGCACTTTACTGACCCGTCCACACCAATATTTAATGTTCTATCAGACTCATGATCCAAATAAGTATCACTTTTGGAGACCATGAAATAATGGTCTCAAGGTAAACATGATAATGTGAAAATGCTACGAAAAATAACAAACCTTGTTGCAGTTCATCCATAATCATTGTTATGCAAAAACATAAAACATTTTCAATTGATTGATCGGAACATTTTGCCAAAAGCCCATTAAGCTCCTTCTTTACTTCTGATCCAACTGATGATAATGGAAAGCCTACAAGAAAATATAAAATAAACAAATCAGTTATTTTCTTAGAGAAATGTGTGGGTTCTAGTTAACTTCAAATAATCAACAAAAAGATGGAGGCAAGGCGGGCTAAATTCTCGACATGCCATGAAAATGAACCCACAAAATCCAACCATTTCGGCCACTCTTCAAACAACGTAGGTAGCCTGGTTGTTCCAAGGATTAAAAATCATTTGAAAATAAATTCCTAGACATATTTTCCTACCTTTTGGTTTGCTTGTTAACATAAGATCTTTCTCAGCAGCACCAGGTAACTGCTTTTGGAGCCATGAGGCTATTTCTTTCAACCAAATCTATAGTTGCCAACAGGAAGGAAATAAAATCAGGCCCATTAATCTGGAATGCAAAGCCTTTCAGTGATATTGCTAATCATAGACCCTTACAAGAATGCTTTTAACTCATTGCCTCCTGATGCCATTTGAAACTCACAGACAGATAACTGTGGAAGCAAATGTTGCAGGGGGGTACATAGATACAGGAAATATCAATGTTTCGATAAACTTGCCGTGGATGTTGTCTGATCAACTTTGCAAATCTTGACAACATTACCCCCAGGTTTTTCTTTGATTTGCAGTAACTTATACTGCGCCATATGGCATCTGCAGGGGGCTATGAGTTAATGATGACAGTGACTTACAAGACCTCTTTTTTAAAAGAAAATGTTTACATGGATGAAGAAATTTTAATCATTGGATTTATTGAAAAAGATTGTAATTAGCATTTAAAGATTCTGATACATTAAAATTCAATGCTTTCCTCTACTCTCCTTGATTAATTTATCTATTGAGAGGATCCCTACATGCAGAATTATTATTTCATTGTATTGGTGTATTTAAATTTGAATTATATACGGTTTTCCTTGTATGTAACCATTTGCATAACTTTTAATACTCACTTGTTTGTATGCAGTGGAATTTTAAAATGAGAACTGAACTGAACTGAAATGCTGCATTACGTTTCCTGTCATTAACTTATTAATCAACCATTAAATACTAATGGTAAAAATCATTAGCAATCGACTTTTTCCGATTAAAATATGCTTAAAGTTGCACCAAATAAACAACATTTTAGGCCATTTTTGAAGCCTCAACTCTTCCTTTGTTTACCTCATCTATCAAAGACTGAGACGAATGACAAAATGGCATCAAAATAAACTTACAATGGGATGGGTGGAGAATCTTTCTTGCACATCTTTAATAACTATTGAGAGTTCATCATGGCTAATCTATGACAAAAATAACATTTTATTTGCTTTATTGCAATATTCACAAGGCAATCCCATTGTTTTATTTACAGTCTTCACCAGGTATTCATTTGGTGGGTATTGACAGAGTTTTTTTAACTAGAACTGCCAAATTTGACCCCCCCCCCTATGCAAGGTTAAAGAGACAAATATATGCATTAATATATGCAAGGTTAAAGAGACAAAATATTTTGAGTAAAACAAGATGTGTATGAAAGATCCAATTTACCTTGCTAATTCTCTCTTCGATTCCTTCTAAAGGTGACGGTTTCTGTGCCTTGTGTTGCTTTTTGTGTTTCTGTTGCAATTTCTTTGGACTATTTGGTTGAGCATTCTCTCCTTTCTTTGGCAGATCAACTTGATGGAAAGATGGATACTTTGAACCAGGGTCTTTGTTCTCTTTATCCTTGAAGGCAGCTTCGTAAATCGTCTCACCCTCTTCAAGTGGATCTAAAAAGAAAATTATCTCAAGGAATGGCTATTTGATACAGTTGTCCATTGGGATAGCTGAAAAACGTATTTGGCTTTCTATCTCCAGGGGTATTTTTCTTGGGCTTATTTTGTGTTCCTGCATGCATGCCATTTTGCATTGCTTCTTACTTATAAACAGTAATCATTCATATGTTATCTCTAGTTATGGGCAGCAACTGTGGCTTCACACCAATCTTATACAATGAAAGCTCTTCTTAGCAGAAAATTTCCCTTTTCCCAATGATCTCTATCGATAGAGGAATTCTATGCAATAGCTATATATAGGTAGGCCTCCCTGCCACTTACTTTTGAAGTCTGCTTTCAAACTGCTTGCATTGTCGAGGAAAGATTGCTTCGCTTTTCTCACGTCATTTCTCGAGACGTGACCCTTCTTCTTGCTCACAACAGTTTCCCATTTGCCATGATCAGAGGCCATTTTCAATTTCAAACTATACCTGTTCAACTTCAGTCGAGAAGTCACAAATTGGTCACAAAATGTTATCATCGATTCATAGCCTCATCATGAAAATGAGTCTGATTCAACATGACTTGATCAAAACAAGATGGCTGGTCATCATCATGGTCATGGATGTGGTCATGAACATCATCACAGTAGCAGTAACGCCGCTGATTTAGGATCATTGTATAGCTTATATACTAAAATAGACATAGATAAAGTTGAATGTTTAAATGAAGAAAAAGAAGAATCTGGAAAATGTGTATTTAAGGCATGGGACAAGAGACTGGATACAGACGAGGTAATCTTACTCGTTTTATTTTAGATAATTTTTTGGCACTACTTACCACAATTTCTACTTTAGCTTGTGAATTCTAGATGCATAAAATTTTCTGTCACCCATGCTATTGGGATTTCTAACTAGTGATTTCCCTTGATCTTTTTCTAGTACGTTCAAAGTGATGCTGACGAAGAGCTACTTTTTAACATTCCGTAAGTTTGTTCCATTCATTGATTTATTCGTTCATTCATTCATTCATTCATTCATTCATTCATTCATTCATTCATTCATTCATTCATTCATTCGTGAATTCATTCATTCATCCTTTCACTAATTTGTGTACTTGCCTCTAGGTATTCTTTATTTATTTTACTCTTGACTATTCGTCATTTTATTTTTATTCACTTGTTATTTCTTTTATTTTTGTCTTATACACCAGTCATGTTTATTTTTCAGATTCACTGGGAATGTCAAATTAAAAGGAATTATAGTAATGGGAGGTGAAGGTGACATGCATCCATCAAAAATGAAACTGTAAGTTGGCAAAATCACTTTTTACATGTTCACATTGGATACTGAGAAACATTAAAATATTATTCTGAGGAATAGACGATTTTGAATATTTATATTTCTGCTTTTCTCATCATTGTTCTTATGGATTTCAAGCATTATTTTTATTCCTTTGTAGTTATAAAAATAGACCTAAAATGAGCTTTGATGATACTGGTCAGAAATGCGATGAAGAGTTTGACCTACAACCTGATTACAAAGGAGAATTGGAATATAACACAAAGTATGTACATGTTTTTTGTGCATTTCATGATGCCTTCAATCTATCAGAAATTACTATAATACAATGTGCAAAATTTTTAAATGATTTGATAATATTTGATGTATTTTCCAATCTTTTCCAGGGTGGCCAGGTTTTCAAACGTGGAACATTTATCAATATACTTTCCAGAAAACTTTGGGAATGATGCCACAAAAATATATTATATCGGGTTGAAAGGGGAATTTACTCAAGTAGGTTTTCATAAACAAATGTGGTTTGTTTTGTAATGTGTTGTTGCTTCAAATTAGGAAGCAGTTGATAAATTTGAAACTAATAATGGGGTTGATTGTAATAATCCTGCTATGTTCAACCTACATAGCCATATTTTCATCACCATAAATATCATTTTACATTTATGGAATTGCTCCAGGAATAAGGAATAAATTGGTTGGTGATCTTTGGAGAATTTATGGAAACTGAAGTCCCATTCTTACACCTCTACCTTTTCAGATGATTTGCTGATGACTTGAACAATGTTTTACATTTGAATGTCTCATTTTAGGCTCATAAACATGGTGTTACAATATGTACATATGAAGCCAGAGCTAACCCAGCTGATCATCAAAGCAAAGCATATGACCCAACATCTCAGTTTATCAGCTGAATTTAACAATTTTATGGGAAGCAATTCTTATCATTGGCAAACCGTTTCACACTGCTGTATAAAATTGGCCATTGCATTTTCTTTTCGGAGTTTCAGATAGTTTACAGTGTAAACAGAGTGTTAGTCTGTTAAATATGTATTGAAATTCCTAAGCAGTGTATACATTTTGCCTATGATTACGGTATCTTGCACTAATTAAGCTTATAAAATGTTGCTTAATTCAAAATATATTGTTTTTTGGTCAATGAAGAGTCTTGAGCATTATTGCATCCTATTCTTATTTTTGCAAGGAAATCTGCCACATGCAGAGGCAAATAAATGCATTAAATTTCAGAAATAAGACAGACCTTCTCACATTTGTTTCCCATACATGAATTTTTAACTGTCTAATCGTCTAAAGATAGTTTAAAAGTATCTCCATATCTCAGCTTATAATACCTGTATCTAGGCATGCTAGCCATTCTTGTGTATATCTCACTTTTTGCCCCTGGTAAAATACAGTCCCTCTTTAGGCATGTGTGACCTATCATGCTTCAATTACCAGAAGGTTACTTTCATTCTTCCCCATTTTTTTCATAACCATTTATGCAAACAGCTTAGAAATGTAACATCATTTTAGCTCTCCACAATCTTCAATGACTACCTTCTTCTTTGGTTTCCCTGTATCAGACCCAACAGCCTATGATAAAAAAGTTATATTATTAAAAGTTATTTACAGATATTCAAGAACAAAACCTTTTTTGAAAAGCTTAGGAAGCAACTTTAGAATTCATGATACTAAGCAACCACTTGGTATATTTTTATGGAGTTGGCTGTCATTACCTCCATCTTTCTGACAATATCAAGTCCATCAACAACATGACCAAAGACAACATGTTTTCCGTCTAGCCTACAAAAGATAAAAATCTTTTAAACATTGACTAGAAATAAGAAGGTTTAAAAGCAATATCCGTCATTTAAATGAAATGAGAAATTATTTCACATGACATTGGCAGCAGATGTCATTAGATTTCATTCCAAAATTACTTCGCAAACATCTCAGTTTATAGAAGTTTCTAAATTACGACAGAATAATTCAAACTCTTACCAATCAGTTTTTTCAGTGCAAATAAAAAACTGTGACCCATTTGTGTTTGGACCTGAATTTGCCATTGAGAGTGTACCTGTAAAAAAGGTTAACTTCCAGTTACAAAATTTATGATGATAAGCTTATCAGAAATAAAGACCTCCATGCGAAGACCTAAGATATGGTATTTCAAAGAGTGATGGAAGAAGAAAAAGAAGAAAATTGGAGATGTTATTTAACTGAAATGAAACATACCCGGTCCTGTGTGCTTTAAAACAAAGTTTTCATCATCAAATTTTCTTCCATATATCGATTTGCCTGAAATTAATTTTGGCTTTTGAATGACAATAATTCAAAAACTTCTACTTACAGAGAATTTGCTAACAAAGCAATGGTCATAGACCTAAACACTTTATTATAAATTTTGATCATATTAATAGCTTGCATTTTACTTTTCATTTCACAGTCTTTCTAATCATGCTATGCTTCACATTAAAAAAAAAAAAACAAGTCTTAAAACGTGACGATTGAAATGGTGGTAAAGTGACAAAAAAATACCTCCTGTCCCATCATGTTTTGTAAAATCACCTCCTTGGCACATCTATATGTGCGATTAAAGAAAAATATAAAAATTCTGAATCTGAACCAGTTATAAAAGTAAAGAGCTATAAAAAATAATCTTTAAAAATTTTATCAATCAATAAAGAGTTGGCAGATTAAAGTCTTGTTTTTTTAAAAAAAATAAAATTTTGAAAAGATACAAATTTTGGTATTATCCGATGAAATGTGCTTTTCCTGAAACCAAATCCTTTCTCGTGTGTGCATAATGCTCTGAAATTTTCTAAGAAAAATTCATGTGGAAAGATTATAAAAGAAATGAAAAGAATTAGAACCATAGCATTAATTATATTTGAAACCATGGATTTCTAATCTCTGATAGCCATTTTTAATTCAAGCAAAATTCTCAAAATCCATCAGGCTGAAGATGAAAATGGAAAAGATACATGACTAAAAATCAATTTCAATACCTGCAGTCATTGGTACAACATCCTGCCTGAGCTCCATGACAATTCTTCCTGTATACTGTTCATTCATGCTAATATCAAAGAAGACTTTGGCATTTTTAGTTCCTCTTGAGATCTGAGCATCTCCCTAAGGAACAAGAATTTTGATTGAATTCTCAAAGGCATACACGACAGGAGCATGCGCTGACAAGCATTACATCCTGTTTCATAAAGGCATCTTGTCTCGGTACGATGTTGCATGTAGTTAATACTGCAATATGGGATTTACATTACTGTGATAGTAGCATATACTGCTTATGCATAGTCAAACATGCATCGATAAGAAATTGCAATTTAAACTGATATTTTACAATATATAAAACAAAGCAGCGATTTATTTGATGTGACCATAGTGTGTGGAAATACCATTTCGTTCATGTATTATTGTCATAGTAGGAGATGCATACTTCCATTCACACAAAAAGTATAAAATGCTTACGTTTCTATTGAGATTCTAAATAACACTTTGTACCTCGTTTTCATCTGCTGCCTCTGTTCCATTCTGCATAGCTTCATCAGGTTTTGCAGTATGCTCTCTTAGCCAAGAATCTTCGCTCCATACTAAAAATAAAACAAAGCTAAAATGTTAAACTTAAACAGGCTGAAATGTGAAATTAAATTATTGTTAAGTTATAGCAAATTCTAAATGCATTTGGGTGTAGTAACTAATATCCATTCTTTTACAGGGTGAGGCGTTGCGCAGAGACATGGCATGATGATGTTGATCACTAGTTCACTGTATTGTATGCTTCAAGGGTAAACAGATTATGATTTCTATACAAATTTGCATCTTATCAAACTCTTACCAGCTTTCATTGATGACTCAGTGAATTTCATTGGCTTTGCAATATTGACTCTAATAGTGCGACCATGGAGTTCAGACTCATTCTATGAGAAAAAACAAGAACAAATAATAAAAAACTTTGTTAAAACCTGGTGTATATTTGATGAAAGATTTATTTGAAAGTGAAGTACCCAACATCCCCTGCAAATATATTTGCACAATGATCAAGAATAGATAGTCATTCTACCAAGTATTCAAAATATTGATGCAAGTATAATTTGCGTCAAAAAAATACATACCATATTGTCCATAGCTGCAGCAGCATCCTTGAAGAAAAAACAAATTCAAATTATCAATAACTGCTCATTTCTAAATGTTAAGTATTTTCATGCTTTTTATCATCACCAGCTTAAATGATAACAATAATTATTCATCATTTTCTTACTTCTTTTGGAAAATACTGGAATTTTAATGGTATAAATAATGTTTTAAAAAATTTTTTATTTGGATCATATAAAACAAAAATATAACTACCTCAGCTAACTCAAATTCTAAAAAAGCAAACCCTCTGTGTTTCTCTGTGGAATGAGTTAAGGAACAATTCTGAAATTTTTGCAGTTCTTTGCAAAATTACAAATATAAGATTGTTAAAGTTGCATTCAAGATGATCTTGCAGCCTCAGGTCGTTAATAGCAAACATCTTCATGACAATAATGTGAATAACAATTAACCAAACAAATCATGCAGCAAACATGGCAAGAAAGGATACGTGTTTCGTAATCTAATGGAATTTGAATATCGATAACATCACCGAACGGAATAAATGCAGCATGTAATATTTTATCATCTACTTCCTCAGCAAGCCCACCTGGAAATAAAACAGATAGGCCGAGTGAATGTCATGCAGATGTTAGCAGGATGCTATGTTTGAGTCTCGATACACTCAGCCAGATTTTCTTTGGCGTTCACTATCACCATCACAACCCTAACTCTGGGGATCTAGGCCTAAGGCCTCTACATCCAGCAGGAGAAAGGGTCATATTTTGAGTAAAAAAACAATCAAATAGCATTTTACCGAGCATTTTTTTAACAATTAGTAATATTTCTATCAACTGTTGCCAAATCTTAGAGATCGCAGCAAAGCTGATCGTGTTATGTCAAAACTATTACCAAGTTCGCTTACCTACATACAGCATACGTTTGTTCGCCATTTTGCTATTTTGAAAGAGCCGCTTATTCCATGGCCTCGTATTGCAATAGAGAATGCAATTTAATGAGAGTTCCTGTCATTTAATCCGAGTTAATCGACTCAATGCAATTTCATAAACTTCAGCAAGAAATTACAAAATTTTCAAATGAAACCAATGTGATGGTGGGATGTAGTGATGATGTAGACAAATGGTCAGGGTGCTAGTTTGTGCTATAGATGCTCATAAAACCTCCAAGATAATGGAAAGACAGTTACAAAGAAGATAAATTCACAATATCATACTATTTCTTTTCTAATTTCGAACATTTCTAAGTTTCGCAACAGCAAAACGTTTATTTACATTCAATTTCAGTTTAAATAAAAGAAAAACGACACAATACGATAAAGAACGAAAAAAAATTAATTTGAACTTCAACGCTCAACTCAACAGGGATACAGAAGTCTAAATTGAGTTTGTTTTCAAAGATATTTCATCAATCAAAATTGTTTTATTCATCATCAACTTCAATTCAAATTTCTTGCTATCATGAAATCTCATCACAGAATAAAGGAGTAGTTTGCCTTAAACATGAATGATGCAAAATATCAATTAAAACTGAATTAATTTTGGCTAATTTTCCTTTTCCCACGTAATTTACTATTGAAAGCTGCCTGATCAAGAAATCGATGAAGGAGAAAGAATTGCCAACAAACTTTCAGAAATATCTCTTTCGCTCAAATGGCGATTTTCACTTTTGTTAGAAATTTTGCAATTTTCAAAATTGTGTTGAGGCACCCCTAAGATTAGTCTTGCGATTTTTGAATCGAGCATCAAGGCCAAAAGAACAAAATCTTCACCCAATCTATACAATTTATTCTAATGGATTAGTCGCAGTCGACACGTCATGTTCAAATGCCATCTTTTTACTCAAATAATGTTTCTCATCTTCATTATACAAGTCTTCTCTTTTCCTCTTCCTGGAAACAGCTGGATTCTAAAATAAAAAATGACGCAATGATAAATAAGATGGTAGAAAATATCTCTTAGAAGATTATGCAAATTAGCAGTTACGATCAGTTAAACGCCAGGAACCTGATCATGAGAATGAGGCTTATAATTTTTTAAAGGGGCTCGTACAAGGTAGAAAAAATAAAAAATATATATATCAATATCGTATTTGTTTCGTATTCCTGTCACTTTGCGTTTTGTGTTGTTGTTAATATCGGTCATTTATATACATCAAGCAATGCAAGTATTCCTTTTAATCCGGCAGCCACCCTGCTCTATTGTTCTTTACTTTACGTGTTACTAAAAGTCTGCCTTTGCAACGAGCAAAGATTTCTAACGATATCTCAAGGGCATTATCTAATGCTATTGCACTAAAGTGCAGTGTTTGGGTCACGGGAAACTTTAAAGTTATCACACACTGTTTTATTCATTCTACCAAAGCCTATCTCTTCTCAATATCTTTGATAACATTCACCGCCACATCTTGGTCTAACTTCGACAATTTCTGTTATCAGATCAATAGTTATGTCGTTGCATAAAATAATACAAAATGGTCATCGTATCGTCAAAAAATATCACAAAAACAAACCTCAACGGTCGTGACAAATTCATCGTCAGGACTGATGACATCAATTTCAGCTGCATGACTTTCGAGTGACCCCGCCGAATTATAATCTTCTAATTCTACTTCGATAAGACTACTTTTTACAGAGCTGTTCGATAGGCCATCCACGTGGATTCTTTCGTGGTACCGTAAACTTGATTTCCGTGCAAATTCCTTGTTGCAAATGTCACATTTGTAAGGTTTTTCACCCGTGTGTGTTCGAATATGGACGTTTAAGTGACTTCGATGGTTGAAAATTTTTTCACAATATTCGCATTTGAACGGGAAATCACCTTAAAGAGAGGATAAGAGTTTCACAATATGATCTCGTTCGACCTCAACTTTAGTTCGTTAAAAAATTTTCCTAAAAGCTGCAAAAAAAAACAAATGTAATAATAAATAAACAACTAATTTCACATTGATTAGTTGAAAAAAGCAGAAAATTAAAAAAAAACTATTTAAATCTTAAATGTTTTAAAGAGTAGAACGTTCAAAGATTCTAAGAAATTTGATTGTTATCCAAGATGGTACAAAAAGTAAGAATTAAATAATAAATTCATTAAGATGATTAATAAGGATAAGTTAAGGAACCATGATAAAGGTTAAAAATTACCAGTATGTATCCTCATATGTTCCTTCAATGTACTCAGTCTTGTAAACATCTTTTCACATTTATCACACTTGTAAGGTTTATCATCAGAATGCACGGGCAAATGGACTTTTAAATCACTTGCTCGAGCAAATCTCCGATCACATTGATCACATTCATAAGGTTTCTCACCTGAGGATTATAAAAAAAACTGTCAAAAGTAGAAAAAACAAACGTCATAACACCGAGAAAGATTAAATAAGATGTGACAGCAGCAATTGTAACAAGCAAAACTTCAGTGCAACAACACACTGTCACTGGTTTTCATTTTGCAGCCATCACCAAGCTTGACCTTCTTCAAGGCCGAGGAAATTTATACAATTTGCAACAATACATCGATAAGATAAAATTGTTGCTCTACAACTGGAAAGACGACAATGGTTGAAGAATACTACCTGTAGACTAGCTCAAAAACTTAATTTAATTTGCTTATTATGGAGGCCAGTTGGCCGAACTTTATTATAGAGCCAAGGGAGGCTGATTTTTGAACTCTTTTTACTAATGATACACGTGTTTGAAATAGGTATTTAGATATGGCTAGTTCGTTTGCTTATGATAATGATGAAATAATGCTGAAATTGCCTGATCCAATTTCATTAAGCATCATTCAACATGAACTTAATCATGCTAAATTTTGCTAACCAAAAATGGAGAAAAACTTACAGTTTTGAGACTTACAGAAAACATACCGACTTACAGTCTTACAGCATCAAAAATTACAGTTTTGCCTATGATTGCCTCGTTTTCACTGCCTCAATTGCCGTTATTTGAGGCTGATGGGAAATGGAGATTGGAGGACCAACTGTTGATAATAACAATAAGAAAATAAAATGGTGGTTTAATGTAATACCGGTGTGCACAATGGCGTGTCTTTTTAACGTTTTTGAAGATATGAATTCTTTCCCGCAAACCATACAATGATAGGGTCGCTTTCCAGTATGATTATTAATGTGTGATCGAAGGTCAGTCGCTGTCGTGTATGATTTTGAGCACAATTCGCACTTGAAGGGTTTGCTCCCAGAATGGCTGAGCTGAAAATCAACAAAAAGATGAGAAAATACCAGAATAGCATTTATCAGAGTATCAAATGTCTGACGATCGGCGTCAGCTTGCCCTTTGTTGTTATCTGCAGTGCTCTTAAAGCAGTTGAAACAACAATAAGGATTGCGAATTCCCACAATGTCTATTAGCAAGTTGTCAGAGCAAGAAGGCTTTCAAGTGCCCACAGACTGTGCTTTCATAATTTCACTGTCTGTGAATCAGGCTATTGGCAATTTCAAAACAGCAAAGCTTTTAAGTGCCCAAAGACTTTGGCTTGCTGCCTTTCCTGTCTGTGACTTAGCCTAGTGCCTAGTTACAAGAGCAAGAAATCCTTCAATTGCCTGTGATTTCACTCTTACAAATACGTGATTGACACGACACTTCCCTGGCAAACCCTCTGGTAGTTTCATCTACATAATGATTCTACTTACAATGTGGGATTTTAATGACGTTCTTTGCGTAAACGCCTTTGGACACTGGTCGCATTTGTATGGTTTTTCGCCCGTATGTTGTCGTTGATGTTCTCTCAGTCTTGCAGGTCGAGTAAACTGTTTATCACAATGTTCGCATTTGTAAGGTTTTTCGCCACCATGCGTATATTTGTGCTTCACCAAATCAAATGACTGAATGCATGCAAAGTCGCATTGGTCGCATTTAAATTGTTTTATACCTAGAAAGACAATAGAAAGTAGCTTAATTAGGATACGTACTGTATTTGGTATATGTTATGATAGCTAGTCCATATGTACTATTATGTATTTAGCTGCCATACTCATCTCCATTTAATGCTAAATGCTAAGCATGAGAGCAGAATAATGGCTGACCAATTGGTAGCACCGCGCGTTTACCTGCCAAACTCATTTAAACCTAACGCTGAATGCTTAGAAAGAGAGCAGTGTAATGTTACAATTGCCAGCTCACTGATAGCACCGGGTGTTTAGCTGCCATGCTCATCTCAACTTAACGTTGAATGCTAGGAAGAAGCGCAGTTTAATTTCACAATGGCTACTCTACACGAAGCACCGTTTGTTTACCTCCCATTATTGACTTAAACTTATGCAAAACAAGAAAGGACGAGAATGCAGCAAGTGAACGGTATAAAGCAATGATAGTCAGTCCAATCTTTGTGCAATACTAATATACAGATGATGGTGTTAAGGTACTATGGGCATATACCAAAAATGGTCTTTGTTACAGGTCTGACACGTAAAACAAAACAGAGGGCAATGCATTACTCCAGCAGATAGTGCTGACTCAAAGTAACGCCTTTGTTATAGCCAAAACAAAAGCATACCTGTGTGGATAAAGAAATGTCTTTTCAAGTCATCGTATCGCACGAAAGACTTCCCACAAGTGTTGCATTTATGGGGTTTGGAGCCGGAATGACGAAACGAATGCCGAGATAGCTCAGATGACGTTTTAAATGCTAACGTACAGCCAGGAATTGTACATTTGTATGGTTTTTCTGTTTGATGAACTCGTTGGTGAACCCTAGGATGAATCAGAGCTGTGTTAATAGTTAAGCTTACATTTGAGGTGTTGAAGAAGAACAATCTCTTCCAAAAAAAGAATCGCAGTTATGGAAATTTACCTAAAAAAGGTTTATATAGCATACAAAAAAGAGCAGAAAGGTACTAAGATGCCAACAGAATGTTAATATCAAACTTGACAATTGAATGAGCAATACTATAGAAGTTAACAACAATTTGTGAGCATACTTTAGTGAGCTTGGATTGCTAAAACCTTTGTCACATCCCTCAACATCGCAGACAAATGGTTTTGTCTCTGAATGAGACAAGGCATGGATTCGCAAGGAACTGGCATTACTGAAAGCTTTTTCGCATAATTCACATTTGAATGGCTTTAATCCTGAAATGAAAAATTGATTTTGTAAAGATTGTTTGCACAAACTAATTTATTGTACTTCACATTGCATTAAATTACATTACAGTACATTACATTAAATTACATTTCATCAATTTACAACACATTTCATTACATTATATTACATTATGCACATCACATTACACTACATTACATTGCATTTGATTATATTACATTTCATTAAATTAAATTACGTTACGTAATGTTATGTTACTTTACATTACAGTGCATTATGTTACAACACATTGCATTACACTACATTACATTATATTACATTACATCCCATTAAATTACAGTCGTTACGTTACGTTACATTACATTACATTACATTACATTGCATTACGTTATGCATAGCAATGAAAAAGATGTCAAAGATTTCAAAAGATGTTTACCTGTGTGAATTAGCATATGCTGTCTTAAATTATTCACACTTTGAAACTGTTTGCTGCAAATATCACATGCATGTTGTTTATCTGCAGCGTGTTCTCTCATATGACTATAATACGACCAAGCTCTCATGTACACTTTGCCACAAATATCACATGTGTGACGCTCTTTGCTGTGCGTTTGAAGCTCTGGACAAGAATTATTGAAAATTTGAATCTGAAAGTTATCACTGGGAAATAGTTAGTACCTGCTAAGGCTTTTTCAATGCAAATTAGTTGTTGAGAATAGAATGCCTTGTGAGTGGACACAATAACTGTAAATCGTTATGGTAATGATAATTCAAATAATAAATCAATGAAAATTATGGTTTTGAGGACTGATTGAGTGATTGGTTGATTGAGTGATTGATCAGTTGATGCTTCAATGACTGATTAAATGATGGCGACTAATGTGATTGATTGGCTATCGACTGAATAACTGAATTACTGATTGGTTGATTGATTAATCGGCTGATTGGTTGATCGATCGATTTATTGACTGAATGATCAATTCATTGATTCATTGATGATGGAGATGAAGATAATGATGGTAGTGAGTATGCTGATAAAAATGACACATTTACTGGTAGCAACGGTGACACAAGTGCATCTAGTTTAATCGGCTTCAAACATCTTATCAATGGTGAAAACCATCTCTTACCTTCACCGTACGATATCCTGTCCTTTTCTGGGGTACAGGTCAACTCTAGCTGAGCAGTAGAAACACCAAGTGTGGAAATAGTGGCTGAGATATCTTCAGTTAAATGCTGAAGGCCTTGTGTTGCTGATGACGTAGAAACTGGTTGATGTTGTGTTTGTTGTAACATTGGTAGCTGAATTGTTGTCAAAGGAATGGTTTGCCCACTAATTTGCAATGAATACATGTGTGTTCCAGCTGACATTTGCTCTTGCAAATAACTCACTACGTCTGTTGTTTCAACGGATTTGGCAGAGGTTTCGCTTTCAATAGATTCAGTGTTGGTGGCAGTATTTGACACTGTTTGCGACAGCACTTGTACTGCTATCATCTCTGCTTGGATTTTTTCGTTTGTTTCTGAAATATAAGAAACATCGAAAGTTCAAAACCATGTACAACATGACTTATAATAAAAATGCACAGTTTCAAAAGCAGCATAGATAACGAAATAGCTATAACTCAAACAACGAATCAATCAATGAATCAATCAATCAATCAATCAATCAGTCAATCAATCAATCAATCAATCAATCAACCAATAAATCAATCATACAATCAATCAATCAAGCAATCAAATCAATCATTCAATCAATAACTCGATGGATTAAAATACAAAAAAATGCATATACTCACGCGGAGACAGTTCAATATCTTCACTCGATTTTACGAGAGTATCGTACGATTCAAGCGAGCGGTTCGTAAAAGAGTCGTTAATCGTCATCAATCCGGTTGAAACCGAGCCGGAAGCTTGATTTTCGGTCGCCTCTTCGGTCATATTACAGTGAAGATCGCCTTGAAATGCAGCGAGAGTCGTCCCATCGTCGTTAGAAGAAGAGGAATCGAAATTCGCCGAAGTTGTATGGCTCAATTGTGGCTGCAAAGTCATTAAAAAGGCCTGCAATTGTTGCATATCTATAACAGCATTTCCTAAAGAAACTTGGTTCGGCTGCGTAATAGTCGATAATGCCGATAGAGGGATGGGAATTCTTGGGGATTTCATTGTACTGCTTTGTTCGGTAGTTTCTGCAGATAGAACCATCGGTACCGATGACTGATAATTCTCGGAAAGAATTTCTCCTGATGAGGTAACTTCTAAAGGAAGTGGTTCTCGTTCGATTTCTTGTGTAATAACATTCCCAGTAAAACTTTGTGATGACGACGTTTCGATAACGTTTACCTGAAAACATAAGGAAACATAAATAAATACTGAATTTGTAAAAGCAAAACTTATTCAAGTTGCCACAAGGTGGCTGTTATATTTTCTGAGTTGTGGCATTATTTTAGACTGTTACAAATACATAAAATAATATATTTCGTTCAAATTTCAATCTCAATTTTCAATTTCACATTCTAATTTTCTCAATTAATATGTGCACAAAATAACTAATTCAAATAGATATTGAAATACCTTTAATTGTGGGGGAGTGCTTTCTTCTTGTGATAATGTCTCATTTTTCCTTGGCTTCATTTCATCTAAAAAGAATTATTTTTCATTTGAAATTGGCTTTAGAATAGTTTTACTTCCTTAGAGTAACTCATATTTTGTGTACTCTGTGCAAATATCACCAGAAAATATCATAAATCTTTACATTTGAAACATGTTTGAAGAAAAAGTTGCTGAGCAAAAAAAAAGGAGTTTTTAGGTCATAGTTCATTGACTAACATTCATAAATTATTGTCAGATTTTTGAAATTTTCATTTAAACATCAGATCCAATTTCCAGTCAACTAATCCAAAAAACCAAATTCATTTAAGTATTCAGCTTCCAGAAAGTGGTATTAGAAGAGTCCTGGATCCAGTTCAACGCTTTTTGACCCAATGTTAATATTCAAAAGCATTTTAATAAAAATTGAATTTGCGTTCTTTGCTTGAAGCCATTTTCTTTTCTAATTGCCATAATAGGACTTTCATTTCATCAAAAAGAAAGCATTTCAAGAGAGCTGACATTCTAGATAAAGGTGATTGTTTTACAAGAAGTTATTTTCACATGATCAACATAGATTATATACGCAGTGAGAGTCATATGTGAACTGAAAATATCTCTATTCATTCTGTGTTAATCAGTTTCTGTCTCCCTTTCAGTTCTCAATTGAAATCAGGTTCCATGAATTTGGCATTGAATCAAAACATGACTTGGGAAATGTTGAACAGTAGGCCAAGTTAATATCTCTCCCAACCATGGCACTTGTTCCCAACTTTGATGGCAAAAACTGATGGCTCAGTCTCCAGTGTGGTATATATGCAGTCCATCTTCAACATTACTCTTAGCATACAAATCAAAACTCATGCCATAGCATTGAATATGAAAAATGGCATTTATTGCCATCTTAAATCTTAACCATCACATTTTTTTTAATTTATTGCAAAACAAAAGACTATTTCTCAATGCAATTATTTTTATGATTTGCTGCGCAGCGCGTATGAAAGTACTGCGAGGAGCTCTTGTATCAAATCATATCAGTGACCACGTATACCAGAAGGATTAATCATTTCCTACATAACTTTTGAAATACAGGTCATGAAAAAAAAATAAATCAAACCATTATCAAATTCCTCTCAGAGCTGAATATTACCATGGAAAGCGAAAAAATGATCTCACTCTTCTTATCGAAAGTAAACCCCAAGCATAGTTTTCTAAGCGAATAAATTTGTGTTGATAACATAAAAGCGATGATGTGGTTTTGACTAAAACTCACTTCAAACTGAAAGATCGAAAGCAGGTTGACAAAAACACAACTTCACACCTACAATATCTGTGTTAAATTTAGCATTTGAACGATTTACTGTATCTGAATAATTTACTATTATGTAACAAACATAGCTCTTAATTTTTATCAACAGTCTCTTTTTGCGTGACTTGTCTAGGCTATCCAGCAAATTCAATTTGAGATCAACTGTCTGTGTGCCTAACTACTACATGAACTTCCCGATGAATTCTCGCTCGTGGACAATGAATATAAAACCAAGCCAGTATTTACTTTATTCTGAGCACGGTTCGAGAAGAAAACGGCTCCAGGCACGCATTTAATATTAAGGCACTTCATTGATCGAAAAATCAAAAACAAGGAAATAAAATAAAAATAATTAAACCTGGTTTTGACATGATGCCCTCGGAGCTTCTTTACCAGCGGCCATGAAATAGAACGCAAGCAACCGCTTGCTGGTGGATCGCTGGCGTGTGCTGCACCATTGTTCTCATAATTTGCATAACAATGGGCGACAAAGAGCGGCAATTTTCAAATTTGCAGAACATTTGGTGAAACACCTGTTCATCCAATCGCGGCCAATTAACCGTTAGAAGATCAACAAATGCTACAACATACTTCTGCTCAGCTTGATTTCCCGATGTACAACCTTTTACATCAAGCTTTAGCACCATGGGAACAGCGGGGGCGCCTGCCATCTTTACTAAAAAAATCACCAAAAACTCATCTTTACTGAAAAAATCTCTTCTACTGTTCCTTAATCTATACTTTTTCTATTCAGAAAAAATTATATCTCGTTGGGACAGGGCATTTTGTACTGCGGCCCCTAGGCTCTTGAACAAACTGCCTGTAGAAATTAAATGATCCCAGAACGTCCATACTTTTAGAACAAGATTAAAGACATATTTATTTGCTAACTATTTGAAACCTCATTAGCTTTTCTTACTGTAATAAACTAATTTGTTCAGTGCTTTAGAATATATGTTTATAGATTTTAGCGCTTTGTAAGTGCACTTTTATTACTATTATTATAATTATTATTATTATTATTATTGATTAACATCGCCATTCGATGCTCTTATTACAATTTCTGCAGACGGAACAAAGAATGGACCAACCCGGATTTGAGTGATTTTTAATTAAATAGGCTATGTATCTTCACAGACAAGCCAATTATTCGCTGCCTTTTACTAGTGAGGTGTAGGATTGTATGATAAATTTTATATGAAATAACATGGAAGTATAAAAAAATTATTATTTTTATGAAACATTAACACAGTGTAGTTGATATTTTGAAAGTAAACAATGGTTTATTAGGGGAGGGGATAACCAATTTTTGTTTTGCGTTGTTCAAGAGTTGATTTACCTTTCCACAGAGACTGTTGTAAATTATTGTGTATATACTCAAACTGAAAAACTTTAATTGAAAAATTATATGCATCTTTTACGCTTAATTTTTTTATTAAAAGGGGCATTATGCTAAACGTCTAATAGACTGAATTTAATTATAAGTTGAAGAAAGAATTCTTCTCAGAAAAAAGTTTACACAAAGGTATTCTGGGCGAAGTTGTGCAAAAATGTAAAACTTTTTTTAGTTTCATTATTAATACACGAAACTTATATTCTTAGAGAATAAATGGGGCGAAGCTTTCCAGCAACCCTAGTACTTGCGACAAAAACAAAAACCCTTTCTCACTGAACAAAGTCTCGTTTTAACAATAGCCTCGATATCAGATTTTGCCTCCATTGCCTTCACGATTTTTCAATCATGTCTACCACTTGTCATATCCAACGCAATCTGCAAGCATTAAAAGACCTGCCAAGAGTTGCAAGCTTCAATATTAAAGATCTCCCTGGTGCAAAGAAAGCGGTAAGTGTTGGCAGGGTTCACCGCTGCTGAGTTTGATAGGATTCTGGGCTTGTGCAATACAGTCGGAAGTCAAAAACTTGACCATTTATATAGGCCTATTATTGTCTTCAGTCAATGTCTGCCCTATAACATCAACACTCTTACGGCACCACACAGAGTAGTCCTTAGATGTCTGAAGATCACATCAAGCGTGAAACTTTAAGTTACAACTTCAACCGTCGTGTTCTGTTATTAAGTTTAGTATAGCTCTGCTACTTTTGGCATCAAGCACTTTTTTTAGCAGACCTGTTAACAGTAATTTTCATCCTCTATAACATTATGTATTTGTTTACATTTAGAGAAGAAGGCGAGGTCGAGGACCTGGTTCTAAACGAGGAAAAACATCTGGAAGAGGTCATAAAGGGCAAGGTCAGCGTGGAAGTAGGCCATATTTTCAATTTGAAGGAGGGCAAACGCCATTCTACCGACTCTTTCCAAAACATGGTTTAAGGAAAACGCAAGTGTAAGTTTCCAGCTAAATTGATGTTTGTTTTATTAATCAGAGTTTATCAAATTTTGTGCTTTATGCTATAACTTTATGTAATTGTGTTATACATGACAATTGTCGTTACATGGGTTTAAATTATCTTTGCAGAAATGGCATGAAATTAAGGCACCTGAATTTAGATAGATTGCAATATTTTATCGACAGTGGTAGAATCGATCCCAATGAAACAATTACAATGAGAGTTTTAAGAATGTCAGGCGCTGTTTCTGGAAAAATGTTGGATGGAGTAAAACTTCTCGGCATTGTATGCTTTATTTTATTATTAAATTTTATTAACCATTCAATTTTATTAACCATTCAATTTTATCTTCTTTTTTTTTATTTTTTTCATTTACAATTTTTTTAGGCACAGTTGCCCCGTCAGTTGATAAGCAACTGCTTTTCAGGGGGCCATGGCAAAAATAAAAAGAAAATAATAAATCCAAAGATACTGATTGATTAAAACATACTTGCTTACTTACTTAATAAATCTATGGTATGCAACAAGCATATGAATAGATGCAAGTCTTGCATGCCATCCTCTTCTGGTGACATGGCATCAAATGCCTTAGAAAGATTATGCCATGTTAAAACATGATTAGCCACAATATTAGGGATTTTATGTTTTTAAAAGTCTAAGACAAAGAGACTATGATAGCACCCAGGCTTTTGGCTACTTTTAAGAAAACATGCTAAAGCAAACACATGTAACTTTGTGAACATTCTTTTTTAGTTAATATTTCTTGCATTTTTGCTTCATTCCCTAGTTTATAGATGTCACGTTCATCTTTAATAAAATTCTATGATTGCATGGCCTTGTTATCCAGATGTTTGTGACATGTTAGACATTCTTTTATTTATTTATTTATTTATTTATTTATTTATTTATTTATTTATTTATTTATTTATTTATTTATTCATTTATGCCATTCTAGGGTGGAGATTGGTTCCAAGCTAAAGTTAATATAGAAGTTAGTTTGGCATCTCAAAATGCAATCAAGGCAATTGAGCGACAAGGTGGAAATATTAAATGTGTTTATTTTGACAAATTAGGACTAAGGGTCCATCTAGAGCCAGAGAGATTTGCACCTCCAATACCAAGGCCTGCACGACCACCAAATCGCTACTTAAAGTTATATGCTGATCCAGAAAAACGAGGATTTCTGGCCAGAGAAGGAGAGATTGAAGAACTTAAAAGACAAAATCAAGAAAAAACAGATAAATTAGCTGAAACTTTAGAAAAATTGCAATTAAAATGATGGCCATATTTGTAGTTGAATCTTACATCAAGAGATTCCTTTGTACATTTGTTTGAAATAATTGATAGTGTGCTATTAAATTTGATTTTTTTTATTAAAACGGTGTTTTTAACACTCGTCTTTGACTATTTGTAGGTCAATCCCCCCCCCCCCCGTAAATATAAGTAGTCTGCAGCCTCTCCCCCCGAAATAGGAAATTCCTCGAACAGCCTCGTATGCATGTAAACAGCTGTTCATAATAATTTCATGTCAACGTGTTTCAACTTTACTGGTCTTGAAATCGGAAGACTTTGCAATAACAGATAAGTTTTATTCAAGAACAGTTTAACTGAAATCAACTAAATAATAAAAACCAAGGTTATATAACCCTCACGATTGCTAGTAAAGGTCAGAGATCTACACTGCAGGCGTCTTCTTCAATCGTTTCTCTACCTGCCAAGCTAGGCCCATCAACAAGATGGCGGATACAAGCACTGTTAACGAAGCTCTTAACGCCACTATAAATAACGCATCGGCGGCGACAAATGCGACACTTACCGGACGGGATGCTGCAACACCACATGGACTGCTTATTGCCTACTGCAGTCTTGTTATCATGGCTCTTTTGCCAATTTTCTTTGGATCATTTCGATCAGTTGGTCACAAGAAAAGACAAAAGGTGATACTTAAGATTTATTTATTTGCCTAAACAAGTCATGCATATCGGTGGAGAAAATAGGTTGTTATGAGTAGTTAATCCGTTGTCTTTTTGCGTTTTATTGGCTGTGGGTGTGCCCCTAGAACCATGGTTTTACTTTTTGTAACGACAATTATCTTGGGAGAATGAAAGTACACTTATGTAAAACTGCAATTGAAAACAGAATAATTGGGAAAATCTGTCATCATAAGCTCGGGCAGGTTTTATGTAAAGTACTCCTTGAAATTTCATTAATTTATATGTTGAATTATTAGTTAATGTGAAAGTAATGTCCAATGTCTAAATATGTAAACCTGAAAGAATAAATGAATGAATAGATCAACAGAGAAAGCAATGAATGAATGAATGAATGAATGAATGAATGAATGAATGAATGAATGAATGAATGAATGAGTGAGTGAATGAATAATTGAATGAATGAATGAATGAATGAATGAATGAATGAATGAATGAATGAATGAATGAATGAATGAATAATTGAATGAGTGAATGAATGTACAAACATATGAATAAACAATGAAATGAAGGGATACTTAAGTGAATGAACAAAGAAGAAACATCCATAAATGTAAATGGGAACATTCAAGGTTCCTTTTTTTAAGTAACTTATTACAATCGTAAATGATTATTAATTTACTTCCATTTTTTGAAAGGAATCTGGTGAAAAGATCGAAAGTATGAGCAAGAAAGATGCTGCAATGTTTCCAATTATTGCAAGTTGCACTTTGTTTGGTCTTTATGTCTTCTTCAAGGTGTGTTTAGTTGCATTTACTAAGATTGTTATTAACATTTTCAAATTGTTATGTTCCTGAGGTTTTTGGCTTGAACTTTAAACAAATACATTACAATTTTGTTTTCTTCTTTGATTACCTGACAGCAGCTGTTTGCAATGATTACAAAACAGTGGCGGTTTATGATTTTTTGTTATCAATTCTACTTATACTCCTAGTAATCAGCCTGTGGTTGGTAAGGTGGAAAGGTTTCACCAAAACTCACTGACTGAAATCAGGAGTGAGACGGAGAAAATCGGCATAGCAAAAATCAGGGGGTTTGGCCCTCGTAATCTTGGCTTCAAAATCTTAAAAATTTTTCATCATTTTGCTAACTGGCCACTGCTTTCAATGCCCCCCCCCCCCCCTGAAAACTGCCTCTGTGATGATGAGAGCTCTTTGTAGTACCATGAAATTGTAACAAAGAAAGACTTTATTACCAATATTTTCTAACTTACAATAATTTATCTCTGATTTTTTATATGTGAGTAGTTTTGTTGATGTGGTTTTATTTCTTCTTAGATCTTTAGCAAGGAATACATCAATCTATTATTGGCTTTGTATTTCTTTGGACTTGGAGTTCTTTGCTTAGCCAACATATTAAGGTGAGCATAAGGCTATTAAATTCTAAGCAACTAATGCTTTAACAAATCTTGATAACTGCGCATGAAATCTGTAGATTCTTGAAACCTTTACATATGCTTTTGCCAATCCCCTCCACCTGTGATGTCATTTCTGACAATGATTTGATGATTTCTGTTTTAGACCAATTCTGAATACACTTGTGCCAGATTGTTTTCCACGATCTGATTATCACATCATCCTAACTGAAGGCCAGTCACCAGATCAAACAGGTTTGCAACGAATTCTTTAGTTTTTTGACATGAACATGGAATCCATGCATGCAGTCACATAAATTGGTATCTTTGAGTCCATGCCTCTCCCTACAAATCAACTGGAAAAAGCCAAGATTTGACATCTAGCAATCTATCTCTTCATTTCTTGGTTCTAAAACATTCATAAATACTTCAGCACTTTCTTACTTAACTCATTGCCCCCTGATGCCATTTGGAACTCACAAACAGATAACTGTGAAAGCAAATGATGCAAGGGGGTACATTGATACAGAAAATATCCTTGTTTTGATAAACTTGCAGTGCATGTTGTCTGATTAAATTTACAAATCTTGACAACGTTGCCCCCAGGTAATTCTTTGATTTACAGTAACTTATACTGGGTCATATGGCCTCTGCAGGGGGCTATGAGTTAATCTATGAAATAAAATACTTTGGATTTTGTTTGATGGCTATTCACATCATTTTTAGAGCACTTGAATTTCAAATTTGATCGAGTTGACCTGATTTGTGTGGCCATTTCATCGGTGATGGGACTTTGGTATCTTGTGAAGAAGGTAAGCTGTTAAGAAGCTCATTCCAGATTTCATTCTAGTTGCTACTGCATGAAATATTGCTCCCATTACAAAGATTCTTTGGTATTCTAGACGGATATATTGGTAGATAGATGGCTTGATTTGATTCCTAAAATATCAAGATTTTACCATCTCTTCAATGACTCAATCTTTTAAGTTCTTGTGTGTTTGTTTTATAGCATTGGATTGCCAATAACATATTTGGACTTGCATTTTCATTAAGCGGTATTGAAATACTGCATTTAAACAGGTAAGAACTACTTTTTCAAACAAATCAACTTTCTTTGCATTAACTGAGATTTTCAATAATTCTAAGATATTCCTCACCATTTATTTTGAAATTTAAAACAAATGTAGCATTTTGCAGACATTCAATGTAGGGTGTGCAATGCCATACACAGATGCATCAGGAAAATATTACAATATTATTGCTGGCAGTAAGTGTTATAAGAGTTGCTCTCTATGTTAAGGAATATATCAGAGGACTTAACAACTATTGATGTTAGCAAATTTTGAAATTCTTTTCATTGTTGATGTATTTTGTTGCATTGGATGTAAATTCCAGTTTGTTCTGGGCAGTCACCCAAATGAGTTGTTAAATAAATTTTTGATGATGATAATGATGTGAATTTTTATTGTTATGATTTTGATTGTTTTTGCACAGTTTCCCAATTGGTTGCATTTTGTTGGGTGGTCTGTTTGTGTATGATATCTTCTGGGTGAGTAACTTTATCAAAATCTATCTACTTCATTTACTTTCATAACAGTCTGTCAAAGAATATATTTTTTACAATTTTTCCTTTAAACAAAATTGAGAAAATTCTTCAATTTCCCAACTTGATATGTTTATTTTGCCCCTTTTTACTTTTAAAAACCTTTATGTTATTAATGATCTTTTCATAATGGGCATTAATTTCAAACCCAATTTAATCATCATTTTCCTATAATTAGGTGTTTGGTACTGATGTCATGGTAACTGTAGCAAAGTCATTTGACGGTCCAATCAAACGTAGGTATTTTTGTTTTCAGTTGTCATTCATCAATACCATCATAGGTTTCATGATTTCATGTTTAAGATTTGTGCTTAAATAGCCTAAGATTTGTGCTCCTCTGCCTGTTTTTGAAAACTTTTACGAACAGGAACATATCCATTAAAACTAATTTTGTTCCTATCCATGATAAAAAAAAGAAGTTTTAGTTTTTTTCAGCCAAAACCAATCAATTGGGAAGATATGATGGGTGAAAATCTTGATGATAATTTTTGTCTAACAATGTTTCTTTTATCCTCTAGTTGTATTCCCAATGGATTTCCTTGAACATGGAATTTACGGGAAAAATTTTGCAATGCTTGGTCTTGGGGATATTGTCATTCCAGGTATGTTTTATAGAGCAGTACAGATCCAGTGTCACTTTTTAAAAATTTATGATAATTATTAAACAAAATTTCAAAGGGGCAGATTGGTCAAGGTTGTAGTGTAATCAAAACATAGCTTTAGAATTTTAATTTGTACCTTCCCGATACTAGTTCAAGCGTGTTTTAATACGCCTTAATTTAAAGGTTTTCTTCTCTTTCAGGCATTTTTATAGCGTTATTGTTGCGATATGATTGCAGGTGAGCTTTGTTTTCCATTTTATTCATATACTAAAAACCTCCTGGTTTCAACATATTTTCAACGTTTCCCATATTCCTGATCCCAATGTGTTTTGTTTAAAAGCGGGTTGCATTTCCTAGTATCAAATCGTTTGTTCAGTTTTTTTTTAAAGTCTTAAAACCAAGAATTTCAAAATATTTTCTCCCATTTCAAACCCTTCCTTTGTCTTTCTTGAGATCTTTATTTATTTATTTTTCAGTAAACAAGAAGGCAGTAGCCGCTCAAAACCATTCTTTTATGCAAGTTTCCTAGCATACTTTCTTGGCTTGGTTGCGACGGTTTTCGTCATGCATTTCTTTAAAGCAGCTCAACCGGCATTGTTGTATCTTGTGCCAGCTTGCATTGGCAGTGCAATGACAGTTGCCATCATCAAGGGAGAAGTTACAGACTTATTCAAGTGAGCATGATTGTTATTTTTTGTTAAAATAATATTGAATGAAATGAAGTTTGAAAAGAAAATGATAAAGTTGAATGTCGATCTTCCAGATTAAGGGGATGGTATTAAATTAGCAACATTTTTTCAAGTCCATAAAACCAGATATAGGCTCAAAAGGGATGGGAATAATTGTAACATGCTTTACAAAAGCACTTAATGTTGATGTTGTTATAACATACCTTAGCAATATTGTCATGAACTTTGTCATCACCTAATGGTTTGCAGAATCATTCTACTAAACTCTCTTTGTGAAGTTTTGCCACCCTTCTTCAATGTTTTTGTAGAAGTTTTTAGAACATGTTACAGCCATTTACAAGCTAAAAAGATGTTATAATTTTATGAATGTTGATTTTTTAGATATGAAGATCACCCAGAAGACATGATTAAGAAAGATGGTGATGAGGATGATAAAGCAAAAACAGAGACATCAGCAGAGGATAAGAAAGAACAATAAATTATCTCTATGAAGTTTGATAGTTATAGTTGTAATTACTAAATTTCAACTGCATATCATATAACTTAATTACATGCAAAATAAAACTCAAACATCCGTTTCTCTTGTGTAAAAGGACAAGGAGTGTCTGTTTAAAGGAGGTCATTTAATATCAGTCACCATTCAGGCGGTATCTGACACCTAACACTGACGTGTGTCAGGCTGAAAAGTGAACAAGTAGAAAGAGCCTGCACTACCATTGAACACAAGTCAGGTTAATGCCTCACATTGGGAGGGTGTTACTTTAAACATCAAATCACATGGAAACCCTAATCCTAACTCCAGCCTGAGTTGACATATAAATGTGGTTGCGTTCTTGCTGCCTTGCTGTTAACCTCAGCACCACCCATCAATACTTTGCATCAAAGAGCACTTTAACTCAAAACTTTTGATAAACAAATAACCCTTTTACCAGTAATTACATATAAACCTTTACATAATTCATTCTATTTACAATATCACACATTAAATAAACAAAACATGGCTATCTTTAATCTTAAACTGTCCCGTTAATACCAAAGAAGCACAGCTTTAATAACATTGTTGATAGCCAAACAAATTCTGGACCCTTGACAATCTGATGTGCATTTGATGATCAAATTGTTGACAAGTACCACACCTTGCAATCTGATTTATCACTTATGGATGCTGTTGGAATTGCATGTTCCAGTTTCCACTTGCAACTTCAGCACCTAATGAACAAAAATTGGTTTCAGCAAATCAATATGATGTCTAACTTGATTTTTCAATTGCATTGAAAAAATATCCTTAAAATTGATTTTATTTATTTCTTTGAACAGCCAGACTTTGATGCTAATTTTCCTAAAATTGGCAGCATCTAAAGAATGGCATTGCAAGTTTCTTAGCAAATTCATCTCGGACAGCCAATTTTGTAGACACCAGCTAATGATATTTTTTGCTTACTCTTAAGAAAAGGTGCTTTATAACCATATGTTGGTTCAAGGATATAATAATATAAATTGAAAATGATTGATAAATCCTCACCATTTTTATCATGAACATGCATCTCAGCTGCTGTCATACCAGGAACCTTCTCCTTGCGTACGAATTCTTTTGCCAATAGGGAATTTTTGAGGCACAAAAACAGCTGATGTTTTTGCTCTTGTAAAGATTTCAAATGCTCTTCGCGATCCGATTTCTTCTTTCGAACTCTGACGAGTTCGGATTCGATCTCCTAAGATTCAAAATGGCCGAGTTATGTAACAGGAAGAAAAAGTTATATTATATAAATACAAATTATTACATTGAGAAAACGTTATTAAAAAAAACAATTGCACTGTTTGAATGACATTAATAAAGCTGCTTTACCCTACCTCCATTCTTGATATTCTTTTTTCTCTTTCAGCGCACCTTTTTTCTTCTTCTTCTATTTTTCGTTGTTCTTCGTCTCGCTTGATTTTTATCAACAGCGCTCTTTCTGTTTGCTGTTCCTTCCCTCTTTTCCACAAAATGTAAGGTCTCAAGATTCTGCAGTTATCTCTAGCATGTCTTCTGCCCTCACCAACAATTAAACCTGGCATAACGAGACAGTTTAAGAGGAATCTGCTTGAAATTTACGGCACTAAATAAGCTTGCCAATATTAAATCCTTCCGCCATATTTGCTTGACGGGTAGAAATGGAAAAGGGGCTGTGTACCGAATTGAGGCTAATTATCCAGACACGTGAACAGGCTTCCTTTTAAAAATGGCGCCGACGATTGAGGGGTTCTCTGGCGTACCACCTTCAGGTTTGTTTATTTTAATACAATTATTGCAAAATTGTGTATATAAACCTCCTACAAAACAGCCTGCAATATTTATGTATATGCCTCAACAAGTTTGTTTTGTTTGTTATCTAAATTTTTATCATAAATCATAGGCCTAAACATCTGATAATATTTGATATGAAACTTTTTTTTTGCTAGGTGCCAGTTGCACGTCCTCAAACAGCCATGATGTTTTGTCGCTTGATTGTGAAATGGTTGGTGTTGGAAAAGGAAGGAAAAGTGCCTTAGCAAGATGCAGCGTAGTTGATTACTTTGGAAATGTCCAACTTGACTGTTACGTAAAACCGGGCAGTCCTATAACTGACTACAGGACTAAATACAGCGGGATTATGCCTCATCACATGACAAATGCAATGCCATTTCATAGAGTAAGAAAGAAGGTGAAACGTTTGCTGAAAGATAAACATCTTGTTGGTCATGCCATTGGATCAGATTTAAAAATCCTCCAGCTCCAACATGATTCAAAGAAAATTCGGGACACTTCAAAATTCATTCCGTTAAGATTAATGGCTGGCCTTCCAGTCGGTAGAACTCCGTCATTGAAAAATTTATCAAAAGCACTTTTTAACAAGGAAATACAATGCAATGTTCATTGCTCAGTCGAAGATTCCAGAATGGCGATGAAACTTTATAAACTGGTTGAAGACAAATGGGAGCTTAAAACACCAATTGCTAAATATTATTTAGATGATATGTTCTGGCCAGAGTTTGTTAAGTTGTGATAATTTTCTGAAAGTCATGAAAATGGAAAGGAGTAATTCAGTCTTTTAGATGTTGATCCACTGCCTTGTTGACAAATATTTGTAATAATCTCTATTACCATTATCTGATCTGTGGAGTGACCTTCCTCTAGATGGACCATTATACTGATTAATAAAAAAACTAAAAGATAGTTAATGGAATAAGCTAACAAGTAGCATTGTCCTGTATTATTTTGCATTTAGGTTTTTAAAACATAGTTTTTTTGATTCAAGATTCAAGATGAAAATTTTTCTATAATTTAAGAGGATCCAACATACCTTCAAGGGGTTGGGGGTGCAAGAAGACTAAAATAGGGAAATTTTCCTGATCTATACCAATATTGAAAATAGTGTATTTTGAAACATCTTTTGTATACGCAATGACGTTGCTATACGATCCAATTTGGTCTTGCTATCTGTACCTAGAGGAGGTAACAGATGTAAGAAGCATACGTGTTTGGGCGCAATCTAGTCTGCTCTCATGGGAATATATTAATCGGATTGAATGACGAACAGGTGGTAAACGATTTGAATTATCCAACAAACGAGTAACAAAATTAAATTTCTACCGGCAATTTTTTTATTAATTTACAATATTTAATTAAAGTTGAGAAGTATGTGTGAACGCAAAATTATAACATTCCTGTGTGAATGCAAACGAGGCTGAATACGGGCAGAGCACGGGTGTGCGGTTAAAATGGCGTTATAAACAACCACAAGCTGAAACCATATGATCACTTCATTTACGCATATAGCAGGTTATGGCGAAGTTATTATGCCGTTTGTACTTGAAAGACGTCCTTCGTAAACCTTTAACGACAAGATTAATGCGATGTTTCAGTCAGGAAGAACATAATCCAAGGATTTTGATTACTGGTATGTCGATAAAATTGACGAACGATTTTTATGTGGATTATAGATATGTGGATGTTCAGTTCATATGCAAGACTTATTGTTACAACGGAAATTGAAGGACGAACTATTTCCTTATCTATTTGTATAAGATAGCTAATATATTCTTTCCTCCTGTAATATCACCTAGACGGTGACCAAGTTGCGGCGAGCGAGGAGATAATGAGGAATTTTTCCAATTTGTGTCTTTTGAGGCAACAATTTTAATTTTGATCTGAATTCCCTTTTTTTGTCTTTCAGGCAGCCTTGGACAGTTGGGACCAGGCGTGGCTAAGCAACTGCGGTATTTTGAAATTTTCACTAAATTCTTTATTCTTTTGCTGGTGATTTTGCAAAATTTTTGCAGATTGCATGATTGATTGACTGAATGTTTGATCCATGATTTTTTTAGAAATTTATATGGTACAGACAATGTTGTTTGCTCAGATGTTGTCAAGGCACCAAGAAATATCTTGGAAAGTGGTAATTAGCATTCTTGACTTTTTACTTCATTATTTTCATATTTCTCAATATCTTATATGACATAGATTGATTATTGGTAATATTCTTCAGTTATAACCATTTTATTTCAATAGTTTAATAATTAATAGCATTTCTTTGCAAAATAAGAACAGAAACAAATATAAACATCTTTTTCATTTTATTCGACTTGATCATTTCCTTAAGACATTTCACCATACACTTTATATTCAAGTTGCAATTCCTCAGAACTAAAAGCATTTCTAAATTTCTTGAAAAACAGATGATTTTAAAAGGTGCTTTTTTTAATTCTACACAGAGTATGAATTGTCAGATATCATCCCAAATGGATACTTAGTTTTTATACTTCTTCCTCTTGTCTGCTCTTGTATTTGACGATAATCAATATCTTCTTAGGCCCGTTCATTTATGCGGATATCCTTGATTACAAAAACTTGCAATCGATTGTGGTGGATTACAGCATCGACTGGATCGTCCATTTCAGTGCATTGTTGAGTGCAATTGGGGAACAAAATGTTTCTGAGGCACTCAAAATTAACATTTATGGCTTTCATAACATCATTGAACTTTGCAGACGATATAAATTAAAGTTGTTTAGCCCGAGCACAATTGGTGCATTTGGTCCTGATTCACCGCGAAATCCGACACCTGATGTCACAATCCAACGTCCAAGAACAATTTATGGTGTCTCAAAAGTTCATATGGAGCTGATGGGTGAAGTATGTAGGAAGCTCTTATTCATTTTTAAGAGGCCGTCGTTTAGGATCACCTGTATAAACCACCTCCCATTTGAAGAATATCTTAGTGAAAGCAATTTTGTTTCATTGAAAACTTCATTATTACCCCCCTTATTTATATGTACTTTTCCTTTGTAGTACTACAATTATAGATATGGTGTTGACTTTCGTTCTTGTCGCTTTCCGGGGGTCATATCAGCTGATACTTCGCCTGGAGGAGGGACCACTGGTTAGTAAAACAGATCCTTTATTTCTTTCAACTACAAACAATCCATGCTATCTACTTTAAAATGGACAATTTTTACACCCTGTGATAAGCAATAACCACTTTTTGTTTAGATTTTAACTATATTTTGTATTAGCAAATCAATTTCATTTGGTCGCTAAATCTCCTCCGCCATGTAATGGATGAGAAGGTGATGATTGGCCAGTGTAACGGGCCAATCAAACGAACCATTTCTCACGTTCATTTAAACGATGCTATTTTGAGTTGGATGTTTATATCTCTCTCCTTAGATTATGCCGTTGAGATTTTCCACCACGCCTTAAAGTTTGGGAAGTACAATTGCTATCTACGACCGGACACTCGCATGCCAATGATTTACCTCCCAGATGTGATTCGAGCCACTGTTGATATTTTGAAGTGTCCCAATGACTGGCTGTCTGTTCGCACTTATAACATAACTGCAATGAGTTTTACTCCCGAAGAAGTGGCGAACGAAATACGAAAGTATATTCCAAATTTAGAAATGACGTATGCACCGGATCAGTTACGTCAGAATATTGGTAAGTGTACGATTGTCTAATTCGTTGCGTTGTTGAAAGAGGAAATTTTGGTGGCTTTTACTAAATGATCTTATTTCAGGGTGTTTCAATGTATTGAAAATGGTTTTAAAAAGTGTTAGAGCCAGGCTTCAAGTAGGGTTGAATTTAAGTTGTTTATGTCAAGATCAATTGAGAGTAGAGGTTAATCCTTTTAAGAGTTGCAGTTCTGTTAGGGTTGTATATCTATGCCTTAAATCTCCCGACGTCGACAAACAATGCAATAAACTCTTCCACTCTGTTTGATTTCGTCCCATTCTTTCCAAGGTTGTCCCAATCTTCTTTTTATTAGCAGTATATTTTTGCCGTTTCCTTCCTAAATCCAAGAGCTAGAGAAAATGTTAAGACTGAACTGAATTGCTCGTTACTGCCACTTGCTGAAGGCAGCCAACCATTCAAAACCCCGCCTCCATCGCCATCTCCAGAAAATAAGTCGTTAATTTCAGTCTATAATTTCATATTTTCATCCTTTTATGTTTTACTCTTAAAGCTGATGGCTGGCCACAGGTACTGGATGATTCTCGGGCAAGAGCAGACTGGAAATGGAAGGAAGATTATGATTTGCCTAAGCTCGTCTACGCCATGTTGAATTTCCTTGGGCCTAAGTACAACAACGTTGTAACAGACAACGATTATGGCAAGAAAATCGCATCAACAATTTAGTTCCATTGTTTAGCTCTTGGCACAGGTTTATTTCTTGTTTATGGGTTAATTTTGTTGCCTAGGATCAAATACGTCTTTTGCACGCATAATTATAAGGGATTTTGGCTACATTCTTCGCCGAAATTTCCTCAACTTACACTGAGATTAAATTCAAATTAAAAGGGCAACCATAATTATTAAGATATTTAATGAATGGCTTTTTTTAGAGATATCCTTTACAAGTTTTATTTATTTATCCAGGATTCTGTTCTATAAAACATTTAGTCCAAACGATTTTATAAGGAATGCTAAATTCCCTGCCATTTAAATTTCACAACAAATGCATTGGTTCTTAAATCATTTTGTTATGGAAATAAATTCGTTTTTTTAAAACGATCCCTTGTAAAGATGCGTGTATTCCTCACACTCTCGATGTCACAAAGATTCTTATTGTTTCATTTTCAAATGCACACTTTTTTCATTTCAAATGCACATTTTCGTTTTGCAATATCATTTATTTTGCACTTTTTCACTATTTAAGTTTGCATTATTTACACAATGGGGCACTCCTCCTCATTCAGGGGGGGGGGGGTTGGAGGCAAACCCCTAAGATCGCACCATATTCAAAAGAAAACGATGGTCGGAATTTTTACGCCTTCCTCCGATATACTGCTTCATCATTTTAAAACCCAAATAATGGCCAGCAAATGGTTGATACTAAATGCTCAGGATGTAAAATTGACCAAATTCGATGATTTTCGGACGTCAAATAGAAACCTCCCCCCCCCCCCTTGTCTATGAGGTATCTACGGAGTACCCCTTTAGAATATTTATGGAGTGTTAATAGAGGTGCTCAAAAAACTTTAATTTGATTGCATATTTTGTGCACTTATTTAGAAACTTGTTTTTTAATGGGAGAATTGGGAGTTGCGTGGAAAAGCATAACCTGAACTTTGCATGTGATTGTGTCTTTTTCCGATACACTTTCTCATCATTTTCTTAATTTGAACAGTGGTAGAATCAAGGAGTTAATCTTTTTTCGAGTGGGAGGAGACAATTTCCTCTTGCTCCTCTCTCCTAGGTGTCCCTGTTTGAAACCCAACCCTCAACACCATTCCTCCCTCCTCCTAAATGTAAATCAGTACTGGTCACCCGTTGCCGAAGCTAGGTCACAGATTGACAGGACCATATTTTGTAAGTTGCTAGGCCAACTAGCCTCGATCTCGAATCTGAGAGTTATTGGTCACATGCTACTCACCAACAACAATCATGGAGGAAAGTTCGCAACAGAAGCTCCCCTTCCTGCAACTAATTGGGCAGCAAATCAATTTAACATCAATTCCACCAGCTGCGTTTTTGCTGGTTTCTGCACTTTTATTCTTTTTCTACTGGTGAGTAAATTGATCGATTCAATATTACAGATAACTGAGCTTAAACACTTAGTAAAATTTCTAGAGCATAGGCCTAAGTAACAACTATCTCAGAGCCTTTTGTGCCGCTGTCCTACTGGCCATCTTGTGCATCCTTCCGCTAACTTATGTAAGTTCTCTTACAATAAATAGATGCTGAATTAAACTGATATGAATTATTAACTACAATAGTGATTATAAGTAATGGAATTAAAAGTCAAAATTAGCTGAACTGAAACTGCCGTAACAGGCCATTATATATGGGAAGTATGGCACTTTTCACCAAGATATCGGCTGTGCAACTAACAATCCCGAAGTGTTCATGTGCAATATCACCAAGGGTGTGCTTAAAGTGTGCAATATCTCCTAACTTGTACACACCTTGCAGACCAGAATCAAGACAAGGCCAAATGTGCATTTCTTGTGGAAATGTTATGCTGCAAACCTAAGTTTGCAAAAAGGATAACTGCACAACTAGAATGTGTTTGACTCGCCAAGTTTATCAAGTGTGCAGTGGTAATTTCCCTAAAAATATCTGAGGTGTGCTCCTGCCATACTTTCCATTTTTTTGTAATGATGTTAAGAATCAAGAGCTGAGGTGGCCCATCCGCTGATGGAAATGGTCTGGAATAAATGTAAACCCCCTATTATGGATTCCAAGTTTTGGAAATTCCAAATTCCCGAAGGTCCCGTTTTTACGATAAATCCCTACCACAGCTATTGATTCACCTCTAACCAAATTAATGAAATAAAACATTTTAATTAGATTAATGAACAAGCGCAGTAGCGCTTTCAACATTAAATTTTATATGTATATGTATGTATGTATAAAGTATTGTATATATTGCATTACAGTATTTAAACACTGTTTCTGTAATCTTGCAGGTTTGGGATACGACCATTTAATATCTTAAAAGCATGTGGCCTTTCCCATCGAAAAACAATACCATTTCTTGGAAATATTCCTGATTTCCTACCAATAGTAAGTGTACCATCTTCACTACAAATTAATTTATCATTTCATTTCTATTCTCTAGATAGTGCATTCATCTCTTAGATTTTTTAAAATTCATCTTTTGAAAAGAATCATTGCTCTCGCTACCCCATGAAAATGACAAATTTGCATCTATTGAGTCATCATTATCCCTCAAATTTCCTTCCCCCTGAATCCTTTGCATACACTGCCATCCAACATTAATAACAGAAGTCCATTAGATACACTATTTGACCAGGCAGTTCGAGGTAAATATTTTTCAAGAATCCTCCATGTTTATGCATCACAACCAATTTATACAAGACAACCCCAACTCGCCAAAAACCTGAAATTAACTAACTACCAGGGGGGGGGAGTCGCACTTCCCAGTGTCTCCTAGAACATTGTTCATACATTTGAGCCATCATGGCATGTCATTGATTTAAAATTCTTCTAATTCCTGTGCCATGCAATTTTAGACTGATTAGAAACTTGATTTGTTTCAGGGACTATGCAAGTTTCATGAGAAATGTAAGAATGACTTTGGCTATGTTTATGGGTAAGTGACATTTTGTACTGTATAGATGCTAGGCATACCATTGATTAAGGTAATCTTTTTGCAATCATATCAAAATTTAAGTAAAAGTGATTCAGAACCATTGGTAGATGTCATTCTTTAAAAGGGAGGTCCACAAGAAGTATGCTGACTAATAACTAATGACCTTATCAGACTGGGAACAATGCCCACACAAAAAAGAATGTGATCTTCCTTTGATCACACCCCTTTCGTTTTGAAAGAATCTGCTTTCGTATTGAAATTCTAGTCATGCAACCAGAGTGATGCTTGTAAACAAATTCTTAAGTTTCATAACAATATTGTATTTATTAGAAGAGTTGTGGCAAAGTATTTGCGATCCCAGCATAGTGGATTAGAGTGTACCATATGTCAAGGTCAGGTATATTTCTTTATATTTCTCTGTTCTATTTATGTGTATATTGATAATAAAATTCTGGTTTCCTGTTTGGTAGATATTATGTTGGTAGACGCCCTGTTGTTGCCGTTTGGGATCTGGAAATCCTCGAAAGAGTTTTTGTTAAAGACTTTCAAAATTTCCATAACAGGCCTGTATGTTTTTACTTACTTTGTCAGAGGTGAAAGATCTTTGGCATAACCATTGTGGGGCATCATGATAAGGGGGAGCTAAGGAATCGCCTTAACAGAAGTTTCATAATTTGTTATGTTAGTCAAGTGATTGTATTTTGTTAAGATTAGCAATGCAGTTAATCAATCTATCAATATCGCAACACTTTTTCCAAAGATGCAGTCACCACTGTGATGTAATCTTATTGAGAAAGGTAGAACTAGTGCATTGTGACACCCGCAAGTACTAGGGCCGGGCAAGCTTAGCCCAGCCCGTGGGAAGAACGAGTGGCATTGAAGACCTGATTGATAAGACCACAACTCCCGACATTTAAATGCTTCCAACATCATTAACATACATACCAGTTCCCATTGGTCAAGTTGAGATTGATTTTAATTGGACATCATTCTCTTCAAATTTTACAATGCTGTATCATTTTAGTGCAAATTTTTTATAATGCTGTAATTAGGAATGGTTTTAAACACATTTAAACAGACTCCGAATAGACCATGCCTGGTTCAATTTTGCAGGATTTTCTGGGCTTTGGCATCAAGCCGATGGATAAAGGATTGCTCATTTGCGATTATCACGATTGGAAAAAGATAAGACCCGCTCTCAGTCCTTCGTTTTCGTCTGGAAAAATAAAACAAGTAAGACATTGCTTTTGAATAATTTAGAGTAACTATTCATGCTATGTTATTGTTTGAAAGATTTCTGTAGAGATTGTCACTTCTTTAGCTTTAACAAATTAAAACTCTGGATTTGGAAAAAAAGCTTGATTCCGATATAATGATTAATTTTGCAGATGCTGCAATTTGTTGAGAAGTCTTTAGATACCTATGTTGGGATCATCGAAAAGACTGCAAAGAAGGGAGAAGCAGTTGAAATATTTGGGTATTATTTTTAAAAATATGACAACTTTTTTTGTAATAAGGCTTTGATATGTTTTAGCTAATGAAGGAATTAGGATGTGGTTTGATGTCATCCAAGATTTAGTTCTGCTGTTTGTTTTGTATAGGCATTCCCCTTCTCAATCTATTGTTATTTATTTACACAAGAACCAATCAAAATGCAACTTTGGTTATTGCCATGGCTACTATAAAATGATATCGATCAATCTAGTTAACTATCAGAATTGCATTATCCCTTTCCCACCTGGATTTATTTTCAGTTAACTGTTAAAACCCATGTAATTATACGCTTTTCAGGGGGTAGCATAGTCAAATAACTTTGGTGAAAGCGTAAACTATTATAGAAAAATGCCATCGGAACATATACAATATTTTGTAATTAACCCCCTGAAAAATCATCTTTTCCGGTGTTTGCCATTGGGCCATATTGGCCCTCCAGGGGTGAAAGGGTTAATGGGGAAGTTCTCAGAATAGAAGAAACCTGTTTAGTTTGCACCTACTGAGTTTGATACTTTAACAGTTGGTGATGCTGGCTACGATGAAAGCCAGGCCTCAGATATTCTTTACTATTTCACATTTGTTTTAATATAGAAGTAGACAATAATTATCAAGGAAAGGTTATACGGTTTTTGTAGACCACTTAAAATCTGTCTTACAGGTCGTTCGGTCACTTCACAATGGAAGTTATAATGTCAATTGCATTTGCTTTGGAGAACGATTTCCAATTGAAAGGAAATAAAAAAATAACAGAAGAGGCTTATCGTTGGTTTAAGATTAACCCTATGGTGTTTTTTATTGGTAAGAAAACGTTTCATTATCACAAATTGATATAAAGCCTTTTGAATTATGTTGGTAATAGCAATCAGGGGTGCAGTGGGAGCTGGATTTTTGGAGGGGCTAAAGACATAATTTTTCCGATAAGTTGTAGTTTTTCCAAAATTTCCGACAGTGTAGCATAATGTTGAGAATTTCCGACAGACTTGGTACTAGGGGGCTGTCCCCCCCCCTGCCCTCCAGCCACTGCGCCCCTGATAGCAATACTGACAGCGGTTATGATCGTTGTTCTTGTATTTTCTTACTCTTTAGATATTCTTCCAATCCCAATGTTTATTCGCACTTGGATGAAAACGAAAACTGTTGCCGATCCATCATTTTTTGTCAATTTGCTGAAACCAGTTGTTGAAGAGCGCAGAAAAAATCCAACTAATGTAAGTTTGGTTGATTGATAACAAAAATTTGCCACTAACGCAAAACAACGATTTAAATTCACTTATTTGATTTCAATTTTAATACAGCTTAAAATCAGTGTTCAACAATTTATGTTGGAACTAACGCAGTTGAAAGATGATGAGAGAACATTCAATTTAAATAAGATATTTCTTTTTCTAATGATCTCTGTGATGTAGTGGTTAAGGTTTAGGACTAGCGATCTAAACGTCACAAGTTCATAAACGTTGCCTTCTCCATTTATGAGGTTAGCATCCTTGAGCAAGATGATAACACAAGATTGTGCCTGTCTCTACCAAGAAGTATAAATGGGTACCTGGTCCGTAAATATAATAAATGGGTACCTTCTGTGGCTGCAACCTGCTCTATGCAACTATCCATAGCAATAGTTGGAAAACGCTAAGCCAGTTGAGAACCCTCTGGCAAAGAACAGACTAGAAACCATAACTTTCAAACTTTCTTTCTGTTTTGGTGGAAATTAAAATTTAAGGAGAAAAGAGAGAAAAGTGTTTAATTTGATGAAATACTTGTGTTTTAGAGAACGGACTTCCTCCAGTTGCTGTTGAGCGAAAATAAATCTGATGGAAAATTGAAATTGGATGATGATGAGATATTTGCATCTGCAATAACATTTCTATTGGCAGGCTACGAGACAACCAGCAACGCGCTAAGCTACACACTTTATTTGTTGGCATTGCATCAAGATGCCCAGCAGAAGTTATACGAAGAAATAAGAGATAACTTCGATGAGGTTTGTTTCTTCGTTGGCAATTCTATGTCATTTATATTTACATAAACTGGCCTAACATTGTCGTTTTTATTCATATTATATCAATATATAGCATATTTCATATTTGATTTGTTTTGGTAAGGGTTGCCCTTTAACAGAAGTTGTTTCTCAAGGGGCCCTCCAATAAAAACTAAGTACAAAATATAATTAAAGTACTAGAAAATAATACCATAATATTAAAAACCTATTTGCAATAATATGATATTTACAACGTTCATATTTATAACATTCAAATTTTTCAAATCAACGTTTTTCTGTCTGTTTGTAGGAGGCACCGTTGTATGATGAAATACAAAAATTGCCATATCTTGATTCCGTTTTGAACGAATCTTTGCGAATGTACCCACCTGCTTATATGTAAGTAAATTTTACTGATTTGATCTGGCAGAAAGTCCTTTCATTCTGCATTAAAAGTTGTCTTTTATCTTTCTGATGCATTTTTGAGAATATTTAAGTCCATTTTTTACTTTAGAACGGGAAGGATTTCCCGCAAGGATTACAAAATCGGAAATTACACATTTCCCGCGGGATGCACAGTTCAAGTCCCCATTTACAACATACACCATAACGCAGAGTTTTGGGAAGAACCAGAAAAATTTGACCCCTCAAGGTAATGTTTCAAAATTTTGTTTCGTATGCGATGGACTTTGGTTTTTTTATATAAAAATAGAAAATGTAAATGTAATATTTTGATGTTAGTTTTCTAATTTAGTGTTATCTAATTTAGTTTTATTTATCGACAAGAAACCTTGTGTTTAAGAATATAAGATTGTTGATAATATTTGTTTTTTTTTTGGTTCAACAGGTTCAGTCCAGATAGAAAATCGAAGATCAGGCCGTGCAGTTTTCTTCCATTTGGGTATGGTCCGCGAAATTGCATTGGAGCACGTTTGGCCACAGTTGAATCGAAGCTGGCCATCGTAAAAGTGCTGAAAAAGTTCCATGTAGACACCTCGCCGGAAACTGAGGTATGATTTACCATTTTCTCTGTAAAATCTTTGTTTTGCAAAATCGCGAAGTTATCCAAGCAAAATTATTTCCGCTGTGTCTTCTTTGCAATTTTACAGCTTCCATTAGAGATAAGAGATTTTTACGCGGTCGTATGAGAAACTATAAGATTTTTGTGATAATTCATAATTTTCGCAGGTCGATATTGAATTATTTTATTTCAAAACTTTAGATTCCTTTGAAACTGCGTCATGGCTTAACGATGAGCCCAGAAAATGGAATCAAGTTAAAAATCAAGGAGAGATTGTGAGCAAAAATTATGTTATTAACAAACAAAATCAAGAATCTAATAAGAGATAATATTAAAAATTTATTTGCCAACATTTGTTGAGCCTTCATTAATGCTTAAATCATTACGTTTTAGGATTTTGAATTAATATTTTTTTTGTTTATGATATTTCGTATTTATCTAAGCCTTTTTGAAGATGCAGATATACCATATTTTATTATGGACTCTATAGATTTCCTAGAGTGCTTCCTTGTTTGAAATTTCCTTTAGATAAAAATCTTGCCACGTGCAATTTTTTGACTTTCCTTACAACATCGTTTCAATTCAGCCGTGGTGGCCTCGATTGTAAATCCAGGATAAGTGTTTGCAAACGCTGATTTGATAAATATTATAGATCTATACAATTTTTGAAAATATCTTGATATATATTTTTGTATAATTTCTTGTGGCAAAACATTTTAACCAACTTTGAAGATTTGATAGAAGAAAAATTGTTTTGTGTTATTAACATAGTTTCTTTGCCGTGAGTGTGTTTTCTATTTTTAAATGATTGTAGCCATTATTCATGTGGTATTTTTAGCAGGTTTGTTAAGCTGTAGGCAATTTTAGGACAAATTTTAAAAAAGATGTGACCACTTCTTGAAAACTGTCTTATTTGTTTAGAAGCTTCGTCTCGATATGTGGATTCAGAATTTTCTCGCTTGTCTCGGCCAAAGTTCAAAAAATTTGTTAACCTTCCTTTAGACTGGAACATTTCGGAAGGCAAACCTTCCTCCCAAGGCAATAGAAAATAGGCATGGCTTGGTTGTGGCATAGCAGTTTCTATTGTTTTTCGTAGACCTTCCTCCCGCTGGTGACCGTGTGACCGTAATGATTTCCTGAATATGGTCTGGGCAGTCTTAAAATTTTATCATTTAAAAAAACGGTAACAAAAAACTCCAGTTTTGCTCCATCTTTCTTATTGGCTAAACGACAACCAAGAAATACTAGCCAATCAAGTATTAGTATTCTCAGAAGGATCCTCTTACTGTAGCCAATCAGATCGACTGAACACTTCAGCCAATCGGCAGAAGGGTTACTAAAACCCCGATGATAGTTGGGTTGCAGTATTTGAGAGATCTCCTCATCATAACCCGCAGTTTTTGGAACTTATTTAATGGCACTAAAGCCTTCAGATTTGCAATACAAACATTGAAAGCGATATGAGGTTATACAGTGATATTTATGATTGACCCTTTTCATTTGGGTTATGAAAATTGATTAAAATATTTGCTTTGGAATTAACCACGGGCAGGTTATTGAAATAGTTTCATTTGAAAGATAGAATTTGTTTATTTTGCAAGTCAGCTAATCTCAGATCACAGACAAAAGATCGTGCTAGGCTTTCTAATCCAAAAAACCCCAGGATCTTGACCCGCATTATATGACATGGAACTGATATCAATGGATCCCCTGCAGACAGCGTCGACTTAATGACATATGTTCGTGCAAAGAGACAGTGAGTTTTATCGTATAATTCACGGACTGGGGGTCTGTGGAGGGCAACTTGCTGGATTCGTTGATCATTATGGCAGTTTCGTATCGACAGTTTTTGTTCTGGCTTATCGTGGTCCGAATTTTGCAGTGACGCAGGTCAAATGGCGGAGGTTGTCTTCGAGCGTGGTTTAATTTGAAATGATGAAACAGTTGATTGATAGTTATATGTAAAATACGGAATGTTGATTGACGAATAAGTAGGAATCCAAAGACGAGTTGAGGCAATGCTGGAGTGAGATTAGAAGACTGACTTGTTTGCTCGCGGCCTAGGCAAGCATTTGTCTGCTAGAATCACGTTTTTGAGAATGTCATCTATTGAGCTGACAAGATCTCATGCAAAATCGCAAAGGATAAGAAGAATTCAATGTGAAAATGGATTGTTCCTTGAAGTGTTATGCGATGGCTCCTTACATGGGGTGAAACACAAGACCACAGACTACGGTAAACAAACAGTTTCATGTCTTATCTTTCCACGTAACGACTATTTTTATCATCAGGTTCACGTTCTTGATAATAAAAGATACGTTTTTCTTCCTTCACCTGCTTCAAAAGTTTTATCTTCAATTGAAACTACATTACATGCATTTTAAGGCATTACAGCAGGTACTGAGTGCTTCCCCATTAATCTCTTAATTTGAATTTGTCCTCCAGTTCAATTACCAATCATTTAATGCATGTTTTAAACTTTCTTTTATTCATGTATAACAATTATTCATGAATAAAATTCTTAACAAAACTGGTTACGTCATGGTCTCGATATATGTTCCATATCTCTCCTGACAAATCCATTCCTCATCAAAACCATAATATCAGCCATATCATAAACCTGAACAGTTTCTTAAAATTCATGATCTACTTTTATTGCAGGTGTCTTCCACCTTTACTCAGTTGGACCCAATTTGGTTGTTATAAGAAGTGTCATGACTGGTTTGTACCTTTCACTAGAAAACTCGTCATTGGTTACCAAGGTTTGTTTGTTTACGTCATCTTATTTAAGAAGGAAATTTTATGTCGGTCATTCATAACCGGGGCTTAACTGCCAACCCAGCTGTCCGTATTTCCGAGGCCGGTGAATGGGTATGTAGAGCGAATAATTTGCTATTTCATCTGAGCAGGCAACACATTTTATGAACTGTAATTAATGGTTATGCCTTCCTTCATTCCCCCTTCAGTCATTCGACCATTTCCTCGCAGTTACGTCATTCTTTTCCAGGAAATCTTTGACGATAGCTGCATTTTCCAAGAAGTTCTTTCTGAAAGTTACTACGTGTATTACACCTCATGGAATGACTATGAAGGAACTCCATTGGCTCTTTGCTTGGAAAGTGACGGAAAATCAAGCGTAAAAAGTTTCGTAAATTACAGCAATTTTTGTTCTCTTCGAGGGATTTTATTCAAGACTGTTATGCTCCCTAAAGCCCAATTTATTCATTTTTTTACAATGGCAAGATCGTTGGATTCATAGCTGCCGCCGAGCAAAACTAGGACAGTTGTTATCATTTCTATATCAAATAGGGGCCTGTTATAGGTGGCATACTTATTTATACCAGGTGACCTGGGGGGGCATTGGCTCCCCACGTTAAAAAACTGTTCGTATTTGTCGGAAAAGTTTCAGAATCTACTTAAATGTGGGAATCTCTAACTTGTAGCGTTTCTAACCCAAACCCTCTCTGTTACTAATTAAAACTGAGTTAGCAATATTTTGTCGGACATTTTATATACCTGCCACCCCCCTGACACCGAGGTCCCACGACCCCCCTACCACTCAACAAGAAACAGACACACAGATTCATAAGTTAACTGTGATTGAACATAGTTAAATATTAAATAATTGTTAAATATATTATATTTTATTTCCATAACATTAAATTCAAGCATCATTAAAAGCAATTTAATTATAAAATTTTCGTTCATGAATTTTAAAAGTTTAATATGTCACTTTTCATTCAAACAATTGAACTTCTCCCTCGCCTCGTAACAAACTTTTTCTCGCGAAGTTTTTTCGACAGATCGTCTTTGGTCGTTAAATCTCTAAAATCGGGGAAATCTTCGTAGATACCCGAATCTCTTTCCGATGTCCTTTCTTTCGTTTTTGTTACCTTTGTCGCTTGGTACCTTTTTTCGCGATTTGCCGTAATATCACCCGGTAATGATAGTCTATCGGCCTCATCTTCGCGAAATCGCACATATTGTAAAAAGTTCGTGTCACTTTCGACTCGTTGAGGGAGATCGCTTCTTCGCCTAGTTATCGTTGCAGGAGCCGTGTAACTTCGTTGTTTGTCGTTCAGAATCGCTGGAAGTACCGTTTGTGAAATTCGCCGATAATTTTGCGCTTCTTCGGCCGTTTTTGCGGCAAAGTCTTCGGTCTTTTCGCGCAGTAGTTTCGTAATGTTTGGTTCCAATGTCAAATCCATTGGCTTACACCCCATATCATCCACTGCAACAACATTTGATGCACACGAATTGACGAGATAAGAAACGACTTCAAAATTTCCCGACAAGGCGCCGGCGTGAAGTGCCGTCCAACCGACAGAGCTTCGGCCTTCGATGTCGCAACCGCATTCGACAAGCGCATTTACGACGTTTTTCTTTCCTAGCAGACACGCTTGATGAAGCAGCGTTAATCCGTCGTTATTGCGATGATGCAAGTAGCTTCGCCGATCGCGTTCCCATCGCAAGAAGAATTTTAACCCAGCAGAATCGTCGTCTTTTACGAGTTCAACTAATCGCTCGTACACTGATCCCCTGACGAACATTTTCGACTTCTTCACAGAAAAGATTTTGAGCAATGGCTTGATATGAAAGTGAAAGCTCTTTTGAAAAGAGAAATCAATGAACAACAGTTCCAAGAACTTCCTTTTTGTAATTGTTCCTTGTTTGTGAAAGGAAAAGTCCTTTCTCTATAGAAATCCGGTGAAAATCGGCGGTGCCTTTCAGAGATTTCTAGGGGGGGGAAACGAATGTTTTTAAAATGTAAAGACATCAAAGAGAAGGTTTTAGGCCTAATTATGTCATAGTTATAATTGTTTGAAACAAAAACAGCATAAAAGATGGATTTAGAACAAAATTTAATTCATGGAAAATATAAAAAGATTTATTGTTAGAGAATTTGTCCCAAATCAACTGAATGAAGTTCTTTTTTACGGCTAGCTTTGAATTTAATTTTGGGCTTTGTTTGAGATTGAATAAATTAAGATAAATACTGATTTAAAAACTAATAAAGTTTATGAAAAAAACAGTGATATAAATATAGGCAAAATATTACGAAATATTAATCATACGAGATTTGTATTTACACGATTGAAAAGTGTATGAAGACGTTTAGGAAGGCATTACTTTGGAAGACATTTAGGCCAAAACTGAAAGCTTAGAAATGTCTTTACAGAAAAATAGATTAAATCAAGAAAGTATAGAATACTCTAAAATGTACGGAAAATAAGGAAAGTTAAGAGTACGCAAATTTCAGGCTTTTAATGGTGTCCAATAATTTCAATTTCCATTTAATAACCTCACCTTGTGCTTTGTTCTTCTTCTTCAAATGTTTCCTGACGTATAGAAACTTGACCTTTCTTCTTGACTTAGACTTCAATTGCAGGTGAAATTGAAATGTTGGTTGTTGATGCTGGCAACCCTGTTATCGAACAAGCAATTCTTATACTGTCTGTTAGCGTAAACGTTACATTTATATGTTTTTTTAAGTGATCTAGTCACAGCTGCAGACTAGCTTAGCCCATTCAAGAACAACATATATATGATGGACTTCACGTTGATTATGTAGCCAACGCAATCTGCGTGCAAGTAATTCTGTTTCTGAAGCCGATGTCATTTGTACACATATGCAAAACACGGACTGGTCTTAAAAGGAACCCTTCTGCACTTCGCTTGAGGTTTTGATTAGAAAGTAGTGCTCAGCACTAACATACAGACAAGAGACTCAAGTGCCGTGTTTTCCACCATGAGAAAATATGTAGCCGTAAAGTCTGTACACAGGGCAGAAATATGTAGCTAGTTATTTTGTAGACATTACTTTCTACCCTTGAAAAAACAGCAGTATTGTAAATTTACATTGCTTAGCTTATGAAACAAAGCATTTAAGGATAATTTTTTTCGAAATTGTCAGCCTTGAAATAATTGCTAAGTATATTAAATGACTGAGGTCATACGGGTAAATATAGTCAATTGTTTGTTTAGGCAGTTGTATGAAAGTTTGAGTGCTGAAATTCTACGATTGGTAAGAAAGTCGTGTTGCAGGATTGCTAAAAGGATATCGTGAAAAACTTTGGATTAGAGCCAAGACAAGATGCTGGAGGACTGTGCAAAAGATTTCAAATCAAAATTGTTAGAATTCTTTCAAAAAGTGGGGGGGGGTGGGAAGAAAATGGTATTATATACCAACAAAATTGAGACTCTGCATAGTCCTGAAGATGATATTGCCACCAGAGGCACATTGTACCATAAATTGAGTGGGACATGGTCCAAAAGTTAACAGCTACAAGGGTCCGTGATGCGACCCTTTGCTGATTGGGCCACCCCTTTTATCGTCGGTTTTTATACTTCCTTGGCAATCCACTGACCAGAAAATTCGGTGTGGTGTGTGGATTGTGATTCCAGATTTTCCGAGTCCACATATTCCAGGGATTCTTGATCCTGGGATCACATCTAAATTCAAACTGTTTGTATTTTAAATCAAGAAATTAAAATGTACTGTGGACGTCAAAGCTATTGAGAAATAACAGTGGGATGTGAGTCAAAGCCGTGGAAATAGGCTAAAAATGGCGGATTGGCGCAACTTATGAACACATCGCTTTATTTGGACTCAGCATGATTGTGAATTTCAAACCGAAATTTGTTGTTTTTACGTCGGCTTTGGCCGTGAGATATTGGACAGTCTTCCCATGGTTACAAAAAGATTTCTGAATAAATAAATAGAAGACATTAGGTAATGTTTGAAGAAAAAAATTCATGGAGATATTTCAGATGTCATTGAAATAGCTCGAAATCAACATAGAATATGTTGAATAGCGATTGATTGATTGTTTGATTGGTTGGTTGATTGATTGATTGATTGGTTGATTGATTGATTGATTGGGTGTTTGAGTGATTGGTGGATTGAATGAATGATTGAGTGATTGATTGGGTGTTTGAGTGATTGATTGAATGATTGAATGAGTGATTCATCGATTGATTGATTTGATTGAATGATTTTGTTTGGTTGATTCAGTTATTTTCAATGTTATTTGTGAGTTTTTTTTCAATTGATTAGTTGATTGGCTAGATTGATATCACTTTTTTAAAACTTCTTAGCATGTTCTTTTGTACCTCGAAAAAACTTATCAATTCCAATGCCTAGAGCAATTTCGAAATTTGGTTTCAAAGTTTAGGCAAATTTGAGGCTGAAACGTCAGAAAATATAAGAAAATTGGAAGGGTAGGCCATGGATTGATGTTTGTATTAACAAAAAAGAAAAAAGAATTGTTCTTTTATGAAGGCAAAACGGTTAAAAAAATGTCGCTTATTTTTCGTTTTGCAAGAGACTTTTTACAACGTCAATGTTTCTTGGTGGATTGCAAGTACAACTTGTCAAATCTTACAATCATTTATAATTAATAACTTAAAAAATCACTCACCTATTCTAAATCATTTCATTTCAACACGGCGTCAAGTTTCAATCATGGCCAAGCTCTTCGTCGAAATCTTGAAAATTTTTATCTCAAACTTTTCTTGAATACCGTTGACCTTGACATTTCAACTTAAAGCGGAAACGTGTTATCTCGAGGCAATGTCGAAAACTCAACCGAAACAAAAGCTTGGTATTTAAATTGTTGTTCGTTGAGTTTCAAAGGACTAACGCCCGTCTGTTATTTGCTAATCACTCCCAAAACATCCATCTCATTGACCGCAAAGAATTGTCATGAAAACCATTGGCTTAAATCTTAGGATGTTTAAAGGATGTTATTATGATTGTCATTAGTAGGATTAATTGCTAAACGGTGACTCATTTTCGATCGGCAATCCCACGGATAAGGCAAAGGGGAGGAAACCGTTATTACCCCCCTGTTATATGGTTCAAAGTATAAGAAACAGGGGTGACAACACCTTTGTAATGCGATCCCAATGCTGAGGGGGAGGCACTTTCCTTGTAATGCGATCCTAATGCTGCTAAACAGGTTTGGGAACCCCCTTGCAATACAGTTCCCAAGGTATAAGAGGCAGGCCCCTAGCACACTGACATCGGAGCTCGCCCCTCTTTTGGCCATCTTGATATTTCTAGTACGAAAAGGAAAGGTTCTTCACATTTAAGGGTGCTTTATTGGCAAAAAAAATCGATTTATCAAGGATGGCACTGTCAGTATATTAACAAGCTCACCACACCTACCTTCCCATAGGACACAACGATTGGTTTGTTAATTAATGGATGTGCCCCCCTCGCCTGAGAGGTGCTTTCCTCCTCTCTACAATAGCGACAACGAGGAAAAAACTTCAGTAATGATTTTTGATTCAATTTGATTCTATCTCAATAACCCTGATTTGGGTGATGTTAATCATTCAGAAAAAGCAGTTTTTTAACTTGGTGGGAGGGTTACCAGAATGATTTCACCTGCAATGTTGACAATTGCTTGCTTGGCTGTGTTCAAAATGATCTGCACAATCTCCGTCAGTTTCTCCTTTATTTGTGGCCACATAATTGCAATTGCCTTTTTCACTTCATCCATGATCAATGTTGCCAATGATGTAAGCTTTGCCTTGATCTTATTCCACCCTGCAATAAAATACCACTCATCAGTTTATTTTCTTTTTATGTCTCATTAATCAATCATTTTAAATTACTTTTTATAACGTTCATTCATTCCTTCGTTTATACATTTATACATCTAGTACTTCATGCTCTAAGATTTTTATTTATTTATTCATTTATCAATTCATTCTTTACGTTATTTAATTATTTAATCGTTTATTTATCTATTCGTTTATTTATTAATTCTTTATTTATTTTTTTATTTACCTATTGATTAATCCATTCTTTTATTTATGCATTCATTTATCCATTAATTTGTATCAAATTCATTCGTTCAATCCTTTATTTCTCTAATGACTAGTTCATGTTTCTTATTTCCTTTACACAATTCATTTTAATCGTGCCTTCACCCTCCCCACAATTCCTTCTAATCAAACCACTGCAACTTTATTAAACAAATCACGTGTTTTCTGCATACTTACAATCTTGAAATATGCCTCGTTTTGCTTTACTGTCAGCAAGTATGATCAATTCATAAGCCTCGTTTGCAGCAGCATCAAAGTCAGCCTCTATTTCCTGCTCGGCATCATCAGCAATTTTCATGTCTTCTTGTGTACTTATCACCTCGACGAAGGACAGAACGCTTGAAGCTAAAAGGGAGAGAAGGATGGGAGAAGAATTAATTTGTCTTTGATTAAATTAATGAAGAGCAGAGAAGAGAGGAGAAGAGAAGAGAGGAGAGGAGAAGAGAAGAGAAGAGAAGAGAAGAGAAGAGAGGAGAAGAGAAGAGAAGAAAAGAGAAGAAAAGAGAAGAGAAGCGAAGAGAAGAGAAGAGAAGAGAAGAGAAGGGAAGAGAAGAGAAGAGAATAGAATAGAATAGAATAGAATAGAATAGAATAGAATAGAATAGAATAGAATAGAATAGAATAGAATAGAATAGAATAGAATAGAATAGAATAGAATAGAATAGAATAGAATAGAATAGAATAGAATAGAAGAAAAGAGAAAAGACGAGACGTGAAGGGAAGAGAAGAGACGAGAAGAGAAGGGAAGAGAAGAGAAGGGAAAAGAAGAGAAGAGAAGAGAAGAGAAGAGAAGAGAAGAGAAGAGAAGAGAAGAGAAGAGAAGAGAAGAGAAGAGACGAGACCAGAAGGGAAGAGAAGAGAAGGGAAGAGAAGAGAAGGGAAAAGAAGAGAAGAGAAGAGAAGAGAAGAGAAGAGAAGAGACGAGACCAGAAGGGAAGAGAAGAGAAGGGAAGAGAAGAGAAGGGAAAAGAAGAGAAGAGAAGAGAAGAGACGAGACCAGAAGGGAAGAGAAGAGAAGAGAAGGGAAGAGAAGAGAAGGGAAAAGAAGAGAAGAGAAGAGAAGAGACGAGACCAGAAGGGAAGAGAAGAGAAGAGAAGAGAAGAGACGAGACGAGACGAGAAGAGAAGGGAAGAGAGGAGAGGAGAAGAGAAGAGAAGAGAAGAGAAGAGAGGAGAAGAGAAGAGAAGAAAAGAGAAGAAAAGAGAAGAGAAGCGAAGAGAAGAGAAGAGAAGGGAAGAGAAGAGAAGAGAATAGAATAGAATAGAATAGAATAGAATAGAATAGAATAGAATAGAATAGAATAGAATAGAATAGAATAGAATAGAATAGAATAGAATAGAATAGAATAGAATAGAATAGAATAGAATAGAATAGAATAGAATAGAATAGAATAGAATAGAATAGAATAGAATAGAAGAAAAGAGAAAAGACGAGACGTGAAGGGAAGAGAAGAGACGAGAAGAGAAGGGAAGAGAAGAGAAGGGAAAAGAAGAGAAGAGAAGAGAAGAGAAGAGAAGAGAAGAGAAGAGAAGAGAAGAGAAGAGAAGAGAAGAGAAGAGAAGAGAAGAGACGAGACCAGAAGGGAAGAGAAGAGAAGGGAAGAGAAGAGAAGGGAAAAGAAGAGAAGAGAAGAGAAGAGAAGAGAAGAGAAGAGAAGAGAAGAGACGAGACCAGAAGGGAAGAGAAGAGAAGGGAAGAGAAGAGAAGGGAAAAGAAGAGAAGAGAAGAGAAGAGACGAGACCAGAAGGGAAGAGAAGAGAAGAGAAGGGAAGAGAAGAGAAGGGAAAAGAAGAGAAGAGAAGAGAAGAGACGAGACCAGAAGGGAAGAGAAGAGAAGAGAAGAGAAGAGACGAGACGAGACGAGAAGAGAAGGGAAGAGAAGAGAAGGGAAAAGAAGAGAAGAGAAGAGACGAGACCAGAAGGGAAGAGAAGAGAAGAGAAGAGAAGAGAAGAGAAAAGAAGAGACGAGACGAGACGAGAAGAGAAGGGAAGAGAAGAGGAGGGAAAAGAAGAGAAGACAGCTTGATTCATTGTTACTAATTTACCTTCAGAGTGACCAAGCTTCTTCAGAATTCTGACAACAAGATTTTCAACTTTAGCATTTCCTCGATGAACTTTGCTTATTGCTTGGAATGTGACAGCTTTTATTTTCTGATGTGCACTTGTTACTGCTCCCTTCAAACGTCTTTTCAGTTCCTCAGCATCTAAAAGAGAGATTACAAAATGGTATCATCTATATGTATCCTAGGTACCTACTTATGGTAGCCAATTGCAGACATGAACACCAAAATCACCTATTGTTATACCCTCTCCAAGTTTTGCATTCTGCTTCTATTCTCCATTGTACTATTTTATGGGTCAGTGCCCCTATATTAATGAAATCAATTTTTAAACGTTCGTTAGCATCTTTGCTTTTCACGAAAGATTTCTTCCCCCATTTCAACCAATTTGTTCTTAAATAATAAATTCGATCAATTTTAATACCTGAATGATCACCATCAGCTGCATCGGCAATAATCTTCTCAATTAAGCTGCCAATTCTGAGAGATGCCTCTTGGATTGATTTGACGGCATCAGCCAATGCCTCATCACGTGCATCTTCAGCATTCTTGAATGCCTGATTCAGTTCTGTAAATACACAAAGAATTCATCAAATGATTCTCATCCATAAAAATCTAATCCATTTTCAGAAGTATGCTGAAGTTTCAACTTTATTGATGGACTAAATTCAAGAAAAAGTGTCTAGAAGAGATTGTGATATCCAAGAGACCCATGGAAGCTACGAAATTCAAGGTTAATATTCGTGCTTGTTCTAGAAAAGTAGAAATATATACCTTCCATGATTTTTGCCAAATGGCTTGCATTCATTGGCCGTTTTGGTTTTGTTGCGTTTACCAATTCCATTGTCTTTGCAAAAAGTTGTGCATTCTTTGAAGCTGATTCCTGGACTGATTTCGATACCATTACGATGGATTTCTTTGCCAAATTTGCAATCCTTGTCTCTAAGTTATTCAAATGTTCACAAATCTAAAGGGGAACGAAATAGTTAAAAGCAGCCATTATGAATAATGAATAATTTTTACCCATCAATATTTCCTGCAATACTTAAAGCAAACATTGCAGATCTTGCCAACAGGCAGTTATTTTGCAGCATCATTTTCTGCCGTTGAAGGAGATGATGATTTCATTATAACAAGGAGGTCCAACTCCATTTTTGCGAACGTCAATTCTCAAAAAGAAATAGTTTAGAGTTTTAATGTTTTAAGCAAGCAGTAAGAGATTTTTTTGACAACATTTTTACAAATGGGTTAAATTCATCATGTTCACAAATTCGTTAAATGTTTTGAAGATGTAACCACTTACTTCTGCAGGGAGTGTTCCATCGCAATCCACTGGAGCAGATGCCACATTTGCCAGAAAGGCACAGGCAATGATGCCAAGAATGAGTGAGTAATTCATCTTTGAAATTGAAAATCTTCACGGCCTAAAATCACCTGAAAGCAGTGACACTTTTAGAAATGAGCAGCATTTTTATACATTTTGTGCTGCAAACAACACTCGTCAGTTTGATAGCAAAATTAATTGATTCTCAAATATATTCACCAGCCTCTTTTCATTTCAATTCAATCTTAATCGTGCCTGCCCCCATGTCATCAAAAATCGCTTACATTTCAATCCCTTTTGCTAAAGCTATACAAACACCCTTCACGTTACATTATCTTTCACGAACTGCTTTCAAATCTTCTAATAAACATATTTGCTCGATTTTTCAAATCGATGATGCCTACTTGAGAATTGTACATTCATTGCAAATACCAAAAGCGAAATTTTATCCGAAATTTCTCAACGTGGAATTAAACGTCATCTCCTTTCCCAATTCCATGGCTTAGCAGTGATTTAAAAAGATCCTCTTTTCCAATTATCGTTCTAGATGCTGAACCCTCCACCCACTTAACCCCTGGTTTCCGTCACATGTGCTCCTCGTTGTAATTGATCTATCAGTTGAAAAAGGGAGATACAATTTTGCATACTTAAAAGTCACTCTTTTCTGGCATTGTTCAGAGCATGTACCATCAGATAGTGATGCAAAAGTTGACGGGCATAGATAATTAGATGTTTGGATAGAAAGACGATGGTGACGGAGCCATATTTCCAAAAATATGATTATGTAGATTTGTCGCAGCTTCAGGGTTATGGTATGTCCTCATTAAGTTTCTTTTTTAATTCACAGCTATATCCTTCAGGATAAAAAATACGATGAATACTAGTAAACTCGTGTCTGGTATAGAACATCATAATTACTGTGTTGCTTTGCCTTACTTGCTTGAAGGTCCTCAGTTGGGATATACAGGCAGTCTAAATGACAACACCACAGCTATGCGATCTAAAAACACATTTGCCAAGACATAGGCAAAGGGAGATCCTGGGATAAAATTACCCAAAACTGATACGATCTTTTAAGAAATTTAAGCATTGCTGTCTGTATTTAAAGGCAAGGTAGAGAAACAGGGATAGAAGCAGGCAGGCAGACAGCTAGATTCAGAGGTAGATTGGAACATGGAATCAGATGAGGGTAAAGATAGGAGGAATGCCAGTGCAAAGTAAGGCAGCAAGTACGGCAGAGGAACACTTTGCAAAGCATTGCTAAACTTTTCCTAAACAGAATCATTATGTTCAAAAGGGCGTTTTCCAAAATTTGATGGACATGGCCAGGCCCTCATCCACCTTCTACATTCCCATCTTGCAGGGACTGGCGCTGCAATGAATAAAAATGAAGAAATTTGCAAAATGTTTAGGGAGCTACATAAGGACGAGATTATCAGCATGTTGCAAAAATACTTTATGTGCTCAATGAAATAATTTGCAGAGGAGGTTGCACATTAACTCTGCTCAAATTGTTGCATGATGCTGTAAGATATGAAAAATATATAAAGTTAATGATTGGATGTATTGTAGAAATGAAGTGAGAAAAAGCAAACAAGCTTACGGAGAAACAATAAATGAATAAATGTGCAGAAAAGAAAAACGATTGAAAATGATTGCTAAGGAATGAAGTGAAAAAAAAATTATGCACTGTTAATAAATGATTGAGTGAAAGAATGAAGGAATGACGGATTGAACCCAAGGTCGAGAAGAGATAAGTCAAAAATTAAAAGAGAATGGATGGATCGCAAGAGATTATTAATGTACGAACGAACAAGTTATTTAATGAACGAGTGAATGAAAGAGTGAACGAATGAATGAATGAATAAAAGAAAAAATGAACGAGTGAATGCAGTAATGAAGTACAGAAAGAACGAACGAGAAAACCAACTTATGACGAACGAACAAACGAAAAAACGAACGAAAGAAAAAATGAACGAAGGAATGAACAAAAGAACTAAAGAAAGAACGAATCGACGAACGAAAAACGAACTTTTGGCGAATGAACGAACGAAAAAACGAACGAAAGAAAAAATGAACGAAGGAATGAACAAAAGAACTAAAGAAAGAACGAATCGACGAACGAAAAACGAACTTATGGCGAATGAACGAACGAAAAAACGAATAAGCTGTGGACCAAAAACTAATGAACGCTGCGACAGAACAATAGAAGAAATAAGGAACGAGTGAAAAATCAAGAGCAAGCTAAGGAGAGAAGGCGGCAGATTCAAAGATGCAAAAAGGTTAGCAAGATGAACGAATAAAAATCGAAGGAATATATTAAAAGATGAGTCGTTGACCAAAGCAAACGAACGAACAAAGAAACAGAAGAACAAAAGAATGAAGGAATCAACACAAGAAAAGAAAGAAATCTTTTCTCATCTAAACGCAGGTAGAAACGGCTAGGCCATGAGACGTAAAGGGAATCCACTTCAAACAAGATTATAACGTGAAATCCTTCAGCTTTTATCCGAAGTTTCGCCGATATTAAAAGTGTGAACAGTCTTCTAGATAAATTTGAACATTGGCTGTTAAGTAAATATTCAATCGGTTTATCCAAACACAGCTTGTTAAATATGTTGAAACAACTGTCTCAGTGTTTTGTGGTTTGTAAACAAGACTAAGATATGAATCTTTAATGATTGTTGTTTGTTTATTTGCCTGAAGAAGTCTATTTTCGATGGGTGATTGATCTTGTTGCCGATCAAACCAGATTGAAACGAGTGCATGTTGATAGCAGAAGAAAATCGAAAAGATTAACCTTTAAACTGCTGGAAAATGAAGGTATTTTTGTTCTCTAACTAACAAATCAAACAACTCTAATTATAACCAAAAAACGAATGTTATTTTATCATTTTAAGTCGTTCTTCTTCTTCTTCATAAAGGTGTTCTCAATAAACTGTTTTTATTAAAAGAATATTATGACATTTTGAAAAGTAAAGAAATGGAAATTGTGTATTTGCATACATTCATTTCAAATTACCGAATGATCATAGTTAATGCCATCATCATCAACTGTCTTCAACATAACGTTTAGATTATTTTACAAATGAATTTTAAATTGCACAAATCATTCTTCTATCCGGCGCAATTAGAATGTACAGCGTTGCAAAACAGATGCAGTTCTGAAAGGTTGCAGTTGAAGCACTTCCAAGTAGTTATTCAGTTTGATTATATCACTAGTGGCCATTTTTTAATTTTTATGACACGCTGGATTCTTGAAAAGAGTGTTAGGATTCAAGCATTCATGAAAAAACAAGGTCATCAAGAACTATCATAAGCAGCTTAGTTTGGCTGGCAACATCAAATGCTCAAGTGAATAAAAATTCAAATATAGATAGAACAATGACACACACATTAACGCCGCCATTTTCTTTTTCATTTAGGTCTTTCTGGTTTGTGCTCTGTTGTGCATGGTCTATGCGAGTTCCACCGCAGCCTCATGCCTCAGTGACACCAATGATGCTGCTTCGTGCGCTGCGATGCAAAAGCAGGGGAATTTGTTGTACGAAGAGATATTAGACATTGATGAAATTGTCCAAGAAACGATTTTCAGAAGCATTGAAGAAGGTGGAAAGATGCTGGAGTCAGCTATCGTGTTTTTGAAAACAGAATTGGCAAATGTTAAGGTTTCATCAACCAGTTCGAGTAAGTTTAATTTTATTGATTTCAATCATCTTTATGTTGTATGTTATGCTAGATTTGTAAAATGCTAAGAAAATTAATGAACTAGAAAGTGTATCTATTAAAAATAGCTGAAATAACCTTGCATTGTCATTTGCTGTCCATGACGAGAGCTGAACCACATGGGGCCCAATTGTCTAAATGTAGAAACCCCACATTGATTTCTAAATGCCCCCATTAGTACTGTTGTTATGATAATCACTAATTGCATTTCAGCCCCAATCGAAGGTTCTACTTTGGCAACGATGAAGACAGAAATCGAAAGCATGGCTAAATCCTCCGTTGCAACAGCAAACAAAGAAATATTGAAGGAGCTGGTCAACGTGATAAAACGTGTTGAGTCTGATAGCACATTTGCTGATAATGTTGCTAGGGAACTTGGCCTCGTTTTCACAACAAGTTTGTTATCATTTAATATTGTCTTATAAAAATTGAGAAGCAATAAACTAGACTAACATGGGCTTTTTCCTGAGCAATTTAGATTTGACAAATTGTTCACAGACTAACATGGGTTCAGATGTAAATACACTATGGCAAGACATGACATCCTATTTAAAGCCTTACTTAGAGATTTTTAACCGGGTTGGCAAATCCTCAAGCAATAAAAGAAAAAAAAGGAATGCTTGGGTGTGGACTAGGCCTAGCATCTGTAAAATAATTGTTTGGATATTGCTGGTGAGCTTGAAATAGTCAGCATGCTGTCAGCATGATTATTGCATATTTTATTAAAGGCAAATGTCACCTTAAATCATTTTGCTTGTCAATCAAGAATACTCTAATTTTTCCTTATCATTACATACTTTTTAGAGGTTGAAAATTAGTTAAACTGTTAGCAAATTTGAGGGATTGTTCCAACTAAAACGAACTAGGACAAAAACTTACTTAACAATTTGAAACAATGTTTTGATTTAAATTGCAGGAAGAAAGCGCCGATCAGTGAGCACAACAGATGAATTTGGCAGCAGCGTTGATGGGATTGTCCAACAATCCTTACCAGCAGTCAATGATACTCTCAAAAATTCTGATTTGAAAATGCAAACTTCTTTCAAAAAGTTCCTTGGAGTCTTCACTGTTAGTATCAAAACACTGCTTGGCAATGCAGTCCAGCTCAGTATGTCAATTAATGCATGGCCTTTTTCTTTCGTAAAATATTTCAATCTAAGAAAGCGAGTTAAAACAATAAAATTCCAAATTCAATATTCTTCAAATGAAATTGTTTTTATTATTAGAGCCATAAATTATCAGTGTTTTGTATTAAGTTTATTGTGATATATTTATAGACTGTAGTATGCTGATTTACTGTTTTATGCGCTATATACTACAAATGTTATATTTTATTTGTAACATGCATCCTTTATTTTCAAATAAACTTTGAAATTGCAACTTATTCAATAATGTAACCGAAGCATGGGTATTTTATCCCATAGCTAAAAGCCCACTTTATGGCAGCTACCATCAATGCATTTAAAAAAGTATTTCAGCATAATTATAATTAAATTTCATAACTATTGATGCTTTTGTTTAGACTTTGATCAAATCAGCCAGAACATGAACACGATGCTCGAAGAAGCTGCTCTCTTATTGGTCGAATCCAGCGTATCACGTTTGAAGCACGTGATTGGTCATTGTGTTGCCCAATTGCAGCAGATCATCGAATTGGCATCAAAATACAAATCAGGTAATGCAGTTGGAGCAAGTCAGCCTAAAGTTTTTGTATTAAAAATAAAGTAAATGTGGCTTTAAAGATTCAACTCAATGATAAACACGACGGTCTGAGTTGTAACATTAAGTCTCACGCTTGATGCTATATTCAGACAAGAGTTGTATAGTTTAGTATAGCTTTGCTTCCTCGGCATCGAGCACTATAATTTGCAGACCGGTTTGCAGTAATCTTCATTAGCTGAGTACAGAGAGACTACATTACATTTCTCAAGTTAGTTGAATTGAATCTGCCGCGCAGAGGCTGGTATGATCAACAAATTTTAGAGCATTGTCTCCTGTCTTTGAGATATTTTTTGATAACCAGGATCATGTATTTTATTCGCTAATTGCCCGCGTTTACTCGCGGGTCTGATTATTGTTGAACCTTAGCTCTGCTGACTAGGCTATTTGGTGACTGAAATTTTGTCACATTTACCGTTATTGTCGTTATCCTGTCATTCTCTTTCTTATGGCAATTACGATCAATGTATAACTATTTTCAATTATTTCAGATGCTACAAAACTGAGAAGCGTTTTAGAGCCAGCCAGATCTCGAGTGTTGGAAGCAATTCAAAAGACGAAGCAAGATGCAGATGAAGCTGGCCTGTTGAAAAGAATAGACGCTGCGGTGGAGAAGACCGTGCAATATTTCACAGAGATCAAAACAATGGTGTCGTAATTTCGTAGATTGGACATTGGCTGAAAGACTTACTTTATCAATGATAATTTACCCAAATGTATTTGCATAATTTATGTATAATGCGTTGATTTTGAATGAATATCAACTACACACACTTTTATGTTTTGTTTTATTTCTTCATAAACCATGATAGTAACTTCAAAGGTCCGTGGGAAAAGCCAGGCCTCTTTAAGCCATTACAATAACGTTTAATTTGCCTACAACCAGACAAGAAAAGATTCTCCTTCACAGCTACCTCGAATAAGGCTACGCAGTTATCAATTACTCCTTCGCATTGTCAACAAAAGACAAAGCAAGGCCTAAAGTATGGCGGCGAATATCTTCGTTTCATCCAATGAAACCTTTTTATGGAGTTTTATGCGTGAAGCAGCTTGTTGATGCTTTAGTAAAGAATGAAAATTAAGGTGATATGTTTGTTGATCATTTTTTGTGCGATTTATATAAAGGAATACCCCTTAAATTTCTCAAACCCGCCATCGTCCCGTACTGCAGTGTCGTCTTTTTGCGAAAACCACTCTTTCTTGCAAGATTGTGTATTTTTTCATCATTTTTTCGCATTAGCACTCGAGATTGCATGGATGCATTTATCTCATGTTGTATGTAGATGGTTTATTCATCCACGGGGCCCCATTTTTGAATTTTTTTTCATTTGTAAATATCTTTTTCGGTGGACGAGTGGTGAGGACACAGCGCTGCCGATCTTGCCGTGGGGGTTCGATATTAACCTGGGGAACATTCTCTACAAAGATTTTAACTTGCCAAATTCATCATCAAATTCTTTCCAGCTGGATTTTATAATTTTATTTTTATTCTAAATGCAAAGCTCATTATACAACAATTTTAAATTTAGGTTATTTAAAGTTACATAAAAGTTCAAATAAAAGCAGAATTTCAAAAAAACCACGAAAAGAGTCAATTTATCGTCTAAGGAAATAAAGTAAGTGTCTTTGGCTGGATTTAATCAATGAATATAAATCGAGACTATCCAAAACTGGACCTCTCTCCAGATAGTGACGTCTGACTGTAATTTTTTCAGAACTTTGCCATTTTGTAACAACAACATCTTTGCCTGGCATAAATATTATTTTTAATCAAGGGGGGTCAACCCAAACCCTTGCAAGTGATGATGGTTTCCATCCCCCCTGCATAGCTAATATGTTTGATTTTTACATGTCACAGTGAAAATTTACTGAAAATGGAAATCATCAGAGAAGTGATTGATGAAATAGCGCTGAACGGTTTGGAAGGAACAACAATACCTGGGTTGTGGAAGCAACTTTCAGAAAAGAAGCCTCCAATTCTGAACGAAGATGATGATTACATGAAAGATTTCATTTGGAATGGAATCATTCAATGCAAACAGATTGAGTTTTGGTTTGTGAATAAAGAGAGAAGCAATGTGAAGAGTGATAATAATTCTAAGAAAAAACCGAAATCAGAAAATGGTAATGTAAAAGTAATTTTTAACACTTCTTAGATCATGTAACAATTAATCTAGGTAAGCAAAGGGCTTTACCTAGTTTAGTATAAAAAATTTGCTTGCTTGCTTAATTTCCTTACTTATTTGCTTATTTGCTTGTTCTTTCTTTATTAATTTCATGGCTTTACTCATTACTTTTGCATCTTTGCTTAAATATTCACTTGCTTTGCTTGTTTTCTCATTGTCCTCATCTGTTTACTCCTCATTGATTTTGCTTGCTTTGCTTTGCTTTGCTTAATTTGCATGTTTGCTCAATTCTGTCCTCTGTTTACTTATAATTGATTTTCTTGAAGGTGAAGATGAAAGTGTCACAAACAAAAAATTACCAAATGGATGGATATCTGATTCAGAAAATAAAATGTTTGGCTATTGCCCAGGTTATGAATTACGAGAAATCATTACTGAGCAAGTTTGTGATGGCTGCCACTCTCTTGAAGATGTTATGAGAAAATGGGAAGATAAGTTGTATATTGTTGGCTCAATTGACCTTCGTCAAAGTGCATTGTTTGGGGATGAAAACCCTCAGAATTTCCGCCTGTCAGATTTCAGGTACATCTTTTTAGAGCTGATTGGGAAGACGAGGGAGAATGGCCTTCGTCAATGTGATTTTTGTAATTATTCAATGGATCCTCGTTCTTCGTTTCATTTTATTAAAGCACTGTTGGATCTTGGCTTGGTTACAAAACAGAAATTCTGCTTCATCAAGGAAGTGACAAAATGCGGGCATCCAAAATGGATCAGAACTAATATCTTGTTTTTGAAACGCTTCCACAGAACATTGGTTTCATATCAGAGTGAGTTAGAGGAAAAAGTTCTGGCAGTACTCGCTGCAGCCCCTGGGCAGATGCTGGAAATAGGTGAATTGAGGCATAAGCTAGACTGCTCAAAAAAGGTCTTGCAAATGATAAGAAAGTCCCTGTATGAAAATGGGAACATCCAATACATAAAAGATGGAAAACTATACAACAAACAAAATAATCTTTTGCCTAAATCAACTACATTTTATGTTCAATATGTCAAACCTTTCACACAAGCAAGCCAGGCTGATGAAGATTATGATGACGTTGATGAAGAGAGTTTGTACGTTTCAAAATGCAAATACAAAATGCCACAATTGCTGTTAGGCATTCCAAAAATTCAGCAGTTGTATTGGTTATTGGACAGTTCAAAAGAAGAGGGAATGACCATAGGTAGTTTCGGTATTTACGCGTGCTTGCCATTCAGAACGGCCCGTTCCGTTATCCGTCATTTTCGTTCCAGGGAACTTGTAAAAGGAGTTGCTATAGACAGTGCAAAACAGAAGGTTGTCCGTTTCCATTCAATGCGTTATCTCTATGATAGCAAGGCCTTTAAGGAGATAAACGCTGAGTTTGACAGAGCCATGGATTTGGGACAAGATGAAAGAATAGAACAACCTGTTAATGGTGCAGAAGATTCAAATGAACTAGAAGGTATTTCAAGATAACTCTATCTAAGTTGAACATTCTAGAAAATCGTGAAAACGTTCGAATCGTGAAAAATTCGAACTATAGAAGTTCGAAGGATTTTCGCTCGAACTGTTCGGATCGCAAAATTTCGAAATAAACGATTCGAATTCTTTCGAATTAAACTTTCCCAGGCCTTGCCAAAATTTTAAATCTCAGATAACGACCTCTCGGGTTTTTCTCGAGTTCTAATCGTGTTTCTCACGATTTTTTCACTTTTCCCACGATTTTTCAGTTTTATTTCAGGTGCCTCTGATACTAATGTAGACCTCATTTTTTATCTGATTTCAGACTGCAAAACGGATATAAAACAAACTGAGCAGATGTCGAATTCATCGATTGGCAAGGTGAACAAAAACGAATCGAAAATAATTATCGAAAGAGGATCATTTGTGAATAAACAGACGAATGTTGATCAAAATGCAAAAATTATTGAGACTGCAAAAGGAATGAAAAGACAAAACGCAGTTCTTGAAAAAATCAAAGAATTTAAAGTTATCGAAGGTTTGATTTTATAATGAATCAACAAATTTTACTCTTCTTTCCAAGCTGCAATTGTTCTTCTTCATCTAGTTATATCATTGATTCTTAGTTCTATTTTTCTTCACCAGTGTACATAAACCTCTCCCCACTTCCTAGTTAGGGGCATTTCACATTAGTATAGTCATATCATATATCATATCATATCATGAATTAATATAGGCAATCGAAGAAAAAAAAAGTTTTTAAGCGCTCCTCGCATAATGCATAATGCAATATTCTCTAATGACGAAGCACAAAAATTATATACAGAAAAATAGTTATATTAAAATTGAATTGAAAAAGTATTGTGACAAACAATTTTGATTTGTGTTTCAAGGTCAAAGTCTTCTTTGCAAGTACATCAGAGATCTGGAAAAGGAAAGTGGACATTTAGAAAGAGTTTGTAGAAAAAGCGTGCAACGACTTCTCGACCGAATGGCAAAAGCTGAACAAATAAAAAAATATGAAGTTGTTATTCCTTATGACGATGGAACTACTGCTAATATTGTTTATTTCTGCGATGCAAATATTTCCATGGAAGACGAATTTTTCAAAGATGCCCTCAATCAAACTAAATTTCGACTAAAAGGGATAGGTAAGTTTGTAAACTTTGTTTTCTGTTTTGTTTGGTTTAAGGAAGCCAAAGGTTTAACTTCATCTGATTGGTCGCAGTAAAGGAATCCTCTTAGCTTTCCTATAAGGAATCCTCTTAGGAATGCTGATGTCTCATTGGCTAAAATTGATTATGTGCTAGCCAATGAGAAAGATGCAGTGTCATAAGAGTTCTTGTTGTTATCGCCGCCTATGAATATGATGTTTCAAGATGTCCCCAAGAATTACTTGTTGAAGATTTAGTACTCAAATCAACGCAAAGGTTGTGGCAATTTTAATGAAACACCCTCTTATGATGTAACAAAGTTTCACCAGTGGCTTTTGTTTGTATTTTGTTTGCTATGGATAAAGTGCATCACCTTTGCTCCTCCGCAACACAAGTCTGCTTTGCATGCGTCTTTAGATTGACTTGTTGCGTTCTTGCTTATTTGCTTTCGAATGTTTTCTTCACCGCAGTTGAAAAACGGCTAATCAGGGAAGGCAGGTCATCTACAAACCATGACAAGAAAACAACAAACAACCATCAGTCTCTTTTGAATTTTTTCATGACCGAGAACGAGACTGTTGACAATGATCAAACAGACACGGATGATGAAGAGTATAAACCAGTGATTGGAACTGCATTTCAACGACAACAATATGGTCACATGCCAAGATTTCCACGAATACAAATGCTTCATGTTTATCTCTGGCAATTGGTGTATGGAACAAGAGAAGACGCTGCGATGTGTGCTGATGCCATTGCGCAGCAGAGGGAAGAGGATGCGATGGAGTTCAAAGCGGAGCATTATGGGTGGCTAACACATCTTGAACAGCTTCCAGCAAACAGATTCGGGAGAGGTGATGATAGATTTATTACCCAACATGTTAAGTAGTCAGCGATGTAGTCTCTTTATTAAATCAAGGGACCAATCAATGCATCAATCACTTGATCAAGCAATCATTGATAAGTAAATCAATCATTTAATCGATCAGTGAATCTGTCGGATCAATCGGATCAATTAGCAGTCGATCAATTGATCAATTAACCAATCAATCATTCAATCGATTAGTGAGTCAGTCGAATCAATCAGTAAATCAATTGGTTATTCAGCCTATTAATCATTCATCAAATGTTTCTGCAGACCAAATCTTTTTGGCAGTTTTCTTTCAATCTCCAACATTAATCTCCAACTTGATTTTTATTCATTCCTTCATTTATCTTTTTACTCTTTCCTTCATTCATTCATTCATTTGCTTCGATTTGCCACAACAGGCTACTTCCAATCTGGCGATGCATTGGCCGTCATGCCACTTGAAATCTTCATAAAATGCGTTGGAATTTGCGTGTTAAGTAAAACTATCGAGAAATTACTCGCTCATCCAACAAAGCGTTACACGCCGTTACGTGACCTTCCTCCACGTTTGAAATCAAAGTTATTTCGTGGCAAAATGGCTGCGAATTACAATGGCCATTTCACTGACTCCTTGGTCTTGATGGCGCATATGGGATTGTTGCGGATTGCACCTGGAAAGATAGCCACCAATAGAGCAAAAATTATTATGTTTGTAAGCAAAGAAGCAAAATTGATTGATACTACTCCATCAGAAAAAGGTTATGCCCTTGTAAGTATTGAAACTCATCTCGTTAGTCTAGAAACTTTTATATAATTTTTCTCTTTCTAGATTAATCAATGATCTATCATTCTACCTCACTCCATTTCTTCTCAATAACATTTTTATTGTTTTCTTTATTTATTATCATGCCAACATATATCATTAATTTTCATTAAATTCCAGGTCAAGACCCCGCAGGGCATGGATAACTTCGCAGAGCTCAATTTCAAATTCAGTGGACTAGCAGGCATCAACAAATATTGGAAGGACATGCAGGTGATATGTTTGAATACGAGGCTCGGTTTGCAACGAGGCAAAAGAAACAATGATGACAAGCTGGATGATAATGAAAAGGTCTTAAAATCTGCGCGACCAACCAAAGCCATTATGTCACTTAAAGATATCCAGGTACGTTCGCCTTGTTTCTTATAGCTTCTGCTGAAATGAAGGTTGTACCTATACTAATGAATTTTAGTATCTTAGTTTTAATGCCATATAAGAGGCTGTTAAAGCCATAACGAGGTCAGCATTTCGTTGAACACTTGCAGCGCGGGAGGAGCATGCAACACAAGATGATATGTTGATCGTTTATTTACTTGCTTGATATTTGTTGAAACACATTGAGCCTTGTCGCCGGGAGAGATCGATTTGGTTTTTGTCAAATTGAACCTGTTTTATAATGCACTTTTCTGCATGGTGTTAAAGCGAATGAACCATGCTAAATGGCGTCCATCTATAAATAGAACTAAGAGAGAACAACAGGCGCCATTGTTTTCTGAAACTTTGCATTCTTTCGGCATGTGTCCAATTGCCAATACAATAGAATATGTGCGATTGTTATTTTTAACCTTGTTCATTTGCTTTGATATTTATCTCCGTCAAACTATTTGCCAATTTTCTCCTCCGCAGAGTATGTATCCTGATCAAAGTGTAGATGGTCCTGCAATGATCTTTGGTGATGGCCTTGGTGCAGCTGGCTTCGATTCTAAATTTTATGGACATCTTCCCAAGAACTGGTCAAATGCAGAACAAAGAAAGAAACATCTAGCCATGGTGCATAAAAATTCACCCCCTTCAGAAGTAGAACAAAGAATACCAGCTCCTCTTGGAGGTAGTGAGACATTTTCAATGCTGAACCTAATTGTATTATAATTTTTATTTGTTTGTTTACTTGTTTTGTTTGTTTATTTGTTTCATTTGTTTCATTCGAGTACTAATTTACTGACGTCCACGGGTAGCTTGGCAGGCTGGCTTTTGAAGAGAACCTCCAATTTTAGCCCGAACCATAAAACTTCAAATTATTGGCCTTGAGTCTTCAAGACGAGGCCGCGCTCCGCCGTGGCTACAAGGATTAATAAACTGATCTTGTTACGTCACTTTGATGTTACAACCAGCTCAGTGTTTTCATGTTTCAAATGATTCTTGTAACTCTCTTTCAGGGTTCAGTAAGCGTGGTGTCACCTCCATAGTCGCCAAGGCAACCATAGGAGGAAGAGCAAGGAAGCGGAAGCGCAAGTTTGATAATATGATTGTAAACGAGGCTGCTCCTGCAAAGAAAGCAAAGGATGATGGGAGTTTTGTTGGGAAATCAGAAACAAAACATCCTGATTATGAAAAGTTGAAAAAAATCATGATCGCGAGATATCAAGAGAAAGGGGTGAAAAACAACAAAAATGAGAAAAGAGAAAGAACTAAAGGTTAGTTAATTTTGTTGATAGTTATTGTAAAGATTTCAACTATTGCTTACTGGTCAATATTTCATTTATTTAATGCTTGAATCATTGATTGATTGATTAATTAAATTATTGATTGATTGATTGATTAAGTGATTGATTGATTGATTGATTCATTGATTCATTGATTGCTTTTTTGATTGATTGATTGATTGATTGATTGATTGATTGATTGATTGATTGATTGATTCATTGATTGATTGACTGATTGAAAGATTGATTGGGTGATTGATTGATCAGTAGATGATGTGGACCGAGCTGCATTGCGACGCAAGAAGACGATGCGTGTGAAATTTTGTAAAAAGGAAGATGCTGCCATTTTGATTGCTCAAGTAACAGCCAAACTGCTTGAATTGGATGGGAAGCCTGTAAGTAACAAGTAAAAAACTAGAAAAAAACAATGTTAATGCCATTAAAATATATGATTAAAGATGCAGAGGAGACCGGATGTTGTTGAAACCCATGACTTGGGTTGGGTATATCAATGCTCTTTACCAAAGGAAAAATCTGTGACCGAGATTATTCAATCTTGAGATGTTAATCCGAAAGTTGAATCTTGAAGAACGTTTTGTAACACGTTTGTCCAAGCTGTTGAAGGGGGAGGGGTGGCAGCTGAATAAAAATGCCATGTATTAATAATAAGTTTTAGAACGCTTTTGTTCAATGCGTTTTGTCTATGAGAGCCCGTCCTTCAAGGCTGACGGTGAGTCTGATAGTGCCATGGATTTTTGACAAGATGAAAAAATGTATGTGTGCGTTGTTACTCAGTTCTTTCTTTCTCTTTCAGGCCGTTTTCTCTCTTTACTTAGATATGGATATCCAAGATACAATGCTTGATATTGACCATTTTGCTCTTTGTTTCTATTCAGTTCCGATATTGGCCGCTGATCAGAAATATAATGCATAAAATGTACCCAGAAGCGTCATATGATAAAACCACAGAATCATTGAGTCGTCGATGCAGAACCATGTTTAAGAATCAGTTGACGATACAGAATTTCAACAGCTGTGTTTTGGAATGCCAAACTGATTCCAATCTCACCATTGAAAAGCCAGATACCAATGGTAAGTGTTTTGCGGTTAATTTCACCGCTTTGGCGTAATGCACCTTTTAGTGTCTAGGTTAATGTGACCGTGAAATATCTATAAAAATTATTGGGAGGTATGCTGCCACAAAAAGAGCTGGAATTGTATCTCAGTAACTTCCTCTTTTGCTCTCTTGTTGATGCTGTTCGCTGTGAGCGAAATATTCTGTCTCGAAAACTATTGATACAAAGAAAGAAATAAATAAATAGCTAAATAGATCAATAGATAAATAAATGAATAAATGAATAAATGAATGAATGAATAAATGAATACATAATTGTTATCTATGTTTATCTAAGACAAAATATTGTTCATGTCCAGGGAACGATTAGTTCATCTAATAACTATTCTTTTGATTCCTGATAGATGATTCTTGGGAAAAAGCATTCGTTGAGTTATTTTATCGCGTTCTTGAGCGATTTCAGACGAGGCTAGATATGAGTGACTTGGAACAAGGAGAGTTACCAGAAACGTTGAAAGAGTTAAGAGAAATGTTTGCATTGAATTCTGGCCGTGAGTTGAATGCAAATGGTTCCAAGAAGGAAGACATCACCAAAAAGGAAGTCATTCTTTGCACCGTGGAGCAATTGGTCCATAACTCATTGATTTCCAGGACATCAAGGGAATACATGCCATCTCTTGTTTTTCATGTTTTCAACCAATTCCCGGAAACAATTCTAGAAGAAGCCATGTATAAACTGAAAGCAAAAGGACTGCTGACAAGATTACGATGCCAAGTTCCAAGAAAAAGAGCATTGCCAATATCAACAATGACGTTCAGTTTATCGGTTTTGTATTTCAGAATATTTGAACTTCCGCTTCCTGTTAACATGTTCCAAGATGCAGGGATTATTCTGAGGCTAATCAAAGATGGAGGACAGCACTCCAGTAGTTGTAACCAGTATAGACAAAAGAGGAACATTGAGGCAAATGGAAACGAAAGTTTAAATATGGATGATGATGATGATGATGTTGAGTTAAAAGAAGATATAAACGATGAGACAGATGTTGAAAATGGAAATGGGGTTACAGAAGATGTGAACGAGGTAAATTAAGATTGTTAACTCATTTAGATATACGATGGCTTTAATGATGCTTAAAATAATGAAAATAAAATTTGATGATTCTTGTTTCTTCAAAGTCGTGATTTGCTTTGTGGAATTTGTAACTTCCATTTGAGACTCTTGCCTCTCTTTCAGTTGGTTTTTTTCCAATTTGAATTTTCATTAATCTGTTTTATTTGCTATTTTAGATCGAGCACTCAGATGTAGCAGACCATTATGAATCTACCTCGCTTTCGTCTTCTTCTTCCAAGGAATCTTTCCTTTACTCGCCAGAGCATTGTGTTGGTGGTCACGTGGCAGGCATTCTGAGTCTCCTAGTGACAAATAGAGGTGGCCTCGATATGGATATCCCAGATGCAATGCTTGATATTGACCAACTGGGGGGCGAGGATGAAGTAAACGATGGCGAAAGTCAAGGGACAGGAATGGTTACATCGTTAAAACGACAAATTTACTCTCGGAATTTGGAAGATGCTCTTTCGATCAATGATGATAGCAATTTGAGTTTGGGTGATGACGACGATGAAGATGATGAAGAAAAAAATGAAGAAGACCGAGATATTGATATTGATAGAGATGATAATTATGAAGATGATTATGATGATGATGAGGATAATGATGCTGATGATAATGATGATGATAATTCCAACCAGTTGAGTAGCAAGAGTGGAAGATTTTCAGAGAAAAACAAGCCAAGTTCACAAAATTTGAAATCGAAGAGTGATAACACAATGCAATCTTCTTTCAAGATGCTAGGCTCAAATACAATTAGACGCAGCTGCCTTAAGGCTAATCATAGTAAAGCAACTGATGGAGATGAAAGTGCTAGGCCAAAGAGACGAATAAAAGTGCGGTTCAATGAGCTTGAGTTGGAATCAATGGATTCACAAGACTCGCACATGTCTTCGAATGAAGATGGAACAAGCGTAGGCCAATCTTCAGATTGCATCGAAGCAAATCAAAGATTTAAACGAAACGGATCCGAAATGTTTGACTGTGTTGATGAGGGTCCAAATAAGAAGGCAAAAATTGATGATGAGATGAAAAGATATTCAGGAAATATAGCGCATAAAATAAAAACTCAATCTGGAAGCATGCTTTTTACATCAGATCAGAATTATATTGATACGTATGCTGATAAGTTGAACGAAGGAAAGACCTGTTCGAATTTGTCACCAGATTTTAACTACGTTGATGATGATGAAGAAGGAGGGGGGAAGGCGACAATGGCAATTGTGCCTAAACGAAAGCTAGAGATGAAGAAGACGAAGTTGCATGCATCACGAATCACTTTACTGTTACACAGATCGATAGATCAAGAGTCCAATCAACTCCGAAAACGACTTTACAAATCATCTGAGCAAATGGTTCTAAATCCAATCAGAATATCAATTTATAAGAATCCCAAGCCCCATTTGGACACAGATTTTGCGATACAGCCTCTGTCTGGCCATGAAGAAGGTGAGGCTGTAAGCAGTTGTGTTACTGGGGAAACGAATAACACGAATAAGGAAGAGTTAACTCAAGAAGAAAATGAAAAAATCAACAGATTTATGAAAACAAGACCAGCAATGTATGAGAAATCCGAACTCGAACGACCGTTATCATCTGATGACATCAGCAAATTCGTTAACCTCATGGTTGAAACCTTTAACTGGAATGAGAGCGAGGTTAGGTTTGCAAAAGAGGTTTTAGAGCTGGTAATAAATGGTAAGGAACTTGGACTCACGGAGGAGCAAATTCAAATAATCTACCGCCAATATACGGACCTGAGGCCTTTACATGACTTATTACAAATTTTTCTTAATTTCAAAATCGTTTTCAAAGTGGGCATATTGTCAACACGATTTGTGGCGTCTGGGTTAGTCTCGGATTGGTGTTTTACTACGTCACTAGGAGCAATTGGAAAAGAGGGTGGAACAGAACTTGTGCAGGATGAAGTAGAAATACCGGACCAGGAGAATCCAACTGAAGAAAAGGAATCTGGACTTGAATCTATGAAAAAAGAACTGCTGTACCGTCAAACTATTTGTAGGCCATGGCTTAAACTGAATGGGGATTTTAACCCGGAATTGTTACAGAAATTACAAAATTCTGTTCTTTCTCTTGTCATGATGTGTCCGGGTATATCCGAATCAACAATTCATGGACATTTTCGGACAATAATGCCACTAGTTGCTCTGAAGTCGATTCTCGAATTTCTGGAATTGAACAATTGCATAACGAAGCATTTATCAGTGAAAAGAAACAGACCAAACCTGTTTGATTCTGGCGAGAAAGCTGTTGACTTTGATGTTGCAGATAATGATCCTTATTATGTACCTAACATTGACTGTGTTTTGAATACATCAGATGTACTTTGACCTGAGCTTTACATGGGTATTCTGAGACTATACGGGGTGCTTTTAAATTAGCAATATTTAGAGGAACATCTTGTACGTTTTGGATAAAGTTGTTTCAAGTAACTGATATTTTTAGATTGCTATCATGAACTATGAAACAGAATGATCAAGATCAACGCAATTGAGTAATAAAATTGGAAAAATTTACCCTTTAATTCTATGAAATTTAATGCTTTTTGATACTCAAAGACTTAAAATTAGAATTCTAGGGTTGAGCTAAATCCGTTTGGAACGATACCCACTTCTCCGGATTAAGAGTAACCCCATGGTGTCTGAATATCTGAAAAGTTGTCCTATCAATACAATTAATTCATGTACATTTTGCAAAAAAAAGTTGTTTTAAATCAATTAACTTGTGAGGGTAAATGCAAACTATGTTATTAGTTAATTTATTAAAATGGTTTTCTAGATATCATAGTTTATAATTGTAAAGTATTTGTTTATATTATACTTTTTCCCATTTTTATTGATTTAAATCAAACCTTTTGCTAAATGAGATTCTTCTTAGCGTCAGCTTCAAACTTTCGTTGCTCGCAAGTTTTGGTTCATTAGTAAGATAAATTCAGGGTTGTAATTTCCACAGAAATTTTGAGGGGGCAAACTTTTTCGAAATATCATCCACCAATAAAATGTTGCTTATGATTTAAAAGTGTCTACAAAATATAATGCTGTTGATGAAATATTGTTTGCAATGTCGAAAACATTCTGGCCTATGTCTTGCAAAATAAATAGGCAAGAAAAAGTTGTGAAAATAGCCCCTTTACTATACTGGATAAAGTCATCATTGTTAATTCTAAAATGTGACCATTGATGTTGATGATATTTATGGCATTCTGATAGAAATTTACAGAAAAAACTTTTTTGATGTCAAAATGATTAAGGGAGCTTCAGCCCCCTAGCCCCCCTGGAATTTATGGCCCGGAATTCGCAAGAAAATTGGCAAGGATGTGGGAAGAAAAGTGCTTATGTCTTGGTCTTGAAATACAACCATAACAACCTTACGTCATTAGATCTCGATAGCCTCACTGTGAGTAACAAAATCGAGGTTGGCTTGCTGACTCAAATTTGTTGACACCATTTGGCTTCAATTCCACTCCTCAAGGAATTACGTAAATATTTCAAGAAAGCATTGGAGTTTAAAGTCCATTTTGTTCAGATCCGAGCATCATTTTGTGTTTTGTTTCTCATAGTGGTATTTACTCTGTGTAATAATGAATTAACGCCAGAGGAAAGACACCGTTGCCACCTAAAGAAGGACTCAAATGTGCGGTGGGCCTAAGTCCAAAAAAACCATTTCAAAGTTCATGTTTTTGAATTGCAACTCAGAACTTTATTATAGGTGCAAGAAGGCTATATCAGTGCTGAACGTGACTTTTACGCATATCTTTTGGCTATAGATCAATTAAATAAAAGAGCATTTTAGGATAATAATTGTTGAGCAACTGATTTCTCTGTCAAAAGAATTCTTCTCTACTCGGTCGGAAGAAAGAAAACATGGGTGATAGCTTGGTCGACACGACAAACTTTCCGATTTACGCAGTAAATGTGTTGAGTGAAAATCATTTCATGATTGCTGGAGGTGGTGGAGCATCAAAAACAGGAATACCAAATGCATTTGTAAGTGGGTCAATAACAAGCTATTCTGAAAGATTACCAGGATGCATTCCACGTTTTCTTTTATGTAGAGATCTCTTCTTGAGAGAAACTCCATGAGGATATTAAGTTGTGTGCTTTTCTATCATCCCTTGGCTCAATAACTGGTGCAAACCTTGCATGGAATGCAAAACCCTGCAAGGCCATTATTAGATATTGGACATGGGATATGTTAGACATGGGGTGCAAACCCTGGAGAGATTATTAGCAATTGGATCCTACACATGTATACTCTATACATGTGATGCATTTTGGGTCTTACTGATTAATATTTAGATGTAGATGTGGTACGCCCCTCTTTGACTAGGCACATGATCTTGCTTAGAGTTATTTAACTCCCCAATCTGGCCAATATGGTAGTGGGTATAAGGACAGAAGCTGTGCCTGAATGCTAGCCCTAAATCTGAGCCTCAAATCCAACCCAATACTTGAATTAAGAATTTATCTTTCATGTTGAAGGCATTCTACCATGTCTACCGAGATGGCAAGAAATTGAAAGCTATAAAAGTTCACCAATATGAAGCAAAGAAAGAAGCAATTATGAACATGGATGTTAATTTCATGCATAAACATTTTGCTGCTGGAATGGACAATATTTGTAGACTATACAGCTATTCTATTGAGGACAAGAAAAAGAAAGAGGGAACTGAATCAAAGGTTATCGTCAAGGAGATCGGAAGTCAAACAACAGCACTTGGTGGTGATGATGATGATGCTGAGTATCAAAAGTGTATCAGATTTAGTCTTGATGGAAAGTTAATGGCTGCCGCTAGCAGTGAGGGACAAGTAAAAGTGATGAAAGTAAGCAAATTATTGCATTTTGATAATTTTAAACAGATTTACAGCTTGATAAGAAACATCATATCAAATAGCTTCATATTATGGCTCCATTTATTTGTTATATGCGATCATAACTGTTTAAAAAGAATGTGTTATTTGGTTTCCCATTGAAGCAATATTTTTATTGATAGATTACTTTTCGGATAATTTTTTTTTATATATTCTCTCATTCTTAAGGAAATATGTCATTTTTCAGCACCCAGAGATGACCATACTGCATGACATCAAAGCACATAAAGGTGACATCGATGATCTTGATTTCCATCCAAATTCAAAAAAGGTATTTTTGATTCTAAAAAGAGATCTTCCACATTAATCTAGCAGACAAATTCAACTATCCACTAGCCTTTTTCAATAATCATTATCAGCTTCTGTCAAATATTTAATCTTAATATGAAAATCAGTATCTTCTTTTAAGTTTGTGACTGTATCTCGAGATGGTGCAGCCTATTTATGGAATATTGACACTGGCAAACGGGATGTTCAGCTCCATTTTTCTGCTGACCACGAAGATGAGACAATCTTTAGATTTCGAAATTGCAGGTAATTAAAAGCCTCTTGTTAACTTACCTCACAACGTTATTTGTTTATATCCCATCCCATAGATTGCTTGTTAATTTGCTGTCTATCTTTTTGTTGCTCATTTATTCTTATCACATTTGTATGTTTTTGTGTTTCATTTGTTTCTTCATTGATTCTTTGATTGATCTCTTTGTTCATCCATTTGTTGTTTTTTTGTTCCATCATTCCTTTGTGGGTTAATTCTTTCAGAAATTCTTTTATTGTTTTGACTCTGCGTTTTTTTTTCTCCAAGATTCTCTTTAAACATGGATGACAAAGAGACCTATCTTTATACCACACATGTTCAAGCAAAATTTACAAAAAATGCTCCAAAGCTGCCAAATTACCTTGTTTCCTGGGATATGAAAAAATGCATTCCAAAATTCTCTGTTGCTTTAAAGAATCAAATTATAACACAATTAGCTGTAAGGTAAGAAATTAAGATCAAAAATTTTTCATTTAATAATGAAGATTATTTTCAGATCCTTTTAGCAATGAGGTGTTTTATGGTTGTTGTGAATAGAAAACATACTGCTGCTACTTCATACAAACTTATATTTTTGTTATTTTTGAAGCCCAAATGGGAGATATCTTGCTGTTGGGACTGCTGATGGATCAATTTTTATTTACATTTCATGGAATTTAAAGGTACTTATCTTGCTGTTCTCTCGTTGGGTCAAGGAACCATGCAATGTTGTTAGAAGGTTATCGTATAATCTAAAGGAAAACAACAAGTTATTCACAGTGCTGAAATGAAATTGTCATTTTTTCTGCAATCAAAATATATGACCAAGAAGGCTGAAGTTCAAAATCTTAATTTAATATCACTATTAATCATATGAAATAAATACTTTGTAATACGGTGTTTATATAATAAGTTATTTTTGTAGCCAGAGCGTGACCTAAACCTTTTGCTTGATTTATCTACTTGATCTCTCTATCTTTCTCAGCTCCTTCGCAAGATACCACAACTACACAACATTTTCGTAACTGGTCTAGCATTTCTCCCTGAATCAAAAACAATTTACGAAGATTTACAACAAGATGTTGCTCTCATCAGTGTCTCTGTTGATAATACATGTCATCTTACAACAGTTGGCCGACGAAGTAAGTTCTTTAAATTCTCTTGCAACCATAAAAACAGTTTCTTGCTGCCTGTTTGATTTTGCAAATCATTTCCAATTGTTACAGTAAAATTGCAAAAACAGATTAGCTAATTATTACTGACATTCTCATTCACCCATTTTCAATTTTTGCATTCACAATTCAATGCTACTTTCTTATATTTTAACATTTCTTTATTTTCATTTCAGGTGAATATTCCTTCTCATTTCTAATATTTGCGTTTGTATTGATAATCTGTTTACTTTTCTTCATTATCTCTCATTATGATATTAATCTATAAAAAATCGTCTAAATAGTTAAAGTTTCTTATTAGATAATTATAAGCCAATAAATCCAAATCAACAATTTTGCTCCTATATCTCTAGAAAACCCAGCATTTTAAATGTTACCTTTTGCAAAAATGCCCATTGGACATCATATTTAACATTCCACAAGGATCCGACTCGATTCCACTCGTTTTGATAAATTTATGTTTTAATGTTTAAGCCTTAAAAATGCATTCAAATATTCCTGAATGGCATGTCACAATGATCTTTCTTCGCGCCGATCCTTTTGAATCACTTAAACATTCATTTAATCTGTCTCTTACCAAATTTTTCCCCGTCATATTTGCACTAGAATGCATACCACATCACCACGTATCGTGGCTCCCGTTGTATCTGCATTACAAGTTAACTCCCTCCGCCCCCCCCCCCCCCCGCATTCTCAAGATATCATGATGAAACGAATAAAGAGAACTTCTAACATCGAGTTGCAATATCGGTTTTAATAATATGAATTCAACTCAACAACTTTACATATCAATTTTCATTAAGCAGTATCATTGCAGTCTGCTTTGTAATTTAGTTCTTGCGTTTTTTCATTTCTTTATCAGGCATCAGGAAATTCTTCAACTTAATGCATTTTTCCTCCAATATTTCGCACTTTTTGCAAAAATCTTCACGACTCTTCAATATTTCCTGCAATATTAATTTAGTAAAATAAGTGACTGCTTTCTCTGAAAACAAAGCAAATGATTGATACTTGAGGGAAATTACCCAATCCTTGAGAAAGCTGCTGCATATGTCGGAGAGCTGTGAGCAATTCTACAACTATCTTAAGTACAGTTTACTTTACACGAGATTTGGCTTACGTCTTTTCAATTTAGCGTTTACTATGATATCAATTCAGGTCTTCTCTAATAAACAAAACTTCAGATCTTTTCCTTGGTGCAAAGAGAAGGGCAAATTTCTGGTATATCTAAATGATGAAGCTTCTGACATTGTGAGCACATCTGCTTACCTACATTTGTGCGAACCTCAAATTATTAAATGGTAATAATATTCAATGTCTATAAGCAAGTGAAATTAAAACAATCCATCGATGAATTATTTGGAATTTACAGTTGTCCTGATATATATTTTAAATAAGCTAAAAACTCCCCGATTTATTGTATCTGCTTAATTATATGCGGAACTTTTGCCAATGATATATTCTAGCAGAAAAGGAAAAGGAACTATCCAACTTTTTTCCCGTTTTTTACTGACAACAAGGCAAGGACTTTTCTTCTTATCGACAGTTAAATATACTGACCATTATTTTGTTGTGTTCCTGTGTCGCTGTTTCCCTTTTGCCAGTCCATGTTCTATCCGGACCCCATGAAATAGCTTCGATATCACTTATCCAATTCACGAAGACGAGCACGAGCAAACATGCCAATATTTTTGATGAGATTGCCATGATGTTTTTTTGCACCAAAATTCAGCCTTCCCTTCTCCTCTCTGACTTTCTGCAGCTTCTGATCCCGTTTTCAGATAAAACGGTTCTTTTATAGATTTTCCCTCTCTGCTTACATTCGACTATTTTTAATTTTTGATTAAGTCATTTTAGAGAATATGATTTAGCAGTTCATCGTTGGCCTACACTCATCCCCTTATTAAACAATGTGTGGGACCCATTCCTTGTCAAATGTTAATAATCCAAACAGATTATTCGCGTTTCAAAAAACCAAACGAGTCATTAAATCAAATTTTCATTTGAAGCATCGATAAATATTTGTTTGTTTGCACATCAAATAATCCTAGCTGTAGAATTTTAAGATTTATGAAGTGTCTCGTTGATTTAATCTCCACTTCCACAAAATCAGGAGAAAGAAACAGTACTTGCAGTGAATATGTTTCTCTTGTTTTATGAAATTAGAATTCATCTGTAATTAGGGCGAGGGCATTGATCCTTCCCTGTCTTACATTGGCCATGCTAGAGGGTACAGCATGAAGCAAAAATAAACAGCAAAATAATACCTTGCATAATTCAACTTACTGCAAACAAAATGTGCTCATTTTTGCCATTAGGTCAATAATAATGTGAGAATTGATGTTAAGCCAGGCAAACAGATTCTTTCCTGCTGCCGATCGGTTTTTAAGTAGCTGCTAAGCTGGTTTTTTATTTACAGGAGGTAAATTGAATGTTGAAATGGCAAACAGAGAAATTCCTTTTCCAGGTTATGCAAGCTTTAATGAACTTTAACTTTCTTTTAGGACTTCTCAGCTGCCAACAATTATTCAAAGAGAATTCAGGTAGCTGAAACCCAAGTCTTTCCCCTGTAGAGAGGGCCTAGAGGGACATTGGATGGGGAATTTTGTGCGCTATTAGCTGAGACCATATCGAGAGGCATCGAGTGGGGAATCGGGAGGGAGGTGCACTGATTAGTGAGGAAGATGTCAAAAGGGCTGGTTAGAAAGGGCAAGAAAGGAGGCAATTTTGTTTGTTAACCCAGGCTGGGGTTGTGGCAGCTACCAAGATGATATGGGCCAGGGGTGGTGAGGAATTTGATTCTTCAGGGACCGCTGAGCGATCTGATAATGGAGGGGGGCCGCTAAAATCTGCCTAAAGGAAAACGAATAGGGTCTATGAAAAAGGTTACACCTCCTTTAGAAGCAAGGAGATGGCTATTTTGGATGCCATACCCTCATGTGCATCCTACATAGTAGTTGAAAATTCCCAGAACAAGTTTGCACGAAGCAGACCACGTGAAATATTTGAAGACCTGTTTTGAAAAATTATAGATTTTGAGAAACACGAAGGTGCTTCCAGTTTTTGTTTTTCCCACTTAAAGAAAAAGGGGCTTTAGCACCCAGGCCCTCCCCGGCTCCATGGTGCCTGTTATTGACAAGCGGCATTGGGTTGGCCTATCACGAGGCTTGCAACACGGGGCACTTTGTGTCAGATTGATGGAATCGAATATCAAGCCTCGTGTTCAGTTCTAATCACTTCACGTTTGACTAGTCAACAAATATGGCGGACGAAGAAAATGTGGTCAATGGAGCATCGCAGGTTCGAAACGATGTTAACGATGTCAATGAAAAAGCTGTAGTTCTAGCATCGCCTGTTGCTGAGGGGTATGCGGCTGGAAATTTTCCCCAGGAGAGGTTAACTGGCTGGTTAGTTTTGACAGCCATCACATGCTTCCTTGGCTCATCATTCCAGTTTGGGTACAATCTTGGTGTGATTAACGCGCCAAAAGATGTAAGTTTTCATACTTTTCATTCATTACATTATTTCCTACTTTTATTTACTTTTTTATTCGCAATTTGGAAGTCCAAAACGAGCTAACTCGCCTCTCATTTATCAGTTTTATGGTTCTACTCTTATCTTAATTAATTAATGTATTATGTAACATACTGTTACATAACAATTTGATGATAACCTTTAGGTCTAAGGTTCATAAGGTCAAACTCAGTGACTTAAGATCGCCCCTTCTGGGATGCTTTTATAAACTTAAAATCTTTATTGCCCACAATAAACTTTCAAATGTTGCACACCTGCTCCATTTATGAAAAGGCAGCTCCGTTCAAATAGTCAAACTGCAATTGGTCATTGCTTAATTGGTGACCGCCCATTTTCCTCGCCAAAAACTCACATGATGCATACGATTTTTGGGAAATATTGTTGAAAAAAAGATAATATTCTTTATATTAGATATTCTTATAATTTTTGGAAGGGTGCAAGCCCCAATGAATTCTGATAGTTGCAAAACTTCAGACCGATACCAACTGTAATGGACAAGGGGGAGGGGCGGATGTCATCAATCTTCCGACGATCGTCATTGTCACCAGCCCCTACTAAATCTTTGCTTCGTAAAAAATGCTGAAAAGTTTCCCACAAGCATTCGGGTTTTCGAAAAAATAGTTCATAGGGGGCAGTCATCGTCTTAGTGCTCATTCTGAAATTATGCCAACAGCAAATTGAATTTCTTGCAATTGACAAGCATGAATTCGAAGCAGAATTGAATTTTTGGAACTATCTAGCATAAGTTGCATAACTATTACTAAAAGCATAACTATTACTAAAAATGTTAACTTAGTATTACTAGAGATCTTGTATCAAGTTGTTTAAATGCACCCCTCATCTTACTATTTTTCAAATTATTTCCAAGATAATTGAGAAATTCTTTACTGGTGTAAAGAACTTTGGGAACTTTGTTTGGCCGACAGCTGTCTCAATTTTTGCAATTGGAGGAATGATCGGCGCCCTTCTTGGACCACATTTTGCGAAAAGATTTGGAAGGTGAGAAAATTATAGTTCTTCTGTTTGGTACAAAACTGATAATTCATTATATCTAGATATTTAATCCTTTTGAAGATTTATTTAGTATGTGAAATGTTGATTTGTTTTAGGAAAAGGACGCTCATGGCAAACAACATAATTGCAATTGGTGGTGGGATTTTATTATTTGTGACAAAAGCAACTCATTCTGTCTATGTATTAATTATTGGACGATTTTTGGTTGGGATCAATGCTGGTATGTTATTAACATATATTAATTCATTTAATCGTTCATTCATTCATTTATTCATTTACTCATTTATTCATACATTCATTCATTCATTCATTAATTTATTCACTTATTCATTTGTTTATTAATTCATTCATCCATAGTCAATCAATTCATTTTTCAGAAGCAATATTAATTTATCTTTGATAAATCTTACACATTCATAATAAAAAGGAATTTCCAACAAAGTCTCTTTTTTCATACTTAAACTATCTCTTCTCTTTGTTCCCTTTTCTATCTGGGGGCTGTACCCCTGTTTATACAGATTTTTGGTTGGGTGTCTCCGCAGAGTGCCACATTATCAACTATGATATTTGAACTAACTGCAACTTAAAATTCAAATATTAGAAATGTTCTTCCATATAGAACTCTAATTAAATTTTGAACTGAATTGAATTTTGAATAATTGTTTTCAATTCCTGCAGGAGTCAACACTGTAGTAGCACCGATGTACCTGTCTGAAGTAGCACCAGTGAATTTAAGAGGGTCCCTTGGCACATTGAATCAGTTTGGCATTGTCAGTGGGTTGCTCATATCACAAATCTTTGGCCTTGAAAGTGTATGTTTTCATTCAATTCAATTCTTATATCTTGAAGCTTGCTTACAAGTTATGCTAATCATTTCATAGGGAGAATGTCTAGATAAGCTTAGGATACCTGGAAAGAACTCCAAGAAGCTATCAAGCCAAGCAACCTGTGATTAATTCAATGCCAAAATTGATAAAAATTGATACAAAGATACAAAGATGAAATAATCCTGAATTGATTGGTAAAAGAAAAGTTAAAAATAAGTTAAGAAAAGATTATGTAAATGAAAAATTATATAAATATTAAAATTAATCAAACTACAGATTTTTTTCATTGCAAGACCACATGGTTATATATTATTATTGAAGAATTGATTAATTGCAATAAATTATTAAAACGAGATCATGTCATGTCTGCCTTTGCTAAAATTCATGATATACAATTCCCCCTTTCACACCACAACCCTGTTTCAGACTGTGCACTTCAAAAATGCCTTTTTTGGGCTGTTTCTGTAAGGTCTCCAGTAGCTTAGTAAAGTGATATTCAATATTTGATAATCTCTCTTGTTAAATTTTAAGGTCCTTGGAACAGAGTCAGGCTGGCCATATTTGTTTGCGATAACAGCAATTGTTGCTATGATACAGCTTTGCGTTCTGCCATTTTGCCCAGAAAGTCCTAGATATCTTCTCATAATTGCTGGCAAAGATGATGAAGCTACACATGGTGAGTTTTTCTTTCTGAAAAATTGAAAAGTTTGCCCAAAGAATATTGCATGTGTACTGTTGGGTAATACAGTTTTTTTGAAGGCATATTATTTACAGCTTGGATGCTTGGTTTTAAAATTGTGTACTGATTCCTTATCTCTGTCTTTTTTATGAATTTTTGATAAAATATGGTTGCCTTTTGTAATCCTATATTCATGATTTCTATCTCTTATATAAGCATCCCTTTTCCACTTTTAAAGCTCCATTTGGAGATATTCCTTGCAGATAATCAGTTTTCAGATTCTAATTTCAGCCCTTCAGAAATTACGTGGTATTGACGATGTATCTCGTGACATCACAGAGATGAAGGTGAGCCATCTTCATGTGATTGATTGATTGATTGATTGATTGATTGATTGATTGATTGATTGATTGATTGATTGATTGATTGATTCAAGTTTCAATCGATTGAGTTACTGAAAAAGCTTTTCTTCCATTATCTTTTTTGGGAAGGCTCCCATCATGTCAGAGGGTGAACTGTGAAACCTACTTTAGAATGTTATCAAAATGGTTTATTTTTAAACAGCGATTAATTGTACTTTGAATCTTTTTGCTTCTTTCACTCAAGATTGAAAAAGATCAAGAAGACGGCGAGTCAAAAGTCTCGATCATTGGCTTGTTTCGATCACCGATTCTAAGACGGCCATTGTTAATCAGCATTGTAATGCAGTTATCGCAACAGTTGTGTGGAATAAATGGAGTGAGTTAGTAATATGTTTGATATTAACCATCAACAATTACTTTGATGCATACATTATCTTATAAACAAAGACGTTATTTTCATTGAGTGACTCTTAACTCTTTAATTTCAGGTATTGTTTTATTCAACTGACGTTTTCCAAAATGTTGGAATGAGTTTAAAACATGCTCAGGCTGCTACAACTGGAGTTGGCGCTGTTAGTGTTCTCATGACAGCCGTTGTAGTAAGTTTCGTTCCTTAATTGATTCGCCTATGATTAATGATTGTCTTAGTGATTAGCGATTTATGGTTAATTGTTTGCCATTCATCATAATGATTGCAGCATTTAATTGTACCATTTGTGCTGATCAGGGTGATATATGGGTGATTGTTTTGATCTTCAGCGCTACCGAATCATTAAAATCAGAGTAGGTCATTCTGTAGTTCAAACAATAGCATGATTAATGATTGATATGTGGCCATTCTTTCAGGTCAAACTAGTGGAAGCACTTGGGCGCCGTACACTCATGCTTTGGGGTCTTGGTGGAATGTTTATTTTCTACATTTGTATGACTATCACATTTGTTCAGGTATTTCTATTTTATTATTTATAAATAAATATATTTTTTGGCCTATACAGACCATGTATCGTCGGATAGCGTGGTAGGCTATTTGCTATGTTTTGTATCCATTGTGGTTGGCTGTTAAACGATTCCTGTTCAATGTGCAAGCCTTTCTTTTCATGTAATCTAGAAGTGAAATGTGTCTGCCTTTTGTACAAGCAACGTAAGAAACCTTTGCTATTAATAGTCAGTTAAGCATAACGGTCACACGGTCACTAGCCGGGGAAATGTCCACGAAAAACAATAGAAACTGCTACGACACACTCAAGCCATGCCTATTTTCTTTTGTCTTGTGAGGAAGGTTTGCCTCTCGGTATTTTTCTGTCCGAAGGAAGGCTAACAACTTTCTGGACTTTGCGTTCGATTCGATAATACCTGTTGCTTGATTAGGATTAAGTCTTATGGAAAAGCTTGCTTGCTAACTGTCCTTATATCAACAACACGTGTTGCAACATTCCACGTTTTAATCAGAACGTATGGTAAATAGTTAATAGGACTGTATAAACAAGTCTTAATTTCATATCCTACTACGTTTTTATCAAATATCTTTCATTAATTGATATTCTTTTCAAATAATTTTTTTTTCAATATACAGAGTGCGCACAATTGGGCAAGAATCATTTCAGTTATCTTGACATTGGTTTTAGTCATCTTCTTCCAGCTTGGACCAGGTTAGGCCATGCCTTGTTGTTTTCAAAATTGTTTTTCCGTTCGGTTTTCTCTTGGAATATTGTTAACAATGTGCATGTTAATGGTATTAAATGATGATGAAAATGGCAATTAAACACACGGTGCTACCAGTGGACATAACATTATAACATCACGCTCCACTCCTGCTTAGCCATTAGCGTTAAAAGGGTATGAGTATGTCAACTAAACAACCAATACTGGACTAGCCATTGTAGAGTTTAGCTGCTCTTGCTTAGCCTTGAAAAGAGATGAGTATGCAGCTAAACACCTGGTGGTATCAGTGGACTAACCATTGTAACATTGAACTGCTCTCCTGCTTAGCATTCAGCATTAAATGGAGACAAGATTCACAGCTAAGCACGCGGTGCTAACAAATGACTGGGGATTATAAATTAAAATGTTCCCTTGTTCAGATTTTGAAATTGACTTTGACATTCATTGTTGCAGGGCCAATCCCATGGTTCATTGTTGCTGAGTTGTTTTCCCAAGGTCCTTTGCCCGCAGCCATAAGTGTTTCTGGAATGACAAACTGGTTCTCCAGTTTTCTTGTTGGCATTTCCTTCCTCTCCATTCAGGTTCGTTGATTATTTTTGTATTTATATCTATTCAAGACAACCAAGGTATGACTATATCTTTTGCTGTGGTGTGTAGGAAACCTAAGTGACGTAGGTTGAACCCTCACCCTTACCATTTATCCATACCCTTAACCATTTGGTAAGGTGTTGAATCAAGGTATATAAACCGCTTCTATCTATCCTGGATTATAAATCGTTACCGGGGCCGTAGATTTGAACATCATCTGTTGCTGCTATATGCTATTGGCACTTCATTTCATCGAATCTAATTTCTTTAATTCTTGTTTTTTCATTAGGAGAAGATCAAACCGTATACGTTTGTACCGTTTATTGTATTGGTGTTAGTTTTCTGGTTGTTTACCTACTTTTTCGTTCCTGAAACGAAGGGTAGAACTGTCAACGATATCATGAAAGGTTTTCAGAAGCAATCTTATGGTGCAACTGATGCTTTTGATAGCAATTCAAAATCCTCCAAAGCTCAGCTTTGCAATGAGTAAAACACATTCAAATTAGAGACGGTGCAAAATTTACTTCACAACATTCCCAGTGGAAAATTTATTAAGAAATATCTGCTGACCCCGATTTAATCTTTTCCATGAAAAACCTATTGCCCTGTTACTCTTTCTTTACCTGCCCTTCCCTATATACCTCCTCCATGTAACGAATCTTTATTTCTTTCAAAAATTTTAATCAATCTCAAAGGCAAAGAGTACACTGCAACATTATAACATTTTCTAAAACATGCTCTACCTGTAATACTCCCTCAGCTTGGATCCTCAAAACTGTAAAACTAATTTGTTTCAAAATTGATGTTGTGTTCTTAAAAGAGTTATTGCCCCGCATATATTACGTGTCAACCCTGTTCTTTAAAGTTTCACAAACAGAATGAACTCGCTGCATTTCCCACTGGCCATGTAATGAATTAAATGTTGCACTGTCCCATACTTGGGGTTTGATAATTCGATAATTTTTCTTGTGTGTTTTTTCATATCCGTTGTTCTCAAGTTGTTCTATAATTGTTCTAAATTTATGTAAATTTGTCATCCCAATTTTCCAAAGCCTGGCTTGTGAAAAGTAACATTAATTCTGGTTTTAAGTTTGTTGAGTCACAGTTTCGTTGTAAGCTTTCTTATGTTTGCTTTGCTCGATTTGTCACTTTGGGAAGCTTTAGGTCTGCATAGAATTTTACCTCTGTTTGTTCAAACGTCTCAACTGTCCTCTTCTAACAATTGAATTGTTGTATTTATTCAATTTATTATTATTTTTATTCGGGTCCTGTTATACTTACTGCTTGAGAGAGTATCAGAAGTATATCTTAAAAATTACACAAATGTCACTCAAATGTCTTTTTCCAACAATGTAAATCTTAATTTTTTATTTAAAGGCCATGTTCGTACTTAGATGTTTGCACCGCACTAGCTTCTTTTGTTAAATGACTTTTAAAACCGTGGCCTAATAATTTTCTACCGCGTAGGGATGATCGTATTTTGCACATTTAGTCTCCTTCTAAAGCGCATTAACTTACCAAGATCTTTTGTTTTATTCACTTGTAAGACCCATTGGTGTCATGTTTGGGTTGTTTGTAAATTGATCGATTCGCTGATGATTGATTGATTCGCTGATTGATTGATCGATCAATTAGCTGATTCATTGATTCATTGATTGAGTCGTTGATGGATCGAATCATTAATTGATTTATTTGCTCATTTATTCGCCCCATTTATCCATTGATTGATTCATTGATCCATTGACTGATTGGTTGATTGATTGATCGATCAATTGGCTGATTCATTGATTCATTGATTGAGTCGTTGATCGATCGAATCATTCATTGATTTATTTGCTCATATTTTTTACCCCATATATCCATTTATTGATTCATTGATCCATTGGCTGGCTAGTCCAAAAAACGTTGATTTAAGGAACAAATCAATTATCCAAAAAGTAATATTGTTTTAAAAAAGAGAGAGTTTATATTTTAATTAAATCTGTGTTTTTGTTGTCTTTCATTATGTTATAAATGGCTAAATGAAACTTGCATTACAAGAAAAGGAATATAAACAATGAACATAAAATATGACTTTTGTTTGTGTCACTGCACATTTTCTCTTTCCTTTCTGTCTTGATAATATCTCACATTTTCATGCATAGACTGTTTTGTCTGCTGTAAATGATCACAATGTGAAAAGGATAAGAAACAAATATAGGAAAATAGAAATACAGCAAGTTAGGGATAGAGAGAACTGTGAGAAGATTTAATTGTGCATTACAAGTATTGTAGTTATGAAGCTAGAAAAATAAAGATAAAAATGGATAATTGTTTTCCTGATCTATTAATGTTGATATTTGAAACCTTGTTATTTGAGCGAATGGACGAAAAAAGTAATAAACTGTTGGAGGAAGCTTCTCACGCATTTATGATCAGTGGGGTAGCTACGATTTTTTGATGAGGTGACGGAACCCGAAAATATTCCTCAATAATCAGACATGCTTTAGAAATTTTGACAAATTTTCTGACAAACACTTTTTGGAAGCTTGGTGGGGGCCGTTACCCCTTCTGCTCCCCCTCTAGCTACTCCACTGTCTCAGATAGTCCTTGTTTGCTGCATTTCATTACAGCCAGGTCGAGACTGTGTACAGTGTCGAACTAAGAAGCTCAAAAATTCAAAACGAGGCAGATCCATGGTGGTAAATTGTGATTATTTTTATTGGTGAGAAACTGAGTGTTGAAGTTGGTTGAAAAAACTCAAAAATTGGGCTTTAGAACGCAAATATATCATTGAAGGTTTGTATTTGTAATTAATTAATGTAGTAAAATTGACACATCCAATTTAAGTAAATGAAAGATTGACATAGGGAGCTCTATGATTGATAAAATAAAAAAGCGGCGATAGGCCTAACTAGCGCTAATCTGCAACGATTGCACTTGGAATGGTGAATTGTACGAGATCTTGCAAGTGCATTGGATTAGCACTAAAGTTGCAGAAGCGCAAAATCCATTTGGTTGTATGTGCATCAGTTCTTGCTTCCAGTAATTTAACTTTCAGGTTTGACGCTAGATAAAGAAAGATAAAATAATGATTTTATCCTTTGATTTAGAAATTTACCAACATGGACTCTTCAATGGCCATGAAAACATTTGAGTTGTCAAACAACATTGATTCAGTGCAAAGTGCTGATGAAATTTATAAATACAGCAAAGAGGAGCAACAGGCAATACTGCAAAGAAGGCCGTGGACGAATGAGTAAGTGATAACAACAGTTTCACAATTGTGTTATTTTTCATCTTGAATTTAAATTGACACACTACCAATGATCATGAAGAAATGTTAGGTGGTGTTGAAAGCATTTCAAAGTTGAAGGAGCACAAATTGTTTTAGAATCAGGGAGACGTTTGCACAAGAGGATGCAACTTCTAAAAGGGGGTAATTTTCAAAACTTGGATATGTTCCATTTTTTCCCTTGCAGTTCTGAGGTCATTGGCTTGTTACCCATTTGCACCCAAAAATGAAGCAATCAATTGCTTTTTGTTTTTCACAATTCCTCCATGTTGTTCATTTTGATCCTTCTGGAGCAAATATGCATAACATTATGCAAATCTATTTAAGACAGTTCACAATTCAATTTAAATTCATTTTTTTCTTTTTAGTCCACATTACTTCAAGAACATCAAGGTCTCTGCCCTTGCCCTTTTGAAGATGGTGAGTGCAAATTTAATAATGATAATAATGCTACAGAACAACTAGGTGACCTGCTGTTGATCGTAACATCTTTCTTTCTTTCTTTGTCATATCAAATATTAGATTATCTTTTTCTTTGTCAGGTGATGCATGCCCGGTCTGGTGGCACTTTGGAGGTAATGGGATTAATGCTCGGCAAAGTTGATGGTGATACAATGATTGTTATGGATGCATTCGCATTACCAGTTGAGGGTACTGAGACAAGAGTCAATGCTCAGGCCGCTGCTTATGAATATATGACACAATACATTGAATCATCCAAACTCGTGAGTTTAAAGTTTAATTTTATGCCAAAAAAGGTGTATTTGACCCTTCATCATAATCCAAATTGATCCAGTCATTATATCAGTCAATCAAGCAATTGATCAATCATTTAATCAAGCTAGCAATCAATTAATCAACCAATCAATCAATCAATCAATCAATCAATCAATCAATCAATCAGATAGCCAGATGATTATAGGATCCAATGATCAATCTCTAAGTTTATCAATCAGTCATGCAATGAAGCAATCAATGAATCAATCAATCAATCAACCAATCAATCAATCAATCAATCAGTCAATTAATCAGTCAGTTAATCAATCAATCAATCAATGACCATGTTGTAAATTTGATCAACTAGTAAGTCATTCATGAAAGCAGGGAAATGCCACCTTATCATAACTTTATTTACAATTGATTGGTTTCATGGGCATATAACAATCAGACCAATGCTATGATCTTCTGTAATATTCACATTAATTAGGTTGGAAGGCTTGAAAATGCAATTGGTTGGTACCACAGTCACCCTGGATATGGCTGTTGGTTGTCAGGTATTGATGTCAGTACACAAATGGTTAATCAACAATATCAAGAACCATTTGTAGCTATTGTTGTAAGTCAATCAATTTTTTTAACTCTATAATGAAAACCCGTTTTAAGAAAACCAAAATTTTCCCATCAACAAAAACAAGAATTTCAACCCATCAGGAATGTCTGGACCAGAGAGTGTACCAGTAGCATATTCCCAAACTTGTAGGAAAGTGTCCCATTAAGAACTTAGGAATTTGCCATTTGTCTGGAGCTATCTGCAGAATCCGTCACATGCCCTTTTAATAGTCATGTTTCAAAACCCCTGATGTTTTTGATGAACCTGAGTAGCATGTTATTGATGGATGATGATACTTTGATATGCCCCAAACCTGATATGCTAAGGCTGCAAGTGATGGGCACAGCCTCACATTGGCTTAGGATTTGAATTACACTTGCAATGTTATGATTGCTTTCATGATAACAATGACAATTTTGTAGATTGACCCAACTAGAACGATTTCTGCTGGTAAAGTTAACCTTGGAGCATTCAGAACATATCCAAAGGTAAGCACATTTTGAAATCAATTTGAATAGATTTTTTTATCCTTAACGTTGGTTTTAAGCTCACTAAAGACAACAAAGAGAAATTAACTCTGTAAAAGAAGATTGCTAAATGGAATTGTCCTTCTTTTTTCATATTCTAAGAAGTCCAAATCAAATTTTGTTTGTTAACATCATGGAAGGATTTATGAATGGCCAAGAATCAAAGGGAAGACCTTGAGAGAACGTTGATCGATGAAATAAAGAATATGGACAGTTGAAAAGAAAGGCACAGTGTAAAGAACCATGTATATCAATGATAGACAACGTTTGAATTCTTAAGGACGCTACATAAATAGAATAGAGGAAGATAATGATAACTAACTTCAAAATCCTGCATGATAATTCAACATTCTTTTTCTGATTACACAACAGGGCTACAAACCACGAGATGAGGGCCCATCTGAATATCAAACGATTCCTTTAAACAAAATTGAAGATTTTGGAGTTCATTGCAGACAGTGAGTTTTTAGAACAAGTTCTCTTTGAAAATTCTTATTATTTTGATGGAAAATTATGCTTTAATTTTTCCCCGTTGTTTGCCATTCCAATTCGTTTTTCCCTATTCGCGTTCCGTGACTCCTTCCCACTTTTCCATTCTAAACCTTAGTGCACATGCCATGTTTTAGGCATAACACTGTCTTTCATTCTCATTTCAGGTACTATTCACTAGACGTTTCATATTTCAAATCATCATTAGATCAAAAACTCTTAGATTCATTATGGAACAGATATTGGGTCAACACTTTGTCATCTTGTACGCTGTTAACGGTATGCATCTGTTTTCTTTCCGTGACTAGTGGCTGTTGTATTTTCAAATGCTAGATATCACTGTCATGTTTAGCATTCTACATTAAATTGAGTTGAGTATGGCAGCTAAACACACGGTGGTACCAGTGGACTAGCCTTTCTAACATTAAACGCCTTAAATGGTAATGATTATGGCAGCTTAACATATGTTGCTACCAATGTACTAGTTATTCTGCTCTCCTGGATAGAATTAAGCATTAGATGCAGATAGGTATTGTAGATAAACACAGCCGAAAATTACAATTGAAGTTTCTTTGACTGTCTTTTTGCAGAATGCAGATTATATGACTAATCAGATTTCAGATTTATCAGAAAAACTTGAACAGGGAGAAAACCAGGTGATTCATTGACTTTTTAATTTCAATTAAGTTTGAGAATTTGCCTTGCTTCATTCATTATCATTTATTTCATTTCGTACGTTCATTCATTCATTCATTTATTCATCAGTTCATTACTTCGTACGTTCCTTTGCTCTTTTGTCCGTTGGTTTGTTACTTTGGTCTCCTCCTCTCTCCTTCGTTCATTTTTTAAGTTATTTCTCCTTTTCTTCTTTGTTTCTTCATTTAGCTATTAATCTTCCATACGTTCTTACTCTTCGTACTTTCTTAATTAACCATTTTGTTTTTTATATCATGTAATGAATACTTTCTAATCATAATCATTTCTTTCGATATTTAAGAGCATTGTTTTTTACATATTTGACCATTGATATTTAGGTAAATAAATCTGGCAGTTTTATGCTGAGCATTGATCCCGACAAAAAAGATGATGGGAAACTCGCTAAAGCCACAAAAGACAGGTCAGTTTGCCTAACATAAATCAATCAGTCCATCAATCAATCAATCAATCAATCAATCAATCAATCAATCAATCAATCAATCCAGAAATAAATAAATAAATCACTCACTCACTCACTCACTCACTCACTCACTCACTCACTCACTCACTCACTCACTCACACACTCACTCACTCACTCACTCGCTCTTTCACTCATTCACCCATCCACACACTTTTTCACGTAAAAACTTATTCCTTTTCAGTCAGATTGTTCTCAAGCCGTTTATCTAATAATAATCTCTTTGCCCTGTACCCTTTTTCCTTTTGTTAATCAAAATCTGCAGCGGTTATATGTATTTCTTGCCAAGATAACTCAGAGACATTCCAGCCAAGCATAGACCTCAAGCATCTCAAGGAACAAAAAGGCAGTATTGAAAGTCCATTTTTAAGCTAAAACTAATTTTAGCACTAAAGGAATAATGTCTTATTAAACGCATCGAATTAATGAAAATCTTGTGATTAATTTGTTTATGCTAAGAGCAGGAACTGCGCAGCGGTCTTACAGTGGAGGGCCTGATCGAGCCGCAGTGGTGGTCAGGGGGGACTTTTAGTTAGACCACGCCCCTTAGAAGTTCCCTTTAAAACGCCCCTTTCAAAAGACTTTGCTTTTTTATGTCCTTGTTTACATGAAATATTTCGGTGCAGAAAATATTTCAGTTGAAAATGCAATATTTCTAATAGCTTTTAGGACTATCTTTGAAAAAAAGTGGAGTGGCTATAGCCCCTGCTAGCCTAATGTCTGCGCGGTGCCTGGATATGAGCAATTGTAACTGCTTTTTTTTTCCGCTTGGCCGGACCCTATTCAGATGCACCAATATTCCTTTGCTGAACGAAGTTGCTGCGAAGGAGATTTTAAGACGGGACTTTTAGTATCGTTGCGAAGCTCTAAAACGGGGCTAGGGTTTCCTTAAAGTCCTTTCAATCAATAGGAAGTGCTTAGCTCATTATAGATTAGCTTTTATCTCTTTGTTTACTTGTTTCAGTTGCAAGACTGGGATTGAAGCCATTCATGGACTGATGAGTCAAGCGATCAAAGACAGTTTATTCAATCATGTTGGAACGAAGAGTTCATCATAGTTATCAACCGCAATTATCCAGTTTACTATCATTAAATTCCGTTAACAGTGATATCCGAAATTTGATGAACGACTATTTGTTGCAGTTGAAGTTGTACAGACAATACCACTCAATGACATTAGCCTGACTTTTGAAATAACAACCTTAAAAAGGATCAAATATAATACAAATTGTTACAAGAAGTAGCGATTTAATTAATGATCAATTCTCTTTTACTTAAATTTATTTAATGCTACCAAAGTTACTGAATTTTATTGCTATTTAATTGCCATTTGTCGTTGAGTTGTAAGGGAGGGGGGGTAAACACATTCGACATCATTCATTTCAGTTGTCTCATGTCCAATAAGATCTAAGGATGGTCTGGTCACGTGTAAAGTCTTCCACTTCGTTGCTTGGCTGATTCGAGTGCTCTTAGAAGGCGAGTTTTCCAGGGTTAAACCTGGATAGTCTTCTCTAAACCTACCGTCTGTGACCACTTGTTCTTTTTCATGTAACACGGAAGTAAATTTAGGATACAATTATCTTTTTGCCTCGTTTTGGAAGGACTAGTTCCCAGTTTCCCGTTGAAATCCTTGTTCTCATTGGCCGCCATTTTTGTTTCTCTGCAATCTCATTGGATTTTCAAAATTTGGAAAAGAAAGATCATCTCAAAGGTATTGGTGCATATTTATTTGTTGGCGCTTCGCGGGAAACTCAACATTCATTAATCACATTTTAAAAATAACATGTTTTTATTGTTCATAATTAAATATTAGACATATTTGGCATCACAGTTCACCATCGGTACGGTGCAACTGATGATATGATTTCTGCCGACCATCTGGCGCTTCCCATTCTTATCATCTCGATCCAAACTTTTTACCCGAATTCATACTGCTCTCCTTATTTGTTCCCAGTGATAGTTTGAACAATGGTTGCTTATTATTTGTTCCCACCTTGCCTACATCCTTTCAATTCTAAATTTAGCCAAATGGATTAAGTCTATAACCTCGCTTAGCTTGGCCCAAATAAACACTTTTTCAGTGCTAGAAGTGTTCGCTCTCTCGTTTTTCATAGGCCCATCTAGTAAGATTACGATCAAGGTCGCCTGCCTTATGGTGTCAGTGTGTGGGGCAGTGGCCCAAGCTGCGTCTTGATTTGAATAAAAGAAATTCATTCTTTTTTTTCTATTTTGTTCTTTGATTTTCAACATGTGCGTGAGAAAATATGCCCTTGAATTTTTCTCTGACTGCGACACTGAAAATCATGGTTTCAAAAATTTCTGTTATAGTGAATTGAAAATATTCAGCATGACTGACCAAGTCCATGTTTTTGGAGCACATCAGGTTTGCATTTTTTTTCTTTGTTTTTAACTTTTTACTCTGTAAATGAATTGGTTGGGATGCATGGAAACTAAAATTTTCCCCGGTGTTCAATCCCCTATGCTTCCCATTTGCTTTGGCCCTATTGCATCTTATTTAATTGAATTGCTTGATTCACCATCCATTCTCAAGGTAGCTGTGTTCTTACCCACCAACTATCACCAAGATTCATGCAGTCTAATTTTTTGAAATGGTCCATCATTTTAATTAAAAGTTGATTAATTTTATTTCGTCTCATTGTCGAAATTGTAGTGAAATACATGAAGGTTGTCAGCTTTTGAATTCATTTTAATTTAACATCATAAATTTAGCATATTTTTATTTGATTTCTGTTTTTAGTCAAGCTCAGAAGCAGCTCAGCTGTTAGCAACATTTTGGCCGAGGGTGATGGCAGAAATACGAAACATGGATACGGTATATTATTTTTATTTTCTATTTCAAAATTTAAGTTAACTCTTCCTTTTTGTTAAACTGTTTTTTAAAATAATTTACATTTTGCATTGATATCTTTGTTTTTGTCTTAAAGAATCAGTTCAAGACACAAGAACTTCCTTTAGCAAGAATAAAAAAGATAATGAAACAAGATGAGGAAGTCAAAATGATCAGTGCTGAGGTTTCTTAAATATTAATTCTTACTCTGCCTTGCTCTGCATCAAATAATTACCTTAATTACTTTAGTTTGCATACATTTTTTTGATGTAATGTAAAGATGTCAGTCCAAGCTTGCAACAGTAACTATCCAGAGGACATCAGCTTTTTTTAATTTAATCAAAGCCAGTTAATATCTTTTGTTACTTACATTTCTGTTTTTTTCTATTTCCAGGCTCCTGTTCTGTTCTCCAAAGCTGCAGAAATCTTCATAAGTGAGTTGTCACTCCGAGCATGGATTCACACAGAAGACAATAAACGAAGAACATTACAGGTAAATATCTTATCATTCTAACTATTCTTGTGCCTGCTCAGAATCATCAAAGACACAAAGTCCAGAAAAGTTGTTAACTTTCCCTGGGACAAAGAATACCGGAATGCAAACCTTCCTCATAATACCATAGAAAATGGGCATGGCTTGGGTTTGTATTAGAAGTTTCAATTATTTTTTGTGGACGTTTCTCCAGCTAGTGAATGTGTGAACGTAATGTTTTCCTAACTCTGCCAGAACATAGTGTTATATTGATACAAAGCAGCATATCTTAATTAAGGGTAATATGGTGAACCTGGTTATGGTATAGGTCTGAGAACTTGGAGGTTCAAGGTTCGAGATCACAGTCAAAATCTTTTTATCTTTTTAACAAGCCATTCAGCCAACCCATGGTCCATACTTCTGATATTTTTTAATGGGTAAACAAATATGCTTGCTTGAGCTTTGCTTAATAGTTATTGACATAAAAAGTGAGATATTGTGGCAATAAAATGATTTGGGGTTTGGAATGATGTGATGATTGCAATTTGACGATGTGAATCCTATTTGCAATGATGTGATATCTTGGGTAAAATCTATGACATGTAACATACAAGGAACATCTAAACACTTTGTACATCCATAAATGTTTTAAAATACTGATGATTAATTTTATATTTCAGCGGAATGATATTGCCTTAGCCATTACAAAATATGATCAATTTGATTTTTTAATCGATATTGTTCCACGGGATGAACTTAAACCACAAAAAAGACAGGTATGGCTTTGTTAATTTTTATTTTTATTCAATTTTTTTAGAATGACAAAGAACAGACGAATTCCCATAGATCTGATTTACAATGTAATCCTAATTCACTTTCTCATAATTTGATGAAAATTCACATGTTTTCATTTAGGGCTCAATGGTTCCTGAACAAGTCCAGTACTACTTTCAACTGGCTCAGATGCAACAGGTGAAGTTTACTTTTGCCATTTTTTTACATATTTAACCTAAGCATAAAAAGTCATGGGGCTTTTTGAAGATCATTATTAATATGAATATCATTAGTTCTTTTGTATTATGCAATGATTCAACTACGCTCCTATTATGGGCTATTGGAATCCCAAAATAAGTATGCAAGGTTGGGCAATTGCCTGATCCAAAAAAGAGAGAGAGAGAGAGAGAGAGAGAGAGAGAGAGAGAGAGAGAGAGAGAGAGAGAGAGAGAGAGAGAGAGAGAGAGAGAGAGAGAGAGAGAGAGAGAGAGAGAGAGAGAGAACACATTAAAGATACTTAGTTCAGGGTTGGATTCAAGTCCATTCACTTGGCTGCCTCTTGCCTCTTTTACAAAAATGGCTTCCAATCATTCACAAATGCTGATGTCCACCAATTATTGTCAGATCTTGGGAAATGCAGCCTTGATATAAGGCTGACGACAAGGACAGGCCTTGCCCTGAGTAAAATAAAGGTGCTCTTAAAATCGAGCTCCTTGCATAATTTAGGTGCTCTATTTCACACCCCTACTGAAAATATTTTTAAAGTACACAAGAGGCATATTAAAACCATGATTACACGGGTTGTGCCATCAAAGAACATTTTATACATTCACTGTTGCTGTAACTGTAATATATGAAAATATGCTGTTACTTATGGATCAGCTTCATTTCCATGATGCAAAATGCAAGAAGCAGGTGCCTATATTGCCAGGCTGCTAACTAGTTAATTTCTGAGCACTATTTTGCTCTTACTTAATAAAAAAAAGCTGTTTCACTATTCTGAGAATTCCTGAAAAAAACTCCTTGAAATAGTAACAAACAAAAATTAATCAACAGAAGAAGTATCTGGTAAATTACAAGTTCATTTAATATGATAACTGTTGTGTCTCTATATTTCGTCATTTGAAGAGCTTGATAGGTAACTTTCATCATCACTACTACTGTTGTCAATCTCAATGTCAAGACACATAGTTTTTTGTGGTGGCTCAAGATTTGAAACTTTTTTGGTTCGTCTTTTTGAAAGATAGATGTCAAGAGCTCTCTCCATCAACTGTTCTCTTTCTTCTGATGACCATGTCTTATCGTTGCCCTTTATCACCATTATGTCATTGATAACTGCATGTTTAAGACACAGGCGCCGGTCAGACAACATTAAAGTAAGCATTGAAAATGCTCTCTCAACAGTAGAATTTGATCCAGACATAGCAAGGATAAGAGATACAACCTTACAAATGTTTGGGAATTCCTCTCGTCTATACCTCAAAATATTTTGCCAGATCTTTGCGGCTGTCAGTGGAGGTTCAGATTTTAAGAAGTGTGATGTTATGAAAGATCTGACTTGTTTCCATTCTTTCTCTACCTTTGATGCATCGTAGCTTGCTTTATCAAGGGGCACTTTGAAGTGATTGTAGAGTGACAAAAGTTGGTCATTGCCAAAGTCCAAGGATGGTAACCAAAACTTAGGATCCAGCCACTTCATTGAGCAAAATACCAAATTTCTGAAGTCTGCAAAGCGTTCGTTCAACACTTCAATAAGATCAGAAGCAACTGCTCTCAATTTTTCGCCAAAGTTTTCAATACACTGACCATGCCACCCAATCATTTTGTCTATCTTAACTGTATGGTACTCTCTGTTCTGTGGATTTCGTTTTTCGTGGCCTGCTTTACAATACTCATGTGTTGCTACCATCTTTCCATCACTTCCAACATGAAATTGAAAAAATCTCAGCATGCTGTCAGTTTCAACCTTTTCATCACTGTCCACCATGTCTTGTAAATCGTTGATTGTCATTTCAATGCTTGGGTAAATTTCATAAGCCATTAAACCTTCGCCCTCAAACACCAGTGATGCGGGTTGCAGCTTTCCAAATATATCTAGTGCAGCACACATATTGAAAATCTTTGTGCTACGAAATTTCTTCAATAACTCAGACACTTTAGCCTTTGTATCAGCGTTCTTTACTTGTACTTCATAGTTTTCAAACGCCATTACTAGCGCTGGGAGTAAATGAAGAAACCGCTTGTATCCCTTTTCCCGGTGACTGACAAATCGAGTTCCATGAATCTTGGATAGTTCGTAGTGTGTTATCCCAATGACTTCAGCAGCTTGTTGAACTGCAGCTTTCAGTGCGCCAGATCTTTTCAACAGCTTATAGGTAGATTCGTAAAGGTGTTCTGCATCTTTGAATAATTGACGAGCCATGACGTCCTTCAGAGCAAGCTCGACACGGTGATTAACACAATGTATAGTTGTTAGCCAAGGTCTTTCATTTTTTAGCTGAGTCAACACTCCTCGGTAAATTCCAGTGTTCACTCTGGCGCCATCTGATGTCGCACTGACTACATGTTTTTCGAAAATATCATCAGGAAGGCGCATTTCATTCTTGTAGACGTGATCTATGCTTTTCTTAATGGAATCCGCATCAGTCCCTCCAAAATTTGCCATTTCAATAAGTGATGTTACAAAATAACAGGGTATACCAGCACGTTCAACCCTTGTGAGAATGAGTTCCTTTTCACTTTTTGTCTTCCTTGCTTGTGACCCATCTGACAGGATGGATATAAAATCACTCCCTGCCAATATAACTGCAACCTTTTCTGTTATGGCTGTTGCAATACAACTTATGAACTCTCGAGCAGCTTTTCCATTTTGCTTTCCTTCTATCAACCGAACTCCGTTTTGACGCTGGCACTTAACAAGGACAGAAAAATGACTCAGAGGCATGCTTGGTGTCTTGGCTAACTCATAGGCTGTACGGATCAGCTTGCCATAGGCCTCACGTGTTGATTTTTGCACGCAAGAAGGAATAGTTGGTTGAATCCTTGAAATAGAAGCTTGCTGAGTTCGCTCAATATCCATGCGCTCCGCGGCAGGTTTTTCGTTTTCTAACATCAGAGCAAGTTCGTGAACTTTTCCTCTTAGATGGCGATCAACGCTGTGCTTTGTAACCCCATTTGTCCCGTCAATGAAGGCCTTCATTGATTTCTTTGCCTCGCCTGTGCATTTTGGGTGATTCAGAATTGCATTCGAATTCCTAGCACAAATCTTGCACCAAATATAAACAACATAAATAACACCATCTTTTTCTTCTGTCTTAAAACCAAGAATGTCTTCTTTCCCCCACGATCTGAATGTCGAAACCTTAACTCTGTTTCCTTTTGGGGCCTGATTCATATTTAAACAAATGAAGAAAAGAAACTTAAAGTACGTCGCGATGTTGCGATAGCAAGAACAGACTAACAGACTGGCAAATGTCAAACTTTGGTCAAACACACGCCAATAGAAACCCGGAAGTACAAGCTGAATGTCGGCATCAACACACTTGTGTGAAATAATGATTTCTACTGATTACCGTGAAATAGACGTGCTATTTATGGATTAGCTTGACATTGATATGAATCATGATGTGTTGCAGTCATAACAGAGAGGTGATTTCAAGGAAATCGCTTGTTATGCCCTGAAAAGACTTTCCTTCAGCCATATGATAAGATACGGAGTATGGGCGCTCGATAAATCGCGCTCCATGCAAAATTTAAGGCGCGCTTTAGGCGCTCGCGCTCGATCGAGCGCCTTTCCGGGCAAGGCCTGACAAGGACGATTCAAAAATGGAGAAAACTTAAATTTTTTCAAATTAGGTACATTATCTTCATGACTTTGAACCTCTTGTTACCAGGATATCGGCTGTACAGCAACAGAATATTTCTCAGCTCTAATTATGCCTGCATAAAGCTGGTCGCATTCTAATACTCATAGTAATTTCTAATTGCATTAAATGACGTTGTTTTTTTTCACACACAGCAACCAACTGGTACCCAAAACGCACAGGTTGGTGCTTCATCGCAAGGAGCACAAACGATTTTGGCCGCACCTCATGTTGCAGTCTCGATCAATCCTGCAACGGTATAAATCTAATTACATATCATGTTTCTTTTCATTTTATCACAATGTATTGAATACAACCCTCGGATTCATGCGACCGTTTTCACTGAAATCATCAGTCATGCTAACGCACGAGGCAAATATCACGTGATTCAATTGATATCTAAAAGTTTACTAGTTAAATTTTGTTTAACGATCTTTTCGCATGCTCGATTTGCCAACATAAAACTTTCCAACATTTTCTTGCCTGATTTTGCACAGTGTACCAGGTGTCTCATATCCTAGCAACCATTGTTTTCTGTAGCCTCTCTTACAACTCCCAGCCTTAATGCTAATTCTAATTCTAATGTTTTCTATTAGCAAATTCCTTTTTTTTTACCGATCCTCGCTACTGAGGCGGTTATCAATAGAAGCTTTGGTTGCATGGAAGAACGTTTAAAATGAAACACGTTTCCTTGAACCTAAGGTTGAACCAAATTGAAAAAGTATTACTGTTCTACAGATTGTTATTATGTAAATAAAAAACCATTGTAAAGTTCTTAAATCAATAAAAATATAATGCTTTCTGCTCCTCCCTATCAGCCTATCTTTAAGTAACGGGCGAGTGACATAAGAATGCACATGGCATACACGTGTTTTGATTTGGTTTATATATTTCTATTTGTCGTTTAGTCACAGCCACAAATCATACAAATTCAAACGCCAGAACAACAGCAACAACAACAACAACAGCAGCAATCCCAACAGCAACAACAACAACAGCAGCAACAACAAACAGTTCAAGCAGCCCATGTTCAAAATGCTCAGCAAGCGGCACAAGGTGCCCAACATGTCCAATTGCAACTTCAACCAGGCACAAATGATTTGCAACAATATGCGGTAGGTTCAACAGCTCTATTGGCTAATGAAGTTATTGACTAATCATTGATTAATTGATTCATTGATTCATCGACGATTGATTCGTTGATTCATTGATTCGTTGATCCATTGATGATTGATTCATTGATTCATTGGTTCATTGATGCATTATAATTAATTGGCTTATATATTCATCTATTCATCTGTTCTCTCCTTTATTTTTTTATTCAGTTGACTGATTCAATTGTGATTGATTGATTGATTGATTGATTGATTGATTGATTGATTGATTGATTGATTGATTGACTGATTGATTGATAAAATGATCGGATGATTAACTGATTTCTTGATTTGCTGATGATTGAACGACTAACTGAGGTAAGGAATATGTCACTAAACCAGTAAGACAATGTGCATTTGTTTATTTAGCATCCAATAAACGAAACTTATTGTTTGTTTGTTTATTTGTAATTATGTGCTCTTTTGTTCTTTGGACAGGTCCAACTAGCTCCAGGCTCCCAGATGCAATATCGATTAGTACCTCACATCATACAGCAACCAGGTGGACCTCCTGTTGTACAGCTGCAAGCACAACCACATCACATCCAACAAACGAGTGGCGGACAAACAGTCATTGCTGTCCAACCCGCACAATCACAGCAAGAAACTCATCAACAAAATACTGATGTAAATTATAGCCAGGTAAAATTATTCCTAGAACGAGTCAGAAGTTGTTATTTAATTCAGTTGTTTGTTGTCCATCAATTGGCAGTGAAATCACGCAACGTCAACATCACTACCATTATCAATGACCTTTATCACCTTTGACTTGGTTTTCATCTTTACCCTGATCATCACAATCATTATCATCATAATCATCATCATTATCAACATCATTATCAACATCATTATCAACATCATCATCATCATCATCATCATCATCATCATCATCAACATCATCATCATCATCATCATCATCATCATCATCATCATCATCATCATCATCATCATCACATCATCATCATCATCATCATCATCATCATCATCATTATCATCTAAATGATTATTATCACTACCATCATCATCATCATCATCATCATCATCATCATCATCATCATCATCATCATCATCATCATAATCATTATCATCATAATCATTATTATCACTACCATCATCCATGCCATTATTTTCATCATCCTTGACTTGGCTTTTATCTTGACTTGTTGATGATCGTAACCTTGATCATCATAATCATATTCAGAATCAACAGCATCATTATAATCACCAATATATTCCTCCTTCTTCTCCACCCTGTTCCTCGTCTCCTTCTTCTGCTCCTTTTTCTTGTTTCTTCCCTGTGCTCTTACTTTGCTTTACAGTCCATTACGATATACCAACATGTGAATTTCTTCAACAATTTTTGAGAAAATCAATGTTTTTATAATAAAAACTGTTTTAAGGCTTATAAGTGTCATTGCAAATAACACTCTACTACTGAAAAACTCATAGTGTCCATTACGAGTCCCTACTTTTTAGATATACCAACTGGCAACAGCACAAGGCGGAGGTCAAGGCCCAATATTTATCACAACGCAACCAGAGCAGGTGCAAGACAATCAACAAGAGACACAACAGAATGACTAATTACTTTTAAGTAAGGCTTTTTCTACAGTTGAGATATGACATTTTAGCGCTCCTTGATTGCTAGACTTTTGCAGTACAGCATGTACAGAGAGAAGAACTCAGATGAAGTCGAGATTAAGCGATGCATAGTTGTTTAAATCTATAAATATTGTACATAGAACATATAGTTTGAAAAACACGCGTGGACATAATATCTGGTCGTGTTTGTATCTTAAAGTTAACTTGGTAACATTAACACTGAAATGAATTAGGCATTTTATCGAGATGATTGGCTTGCCTTAATTGTTTGAGCTAATGTGAGCTGTATACTAAACTTCGTTTATTGGTAGACTTCAAACGGGACGTTACAATTTGATAAGTTTTTTGTCAAATAATAAGGAAGAGCGTTCTCTGGGGCGAAAATGAGCTGCATAAGAAAAATTTTGATGAAATATGGCACCACAACCTTCTACTGATACAAGTTTGGCTCGCCAATTTCAAGTCAAAGCTTAATCAACGGCTGACTACATAGGCTTAAACAGGCCCGTCGAGAGCAGGCTCGGCCCCTGGGCTCGAAACAACAACTGGCCCTTATGTAGGAATGGAGCAACATGAGCTTAAGCCCCCCTAAAATATAATTCAGCTCCCACCGTCTGACTCAAGTAAGGAATGAATTATGTTGCGCTAGCATAAATATAAACAATAAAAGCTTGAATAAGACTTCAAACTTTTCGTCTTATTGAGCTCTGGACCCCGGGAATTTACCCCAGATACCCTCCGCTCGATGATACTGGGCTAAAAACAGGTTGAAATCGATTTTTCAAATGTAACAGCATTGCATGAATTTATCGAATGGAAGAGTAAAGAGAACTCAGGAGTATATTTTTATATATGTACTTTTATAACCGAGAATCTATGACTGAGCAAAAGGTTAAGTTGGAAGGACGGTGTGATTGCAACCCATTGAATCATATTACTGAATCTTATAAGACGATAAGAAATATTGATGGGGTTCTTATAAGCTTTTATGAGCTGCATATTTGCTGTCTTTGGTTAGGGAACAATTTTTATTCTGCCAGAACTCTCAGTAACCCCACTGGCCATCTCTCTTCCCCAGGGTGCCAATTTGATTCATAATTTTGAATCTTCTCCCCAAGGGTTTTTCTCTTGAGTCTAATCTTTGACAATGGATGTGACCGCATACCCCCAACCCTACCCCTGGCTACAGTAGTGACTTACACGCACATTTTGTTATCCTAGTCCTCTGCGGAGGAGGTAGAGGGGCCATTTTGCACACGTGCTTATACGTGCTGCTGTCAATGTTGTTGTTGTCAGTTAAAGTGGAATGAGGAAGAAGTCACTAGGCCGTGGAAGAGGAAGCAAAGAGGCGAGGAAGAAACTGTCCAATTTAAGTTTGGTTTCACTCAAAGAGTAGAAATTCATTGCCATTAAAGATGAAGAAGACAACGGCAGAGCAAGAAGTATCATTGTGTTATCACACAATTTGCTTCGTCCTAAATTACTTTGCCATTGCACACGATCAGAACATGAAGTTCGTTTGGTTCACATACGAAAGATATGGCGGAAAATGGAAGTACATGTCACACATTATATTATATGCAAGCACAATCTACGTTTCATATGCAATAGTTGTTGATATTATCAGCATCCTGACTGGATATTCTGGCCGCCCAACCGATGAAGACGAGCCTAAAGTCGTGCAAATTCGTGATCGCGTTTTCAATAACATTATTTCCCCTTTTGGAATCGGCCACTCTTTGATTTTCGCTTTCACAACTTGCCTAAACCATGGTTTCTTTGTCTCCGTCATCAACAGAAGAAAGGAAGACTTGAGAAGTTATCATATGTTGTTCTTGCATTTGTTTCCCCTCGTTTTCTGCATCCTTGAGTCCGCTTTGGTTTACCACAAACCAAGCAAAAAGGGAGAAGTGAAAATTCCCCTTGCATTGGCCCTGCTTTTCAATGGGTGGACCCTCTGGGTAGCTTATTTTGGTAGTTATTGGAGCTATCCATTTCTGCGACGTGCAAACACGTTAGTCAGAGCACTCTGCATTGTTTTGTTGCCAATCATCATCATTGGATGTCATTTCCTTGGTGGAAAAATGACAAAATATTTCTGGGAATTGGATACAACAGCTGCCGAAACTGAAGTTGGTGAAAAGAAGAAAAAGGACTGAAAAACTTGATTTTTAAATATATTTAGATGCTGGACTATTTTTGCTAATTTTTTGTATTTTTCTTACAAATTTTCTATTTAAGCTTTGTGTTTGCATACAGTTTGTTAATAACATTTAATATTTGAAGTTTTGACTTTATTTTATTCATTTATCACTACTAAAGCTTATATTTTCAAAATATTTATTTTGAATGTTACCTTATGCTACAAATGTAATATGTTTTCACTTAACCTGCAAAAGTGAAAATTCTGAATAAGAAAAACAAATGAAAAAAATGGATCCACCCAGCCAAATGGAAATGGGTTGATATCTGCATGCAAAGCGTAGCTTGGAGCAATGATTTATTTAAGTGAATATCGCTTTGGTTGTTTACTTTTAGTACTCCTACCTGCTTTAGTGTCACTGGTGTTGTTAATAAATTTGTCCCGCCCCCTTTTCTCTATTACGTCATGTACTCGACTGATTGAGAAAGAGGTTTGTTGTAGACGAGGTACATGGCCTAGCCGAAGAATTTGAAAAAGAAGAAATTGAAGTTACAAAACCGCTCTGTTTATTGCCATTAAGGTATAAGAAATATGGGGAAGAATCGACCGAAAGTCGGTAAGATTGATTGAGTGTTAACATTTTGTGTTTTTACTAGCTTTTTCCTTGTACTAAAGCGCCCAGCACTTTGACGGAGGGATCTCTACAGATGACTGCAGCGAAACGTGTTGTAAAATAATTGTGAATGTTTTTTATATTTTGGTGTTGAAATATGTTATACCATTTGCTTTTTGCCATAGATCAAAATTTGTCTCAAGCTGAGCTAATGTTGAAAACGATTTCTGAAATCATAAATCAACTTGTTGATGCTCATGAGAAGAAAAAAGACGTCAATTTGAACAGGTTTTGTTTTTCAATTTTCTTATGCCCTGCCGATTGAAATTATGTTTCTTATGTAGTTAATAATCAGCTGACCAGTTGATTAAGTGATTGATATTGTGATCGATCAGCTGATTAATTAATATATTGATAGTTTGATTTATTGATCAATTGACTGATTTAAGAATTGAATTTTTTTGATTAATTGCTGATTTTATTGTATGACAATCTCGATAATCTCGACTTCAGGCTTAAAGGCAGCATTTGTCGCAAATATGGTCTTTCATCACAACCAAGATTAGTTGATATCATTGCCGCAGTTCCTGCTGCCCATAAAAAGGTAAACAAAGTCTTAAAATATTCTCAAAATGGAATTAGAATAACAACTGTTGCAGATATTATACTGTAAAGGGGACCATAAAAACTCAATTCCAACCAATGCCTATTAATGCAGCTAGATGTTCCAAAACATCTTTGCCACCTGACCCAGTTTGCAGAGCATGGCAACTTTAGCACAAAAAAATTTGCAGCAGATATAAGTGCACCCCAAAAATTAGGCCTTGCACACGGGTATGGTATGGGTATAGGCTCAATATAGGTTCACCTGGAGCTTCATATTACATAAAGCAGCTTGATGCACCTGAGAGAATCAGATGTGCATGCTGTGTACCCCTCATTTATTACCTTGCACGCCCGAGATCTCATTGAGGTCTAACATGCTCTACAGTCTGGTACCTGACCAAACCAACTCCTTTCAAAGTTAGGCAGAACATAATTCCATAACATCAGCCCAGCCAATAACCAAAAAAGTATCCATAATACCATAACCCTGTATTAAATTGGAGAATTAATGTTAAATTTTGCTGGTAAGACAATGATGATCTAGAATAAAATGCAGTAAATTATTAACCCTGAGGTCTACATAGAAATATCATAACAACCACGTCAAAACTGAATCAAGATTTTTATTTAGACTAATGACCTTAACTTCATTATTTCTTTTCTTTCAGACACTCATTCCTAAACTCAAAGCCAAGCCAATCAGAACTGCATCAGGGGTATGCTATGTACATTTCAGATATTGTATTACTATCCTTCAAGATCAATCCTTGCGAATTTATGGACTGGCATGACTTAAATTGTTATCAAAGAAAGTGGGAAAATGTGAGCTGTGTATAAGGCCCAGAAAACTTTATGAATGTGAAAAAGCAGGGGAATTACATGGGTGCCATCTGCTTCAATAACTCATTTTGCTCTTAAATACCATTTCAGTTAAAAATCTTCTTTTGTAGATTGCTGTTGTAGCAGTGATGTGTAAACCTCACAGATGTCCACATATAAACATGACAGGAAATATCTGTGTGTATGTATCATTTCATAATCTTGTATTTCCTATATCTATCAAAGCTAGTTATACAAGATTAAGTTGGAATTTTTGGAGCATGAAGTGAAATCAATAGACTGTGAATAGAAGCTAGATTGTGATTAGGGGACAATAATGCCCTCTCTCTAAGGATAGGCAAAATGTCTTGCCCTATCAATTAATACTTTTTATTCTGTTTGGTAGAATTAGATACCTTTATTAAGTTGTAATAAAATAGGTCTGCTAAAATATTCTTCTTATATCATTGTAGATATTGTCCTGGTGGACCAGATTCTGATTTTGAATATTCAACGCAATCATACACTGGATATGAGGTAGCACAATATTCTAAGTTTATAGAATTGTTTTCTGATGTCCTCCTATGTTTACCTGTTTTATCATTACACATTGTAACCTACCAATTTTAGCGCATCAAATACATTAAAATTTTCATCAAATGCTCATTAGAATGTGATACAACATTGTCATCATTTTTTTTCCAGCCCACATCAATGCGAGCAATACGTGCCAGATATAATCCATTTCTACAAACAAGGCATCGCGTGGAACAGGTAATATATTATCATATAATTTAATTAAGGATGTCTCTAGGTACACAGCTCTAGCTTGTATATGCAATAATCTTTGCTTTTAGGCAATCTAAAGAATATTCATTTTTTAAACCTGTCTTCTTTTGTTTAAAGTTTTGTTTTGCTTGAGGAAGCCCCTTTCAGAGAATGTGTCGTAACAGTATTTTTGCATTGAGTGTTATTTGCTAAAGTGCTTAGAAGAAGGCATTTGGAAGCATTTTCAAATTTTGCTCTCTTTCTTTCAGCTACAAAATTTGGGTCATAATGTGGACAAGGTTGGTAGTTTTTTCTTTTCCATAATTTTTCAATCATCCACCATTTCTCATACAGTTAGTTTTAGTTTCTCTACTACCATGCTAAATAGCAGAGGTTTTTCAGGTTGAGTTTATTGTCATGGGTGGCACATTCATGGCATTGGATGATCAATACAGAGATTACTTCATTCGAAATCTTCATGATGCCTTGTCTGGTCACTCATCAAACAATGTAGATGAAGCTGTAAGGTAAGGAACTACCGTTGTAATGAATTGTGTCATTACTGTTTCATCTACTCTTCTCATAAATTGTGTCATCAATGTGTTGAAGTTTTTGCTGGACAGCGCATCCACTGTTGTAAACTAAATGTAGTTTGAGTATTTTATTTTTTATGACCACTTGATGCATGGTGTCATCAATTTTACAAACACTCTTCTTCTACTTGTAGATATTCAGAAAAAAGTAAAACAAAATGCATTGGAATAACGATTGAGACACGACCAGATTATTGCCTCAAAAAGCACCTTAAGTAAGTTCAAAACTCAGAAACCTCTAAATATATTTTCTATTTTTTTTTCTTCTCCATTATCTTCAAATTCAAATGCGATCTTTTTCTACAATCAACTATAATAATCGTGAAAACTTGAAACTTGAAAACTATTGGTTGTCGTCTTCATCGTAAGCTTTATTGGTAAACCTACGTATTTGTTGTTGTTTTGTAGCTCAATGTTGTCTTATGGTTGTACAAGACTTGAAATTGGAGTTCAAAGTGTTTATGAAGACGTTGCAAGAGACACAAACAGGTAATTTTTTTTGGGGTTTGTCTCAAGATGGTCCCACCATCTTTGTTTAACAGGGTACCTCGAAAGGTCCATGGCTAGGTACTTGGATTATATACTCAAATTTTGCTTGGATTTATTCTAGTTTTCCTTTGTTTGCTTCGTTTCTATCGAGGCCACCGCAGTGGAGTGAAAATATCGTCAATATGCGATAAATAATGACATTTATGATGGGTTTCTTAAATCACGCAGTATATCAACATTAATTCGTCACCATCTACACCATACTCTGAGAAGAAATATTAGCTATACTTTTATAATCTGCTTATATTTGTTGTGTACACCTGCCTCTTTGCGTTGGTCTTTATTTTTACGTTATTTCATATATTTATCAACTTTTTATTTACAAACAGAGGCCATACAGTTCGAGCCGTTTGCGAATCATTTCAACTCTCAAAAGATGCTGGTTTTAAAGTCATCGCTCATATGATGCCCGACCTTCCAAATGTTGGATTGGAAAGAGATATCCAGCAGTTCATTGTAATTTTTTATTTCGTCTTATTTTTATATGAGTGTAGGATCAAAGTCTTTTACTGTATGTGAGTTCCATGTCACAGTTTCACATTTATTTGACGGTATTTTTCGTGTACATGTATTAACATAAACAACCAATAACATAGACCACTGGATTAAGATTTGTCAATATCTAGGTCATTTACACCCGTAGAGAAAGTAACAAACGAAATCAATTAAACGGAGAAGTGCAATTAGATGTCAAAAAGAAGCACTCTTTTCCATTTTATTACAACAAGGTTTATTCCATTTTAACACTACCAGCTTTGAATAGGACAAAAGTGTAGGCATTGCCGGAGTTGAATTGAAATTCGATATTGGCAATAAATGCTTGTACTAACTGAGATGTAATTTTGTTTGTAGGAATTCTTTGAAAATCCTGCATTTCGTGCTGATGGATTGAAGATTTATCCAACATTGGTCATCAGAGGAACAGGTTTGCAACAAAATATTTCAAGTATTTATCTTTTTTCGTTTTATAACGTTTTTTCTGTTATTTGGAATCTATATATAAACACTCTTTCCTTCTCTAATTATGAAATTCATTTCTCTTAGGTTTATACGAGTTATGGAAAACAGGCCGATATCAAAGTTATCCCCCTGGGGTGCTGGTTGATTTGGTTGCAAGAATACTCGCATTGGTGCCTCCATGGACCAGAGTTTATCGTGTACAAAGGTATGTTGTATCGTTTTGTATTGTATTGTATTGTATTGTATTGTATTGCTATTGCATTGTATTTTATTGTATTGTATTGTGCTGTATTGTATGGTATTGTAATATATTCTATTGTATTGTATTATATTGCGTTGCATTGTATTGTCTTGTATTGCTCTTGCAATATGTTTTTATTGTGTTGCCCTGTATCATATTATCGTAGATTTTCATTGGATTTTTTTATTCCTTTCTAGAGATATTCCAATGCCTTTAGTTACATCAGGCGTTGAACATGGAAATTTGCGAGAATTGGCCTTGGCAAGAATGAAAGATTTTGGTACAAAGGTATAGTTGATTCCATTGTTGCCTACTTTGGAAATTGATTTATTTTTACATCAACTATGATAAGACTGAATGGAACTGTAATCTTCATTATATCAGATAATGAAATGATATTATTCTTATAATTTTGTATCGTTTTTGTTTGATTAGTGCCGTGATGTGAGGACAAGAGAAGTTGGAATACAAGAAATCCACCATAATATTCGACCGTATGAGGTAGGTATTAATCTAGGCCTATGTTTGTTTAAAAACAATCTTTGATTTCTGTTTCTTTCGATATTGTGCGTTTTGCTATGTTTTCCATGCTTCCATCTTTCTTCACAGATTGAATTAATAAGGCGTGATTACACTGCTAATAATGGTTGGGAAACTTTTCTATCTTATGAAGATCCAGAACAAGGTATTTTAAATTTGATTTTACATGCCACTTTATTTATCAATATTGCAACACCTCGCAACTTTTCATGAAGGTATTGCCATTCTTGTGTAATTCCGATTTTGATTTGTAAATCTCGAATTCTATCATTTAGCACGTGACTTCCTTTTGGGAAAATAACTGGGGACAACATTCTCAGTTACTTTGCATTTCATCCAATATCCCATTAAATATGAAATTTCAACCAACACATTGTGAATAGAGATTTAAAAACAAATTATGAATCTTTAACAGTTTGAGAGAAGTGATATTTAAAACATTTAGAGTTTTAATTTCATTATTTTTTGTAGATATTCTTGTTGGTTTGCTTCGACTACGAAAATGCTCACCTGAAACATTTAGGGCAGAACTTAAAGGCCGATGCTCCATTGTTCGAGAGCTGCATGTGTATCCTTTCTTTTCATCAAAATCAAAATATAAAGATGTTACTGTCATCTGCAACACCTTTTTATCTCTTTTCTTGTGAATTTTTGTTGTATTTCTTCTTAAAATTGGTTTTTCGCACCCTCTGGTGCATAAAATTTAGTCTTTCTAAGTAACTGTAAGCATCGATCGTATCAAACCCAGCTGCAAAAACCTTCAGACATAATCGACATACAATCTATTTTCAGTTGATTTACATTTTCATGGTTTTAAATTTTTCTTGACCAAAATTAGTTATGGAAGCGTCGTTCCTGTCAGTACTCGAGACCCGACTAAATTTCAACATCAGGTATGCATAGAACTCGATTAATTAACAAAAATAAAAAATTTTCAATATGTAAATATTGTATTACTAATTCTTTTGAAACTATGCTCATTATGAATTTATTCTCTACTCTTTGTTCTTCCTTCTTTCTTTCGTTCCTCATAATTTTTAATTCATTTTGTTATTCATATCTTCATTAATTCTTCTTGTACGAACTCTCTGTTGTGTAATAAGGAGCATTTTTCTCTTCAGCGTTGTTTTTTATGCCTGCTTCTTTAATTGAAACTTTCTACTTTATCCAGGGCTTCGGAACACTGTTAATGCAAGAAGCTGAGCGAATTGCAAAAGAGGAACATGGTTCTACTAAAATTGCTGTCATTTCGGGTAAGCGAGTAAAATAATCATTTAATAAAATAAAATAAAATAATTATTTAATAAAATAAAATAAAATAATCATTTATTAAAATAAAATAAAATAATCATTTAATAAAATAAAATAAAATAATCATTTAATAAATTAGATACTGATCGACAAATCTTTGCCTATAAATATGGGAATAGAGACCAATCACAAAGCATAAGATTTTGCCCCTTGAGGTTTTCAAAATTATTTTGGTTTGATGTTAAGCTCACCGCACTATTTTCGTGATTTAAACTGTGAGGCCGTGTTAATAAATAAATTTTTTAATCTATTTTGTAGGTGTTGGCACCAGAGACTATTATCGGAAGTTAGGATATGAGCTAGATGGACCTTACATGTCAAAATGTCTTGTTGAATGATGATGAGAAAAATTGTGACTTTATCTCAACATTTGTTAATATAAATATTATTCTTTTAGTGAAGTCTCCCTTTATTTCTTTCTTATTAATTTGAAAATGAATCCTTTGATTGTATTTCAAAAATAAACTTTCTTATAATCATTGAAAAATGACAACAATTGGATATTGTTGCCATTGGTCTCACCTGATGTATGTTGCTAAAAGATGAGTTTGTCACGATGAAGTACTGAATCTTTAGTGGTGTATATTGAGTGAATTAAAATTTTAAAGCTCCTGAATTACAACCTCAATTGATGTGTCCAATAAGTAGTAAAACAATGCTCCCTTCTATTCGTGCAACTAAGAGGGCCTAATTGGGAGGAGCATTGGGTAAAAACAAGTCCTTCGAAGAAGGAAGCAAGGGGGTCGTTACCCCTGTACCCAGTCATTCAAAGGTCAGAAAATTTGTCAAGCCGTGCTTACTCTTTTCAATGCCTATTTAAGTCCAATTTTATTTAAGTCCAAAGCTGCTTTTTTATGACTTAATTGGATAACAGGTATCTATTTGGCGCGAAATCGCTAGTGATATCGAAAATTGAGCATTAGGTACCAGATCTTTTATGAATCGCGCGGTTGACTCCATGACTGGTACCTGACCTAATCGTAAAATATTTTCGTTCAACGAAAATGATAAACAAAAACGGCCTAAACTGCGAAAATAACATGGAAACTGTGTGAAATAAATGTTGGATTATTGGCTGAGTTATAAATGAGAATTGTAAATATGTATCGTTTTATTGCATTGGCTGTGATAATGGCAGTTCTACCTATTACGTCACAGGTATGAATTTTAATCTATTCTATTATCATAGTTATATCTCGATTTTTCTTCGATTTATTACGATTAATAAACTAAAGCCATCATTCCCGTGTCTATCAATCATTCGTTGAGGTTTTTAATTTCGATATCTTTGATCACGGTAAATAAACAGGACTGATTTTACAAAAGGGGCTTGGTCGGGCCATTGCGATGATTGATTTAAGTTTTATTTTAGGTTTATAAATTCTCATAAAGATCTTTTTATGTAAGGATGAAAGCAGATATGATACCAGTGAATATTGGCATTGAAACAGCATTACTTTATCTACCATCATTTCCCATAAACTGCTCTTTGGTGACAGTTAGAGAGTGAGTGTTATAATAACGTGAAAGCAAATACCAGTTCAGTTAGATGCGATCCTTGAGGAAGCTCACCTCATTTAACTTAGTAATGAATGATGTAAAACCATGGTTTGTTGTGAGTTTTATTACAATTACCTGAATTATGATTGTTACAAGCTTATCAGTCAGTGATTAACTTTATTTTTGCAAGGAAGTTAATGAACCAGGTATCCTTATTTCATGCCTCCTTCCAAAATACTTATAAGATAAACAATTTTGTATCATTATTTTTCATTAAATTATACAAACAATATTTGATGACAATTCACCTATTTTGATCGACTTTTCCCCTTTTTAGTCCGGTCCGGAGTTTTTGGTCATTCCATTCAGAGTTTTACAAAATCTTGGATTGGAAGTCAAGCAAGATACACGGAGAGTTGGATCATCTATAGAAAAAAGAAACGAAATAAACAAGAAAATGGTAAATAAAATAATATTTCTTACACAATTGTTTATTGCTTATTTATTATATTATCAAGCGATGGTTCATCATTGGATTATTTTCATGTATTTAGATATGATTTTCTAAATTTTTTTATTCTAGAATATCAATTCAAATTCTAACATCCAAGTTCCAATGGAAATTGCGAAGCAGCTTGGCCTATTAAAAGGTGGTGGTGGATGTGGAGGAGGTGGCAGCCTGTGTGGGAAGGCTTTGTCAGAAACGGCGGTGAACGGCGGAGGAGCAACGACAAGTAATTTCCCTTCTGGGCCGGTATTCTCTGTGGGCCAAGCAGCCCCTCCTGGTGAAATCCATCCAGTACGTTTTACTACATCCACCTGTTGTAACTAATTTTCTCTTCCACGTTTTCTATGGCTAAGTTTCAGCATCTTTTCAGCATTGATTAAAATGTTAGAACCCTTTCTCACTAAAACAATCGTCTTTTTTCGAAGTAACCTGCTTCCTTTGGTTAAGCAACGACCCCCTTGCTTCAATTCAGTCCCTCAGATAATTGCATACGAAATTGAAATATTGCAAGCGAGCTCCCGGGGGCACATTCGTCGAAGTGTTTAACAAAGTGTTTCTTCTTTTAATATTAGCCTTTGATCAGTTCATTGATCAATTTGTTTTAGAACACCATCGATTTAACATTTGTTTGACTTCTTTTTGCAGGATCTGCTTACTTTGAACCTCAAAGGAAAAGATGGCAAGAAAGGAAAGGACGGACCAACTGTATGAACCATTTATCAATTATTCTTCATATTTTCTTCATAAATCAATGTCACACGTTGACCATTTTCAACCTTTAATCAGCCTTTTATGGAGAACATAAATCCCTATTAAATGATTTGCATGGATTGGTAATTATCATGCTTAATTTCAATTTTTCTTTCAGAAAACAGATTGATATTTTCCATGAGGGGGTTTCAAAATAGATCGTTCTTTTCGTATCGTCTCGTATCGTATCGTATCGTATCGTATCGCATCGCATCGTATCGTATCGTATCGTATCGTATCGTATCGTATCGTTCTTTTCGTTCTTTTCGTAGTATTTTTCATGCAAATTCATTTTGATTTAGAGTGGCATTTAAAGTTTCGTGCTACTGCCCAATAGTGCCCATTTACTATTTAATGTTCCATGTTTTCTTTACGTTGAATAATCCAACTTTTATCAATCTGCAAAATCAATTTCAGGGACCTGCTGGAGATGCAGGACCTCCAGGACCTCAAGGACCACCTGTGAGTAACATTTTTCACATCATTCAGAATGTTAACGTATTAACTTCTATCAAGATTCTATCAAGCACAAATTATACTTTCAAAGTTTTTAACTGAATATTTGGATCATCCCTAAAATATTGTTTCGCGATATACTATTCAATATTTTCTCCCTTACTTCCTTTATCAACTCCCCTAGCTCCCTCTATGACTCCTCTAGCTCCCTCTATGCCTCCCCTAGCTCCCTCTATGCCTCCCCTAACTCCCTCTATGCCTCCCCTAGCTCCCTCCTAACCTCCCTAGTCCCCTGCTTACCCCTCTTCTTCTTTGCTAGTAAGTCAGTCTGCTTTAATTGTTGTGCGATTGTTTTTTACAGGGACCAAAAGGTGACACTGGCGATCCTTGCAACCCATCAAAAATTCCACCAGTGGTAAATAAACGATTTTACTAATTACAATCAAATTTATTTAATGATACACGATGCTTTTTCAGCATTTTACAAATAGATAAAGCAAGCATTGCTTATTAAATATAATTATGTCTCTTAGGGTAGAGTTGAAGCTAAAAAATCATGCAAAACAAACCGAATCATTATCTTTCATGTTCATTCGAATTTTATCCACTTGTCTTAAATGGGTTGTTTTAATTCAAAATGAACTAAACATAGGGATGTGAGCTGCACTCCAGGTCCAATAGGGAGCCAAACCGTAAACCAAGGAAAAACTAAAGAACTCAGAGTTTGCCTGAAGGCAGTAGAGAAATTGCCTCCCCTGCCCCTCCCTCTGCTGTAAACACCCCAGTATTTGCATATCATTAGAAAAGTTTTTTCTGCAGAGAAGCAATGATATTTCATTTTCAATATCTCAACAAAGTTTCTTGTTTAACTTTTAGAAAAACTGTGATGTGGAATCACTCGCATCATTGCAAAGAAGACTAGATGCTCTTGAAAGGGAATGTGTACAAGTATGGCCTTACTTTGTTTTTCCTTCTTACTTTTTAATTCAGTTTTAGGTTGATATAAATTAGAATAAGGCAATATTATTGTCACAATTTTCAATTGTTAAAAAATTACAAGATTAATTGTTTGAAGAAATTTAGTTAAAGGACGATATAATGGATTAAAAATCGAAGGAAAGAATCCATTTTTACATTGTAGGGTATTATTTAATGCATTTAGATTATATTAAGTAATTTAATATTTATTTGACGTATTTTATGACAAATGTTATCCAATTATCATAGACCTTTTAATTCTATTTTTTGCAGAACACAACTTTGCTTGCCAGTATAACATTAAATGTTGTCAACTCCCTGGCACAAACAAAACCACTCAAAGCAAATGACATCACGCCACCAAGAACCGTCGGCGGTGGTGGCGGTGGGTTCGGTGGCGGCGCTGGTGGTGGTGGAGCCGGTGGTGGTGGATTTGGTTTTGGGGCTGGTGGCTCTGGCCCACCGCAACCAGTAAATAAAACTGCACCATCTGTTCCAGCACCTGCCCCAGCACCTGCCCCAGCACCTGCCCCAGCTCCACCCCCTGCTTGTCCTGCACCACCCTGTCCACCACCTCCCCCTCCTCCATGCACCCCACCAGCTTGCCCAGCACCTGCTCCCGCACCTCCAGCAGCAAAATCTCCAGAATTGGATGGAAAGAAAGGAAGTAAGTGTTCTAATTTGTGTTTTGTTTTCTCGATTTTGATTCACTTTCAAGGAATCAGCGTTATATGAATAAAGTTTAAAAGAACGAATGAACGAATGAAGATATAAAACATATGCAACAACAGCCAAATATAAAGACTGGATAGAAGGGAATCACAGTGTAATAAGGCAAAGTATAAAGCGATTGAAAATTTGCGAAAGCATAATTAGAATCAAACTGAAATGATTATAATTATCATTTTTATACTTTTTCAACAGATGCTAATGTCAATTCAGATGTAAAAATCAGTCTCGATGGCAAACAGGCCAATGGTTGCCCACCAGGAAAACGAGACTGTGTACCCTTACCAGCAGCTGTACAAGATGCAAGCAAAGGCGCCTCCGTAGTTGTAAATGGCATACCAATAAAAATTCCAGCTAATCTTGGACGAAAAAAACGAAGCCCATAATAAAAAATGTGACTAATTGTAACATTTACTGAAATTGACTTTGAATTAAGTTTAATTTTTGATTAAGCTGAATAATGTAAGACTTTCCTTGTAAGTATGATGAATCAAGAAAGTTGGGGCTTATCAAATTCTTAATAGAGTGGTAGGATGGGGGTACAGTTTCGCAAGATAAAATGACCAAACTCAATCATGAACTTTATATTCTATTCTCAGTTTCAATCAAGGACACCTGCTGCAATCAAGAGCAAGGGGGCAATAAAGTGAAAATTAAGGACAGGGCAATAACAAAATATAAAGAATAAGGCTTATTTTCTAAGGATAGGGGTTGAAATTGCCCCCTCGGTACCCCTTCTGTAGATGTCTTTGGATTGGAGAATATATAACTGTTATTAACCTGCTAAAATTGCCGTGTTTAAGATAGAACTGATTTGTTGCGAAAACACTCAAAGTATGAGAGAAAATTTTCAAACATTTTATGGAATTGGGCACCCGATTCTCCATGTGGTCTATGGTGTAGCAAAAAATGAAGAAGTGAAATAAAATACCACTCATAATTGGTGGGATCAATATTGATTAAAAATTGTATTTTAACGTTTGTAGCAATAATTCAGAAAGTGAGAAATAAACTCTTTTTGTTCATAATCTGCCAAATATTCATAATTTTTTTAGCTTTATTTCAATATTTTTCAATCGAAAGACATCCCCCCCCCAAGGCGGCTCATATTTTGGGAGCTGCGAAGGAGCATACTTGTCGTTGCTGTTGTTTTGATTTGATTTGATTTGCAAAGTGGAAGATGCTGAAATAAGGTGGTGAAAGATACGATTTATTATTCACTTTTTACGCACAATAATTTGTTAAGAAAGGCTTCATTAAAACATTAATCAAAACAGAGGTTGCCCCTTCATTTGATTGTGCAATATATACTTCTTAAGTTACCTTAAAGACCACCTCCTGGCCTGTGACATATAAGGCCTACTTTCAGCGAGAAAATGAAGGGAAAATGTTTGATCGAGATATTGCTAGTAAAATTGCGCTTTCGTGCTCGTGGGTGCGTGCAGTAGTGCATGGTTTTATATTAAAGTGTGCATCTTATAATTTTAACTGGAATAGATTGTTAAAGTTAATTTTCAATGCAGCAATCACGTTCGTGTGACGATATCTTAGTTATTGGCCTAGCCCTAGATGCATTTTTAGTTATAAATTGTAAGGTAATGTTAGTAAAGTTACAATAATCCGATGCAAATGGAAAAAATCCTGATTCAATGATAAACTAGCAGATTTATCTATTTATTTGATTTATATTGGGTGTCCTAAAATTTAGGCATTTGTCTTTTAATGCATGGTTTTAATCGGCCATCTTAGGTTGCAAAATTGTTTTGACGCAAAATGGGAGTTGGTGGTTCCAAAGAAGAAGAAGCAAGATTGGCATCTGCCATTCACAAACTGAGCAAAGTTGAAATCAAACGAATTGAAGATGTTTTCCAGTAAGTATTATTTTCTCAGATTCCTTTGATTTTAAATCAATCAAAATTATTTTCCAGTTGTAAATCTTTTTAAAACCTCATAAACTTACATGGTAAATATAGGGAATAATGAAAAACGGCAGGAACAGAAAGAAAACACAAAGAGTTTATTATTTATGACTAAGATTTTGCCTCAGTAAATTTTTTTCTTGAGAGTATTTGTAAATTTGTAAATTTAAATTGTATTTGTAAATAAGTGTTTTATCTTTCAGGGAATTGTCATTTGTAAATGCTGAAGGAAAGCGTCTCATAAAACGACCAACTTGGCTGGACAGAGAACAATTTGCCGAGAAATTTGGCCTGCCTGACTTTCTAGGGGAACAACTTTTTGCTGCTTTTGATCGAGATCAGGTTGATTTTATGAAAGTTTCCTTTTGGCTAGTGATCAGTGATCAGCTTTCATGGATGCCAAGCGTTTTCTTCTTTGCCCCAAAAAATTTTTTTTCAGTTGAATAATTTTTTTCCATTATCAGGAATTTGATTTGTACGAGTTTATTTCTCATAAATTGAACATGATTTATTGTTAAGAAATGATATCTAATTTTGCAGAATCAAGTTGTTGACATGAATGAATTCTTAGCTGGAATGGCACTTTGCTTGCATGGAAACATCAAAGATAAATGCAGGCTGTTATTTAAAATATTCAATTTGGTAAATATATAATTTTTGTTTATCATCATCATAATCATCATCATCACCATCATCATCATTATTATCACCATCATCATCATCATAATCATCATCATCGTCATCATCATCACCATTACGATCATCATCATCATCATCATCATCATCATCATCATCATCATCATCATCATCATCATCATCATCATCATCATCATCATCATCATCATCATCATCATCATCATCAATCATCAATCAATCAATCAATCATCAATCAATCAATCAATCAATCAATCACTCAATCAAATGTGATTTTGATTTCAGAATGATGACGAGGGAATAACAAGGGAAGAGCTGACAACTGTCCTTTCAAGTTCATTACAATCTGCGCATGGCGTTCTAACTGGTTATTTGAAAGATGAAGAGAAGGGAACTGTTGGCTGGGAACTGAAGATAGCACAAACTGTTGAAAGGTTGGTTTTATACATCAAGATATAATAGAGACTATATATATGATGACCTGTTTTCTTTCCGGGCCAGGAGAGTAAGTTGGTTCCAATGACGTTGGCCAAAGAAGAATGATTGCAAGTATTAGAAATCGTAAAGTCATGTTGATTTTGTGATGCTGGGATTAATTCTCAGCCGTGCTATATTGCATAGGACATAACATAATCCTGTTTTTCCCAAAGCCTAAAATTTACGTGTTTCTTTTTGTTTTCTTTCAAAACAGAATTGTCAAGGATGCTTTTGACAAGTGTGACACTTCTAGAAATGGCAGACTTGAAATTGAGGTAATTAAGAAGTCAAACCTCTTTCCAATAATCAAGATAGTAGATATTTAAATCAGTAAATAAAGAAATGTATTGATAGTCCATTTTATATTTCATTCTATGGTTGATAATTAACTAGCCCTTACAATGGTTTTTTCTTTTTATGCAGGAATTTGAGCATTGGGTTCATAAAAATGCAAAATTAGTCAACAGTATATTTTTGATTTCATGTCCAAAGCCATCCGGTTTGTAAACATCATTCAAACTGTTACATTTTAACTTGAAATAATCCTTTCATTTTAATGTTTATTGAAGATATAAAATTTTATGAAATGAAAATTCATGGCATGCGGGAATTTAACTTTCCATTGACTACGTAGTTTCCTTTGCTAATTTCTGGCACATTTTTATTCGGAAAACAGAAGACCCAACAAGTTACGATGTAATTAAAACACCACCTGATGTAGCGGAGGATCCATTCTCTAAAGGTGGGGAACAATTGTCTTCGGAGCACGAGAGCAGACAGCACCTGAATGAATTGTTCAGGAGTCAATCAGTTCCATCGAAAGACTCAGAGGGACTGTCATTTTTTGATACCATAAGTGGAACAAGTGACAATGCTGGTGCCTCTGTGTCACAGGGCCTTCAAGATGCCTCCAACCTGGAAGGTTCTGCCAAGAGAGAGGTTGTCCCATCAACAGAAGTGACATTAGATGCAGTGACAGTGCCGCTTGAAGAACCAAATGTCCCAGTAAACGCAGATGAGATTCTTCATCATCACCTTAACGTAAGTTTCAGGTTATTTCAAATCATTTCAATTTTGCATTAAGATGTATTTGATGCTCAAATGAGTTTGGTTGAATTGGCATTCAATGCCATACTTGTTTAGAAGATTGTTGATCATGGCCGATGATTAATGACGATGGTTTTTGCGATGGTCCTGAGTATAATGATGCTGGTGATCAGAAATGATAGAGTGGTTGTTGATGGTCAGCATTGGTTGCTGTTTGCTGTGGGAATGATGTTAATGATTGTAGCAACCAGAATTATGGGTAATGACGGATAATTGATAACTGTGACGGTTGAAATGGTGCTTATTTCGATGGTGAAGGTGATTGTGATTATGCTGATGATGATGATGATGATGATGTTTCTATTTAGGCTTCTCATCTTCAAGAAAAGATAGTTTCACGGTCAAGTGAAATGTCGCTTGTAAGTCTTGGACAGTCAACTGGGGATTTGAGCAGTTTGGATGCAGAAAGTAGTGAGCCGACAGAAACTGTAAAAGGACCTGGTGAAGACGAAGGGATTGCCAAAAATGCTGTCACCGTAGGCGAGATGGGAACGAAGCTGCATGAAAGTGAAACAACGGCTCAGATTAGGGAAGAGCTTCTTGAGAATTCAGATGACAAAAATAAAAGTAATCTTGTTTTGGATCTTAATCTAGTGAGCGAAGCAACTCCGGACAGAGCATTAGACGCGACGAGTCCTTGGCATCCATTAAAACCTGAATTGAATCCTGTTGATGATGGCGAGGAGGATGAAGAGAATCTCTTTCAAGATGCATCAGATGTAATCCAAACCGAAAGCGATTCACAGATCCCCAAAATCAAATCTGGAAGTAAGACCCAAGCTGATGAAATCCACGAAGAAGTTCTTTTGACCGCTGAGCCGGATTCGCAATCCGGATTAGGATTAGATGTAAATGTGCAATCAGAATTAGCATCTGATGCTAATCAGCAATCTGGTGCTAAGCCAAACAGTTCTGATGATGTTTTGAAGAGGAAATCAGATGCAGTAAAAGAGCCCGAAGCTCAGAGCAGTTTTGAGGAAATCACAGATACGGTGATAGAAGAAGAGAGCTTCAAACGACCATCTAGCTTGGAAGTTGAACAAAAAACGACAATGACAAGTGTTGATTTGTCACCTGGTGATCATGCCATTCGAAAACCAACACTACGTCAGTTAGCTGAAATGCAAGAGTTTGATAAATCACCCACTTTAGAAGATACAAACAGTGCTTTACCAGAAGCGAGGCTCTCTGCGTGGTTACCATCCTTTGAAACGAGGCAGATAATTGAAGCAATCAACCGCGGGATGTCTGCAGAAAAAGCCAATTTGACATATCCTTCAGTTTTATTGGAAACTTCCTTGGTTTGTTTGTACTTTTATATTTCATATTTTGTCCGAGACGGGCTTTTTCCTGTCAAAAAAAGTCTTCATCACCAGAACATGAACGGCCCCCATTTAAGAAGATATTTTAGCGTGTATCTAGAGGGACCTCAATTTATATTAGTTTTATCATTTCAATCACCACTACTGCAAACAAAATTCTAGTTATTACCAGATGCAAAGGCTCAATGAGCTCTTTCTGGATATGAACTTAATTTCATTATTTGTATTTGTCCAGCATTTATGCTCTGAGTTATTCCGGAGAACAAGTATCCTAAAGATTCTTTTGATTGCATTTTCATTACTTAACTTTAATTATGATAAGGTTAATGGTTAATGACCCGAATTATTCAAAATATCATATTGAGGCTTTGAATGGTTATCATTTTTATCATCTACTTTATCTTATTATACAAGAAACAGCTTGGGATAACAATTTCCTGTTTATGTTTGTGTTGATTTTCGACAATGAAATTTCATATCATACTAGGTGACTCATTTTTGCATCGTAGTAAAATAAATCATATGAAAATAAGTTTGATGTATACCTTTTCCGATTATGATAATGATTAACAGTTGAGATCATAAGATTGCTCATTTTACATCAATCAATGCTCCTTCATATTAACATGCCTTTATCTTTGTTTTAGGGTGACCCTGTTAAAGACCTCGTTTCCAGGTTCCTTGGTGAGCAAGAGGCTTCTAAGAGACCTGTACCAACGGCAGACAGCGTAACAATGAATGATGCTGGACTCAAAAGCCTTTTGGTGAGACGAAACTTAACATGTTATTGATTGATTGATTGATTGATTGATTGATTGATTGATTGATTGATTAATTAATTAATTAATTAATTGATTTATCAAACTTCTGTATTGTTTGTTTGTAATCTTTTGATTGATTTAATGATCAGTTTTGTGATTGTTTTGATCGTGGTTGATTGATTGGTCGATTTCTTAGTCTATTCATCTAATCATTTATTCAGTCAATCATTTATTGAATCAAGTGATCAATCAATTAATCAATGATCTGATCGATTGATTCCACAACAGACATCTCAATGTTGGCGTGGTGCTGTTGATTGGACTGCTAAATATCTAACTGCACATGGTCAAGGATTAAGCAGCGGTTCACCAACTGGACCTTTCAATCATACACCAAAACTATTGCAAGTAAGCCAGCCGTTAATCTGAAATAATCTGAAACAATCTTGAATGGTCTTAAATAATCTTGCCTAATCTTAGATAATAATTTTTTTGTTGATCTCAAGAGTTTCTAATTAAAATTTTTCATAACTTATCCTCCCTTCAGATTTTCAATTTGGTTTTGCCATTCTATCTATCTACGTGACCTGTCTATCGACTTTGACGATAACTGTTCCCCCTCGATTTCTCTATCCTTTGTATGTTGAATGATTCCACTTCCTGACCAAGACTGACCCTTTCTTCTCCTCATGCTAGTTATATCGCCTTGTCTTTGGTGACACCACTTTTGATGTTAACAGCATCCTTCAATTCTTTTTCATTTTAGATTTGGTTTGTAAGAATCGCTTTACTTTTCAAGCTGAGATCTTTCAGCAGTGCTGAAGCTGAATTAAACGCATTCGGAGATTTTGAAAATCCAGATTTATTTTATGAATATTATCCAACAATTTATCCTGGAATGAGAGGTAATTACTGATTTGTCAGCTTCGTTTTCGTGAACTAACCTCTTCATTCCTGTCCTGTTCTTTGCTGCCCTGTCCTGTTCCTTTCTTGCCTGTCATCTTCTTTGCTGTCCTGTTCTGTTCTTTTTAGTCCTGTCCTGTTCTTTGCAACCCTGCTCTGTTCTTTGCTGCCTTATTCCATTCTTTTCTGCCCTGTCCTGTTCTTTACTTGCCTGTCATCTTCTTTGCTGTCTTCTTTTCTGGCCTTTCATCTTCTTTGCTGCCCTGCCCTGTTCTTTTCTGCCTTGTCCTGTTCTGTTGTTTCATACCTTACCCTTTCCTATTATATACTTTTATACTCTGACATATCCCATGCTATGCTATCTGCCTCCTTCCCATTCTACCTTGCATTGATCATGTTTCTTTTTCAACCATAGGCAGCATGGTCCCATTCTCTCTTCGTGTCATCCATGCTGAGCTGCCACAACACAATGGCCGACCACAAGAGACTCTTGATCGCCTCTACCGATTGCTGTCCATAATTAGAAACGTTTTAGAAAATCTGGCGAAGGGGCATTCAGAGTTTGGGGAAGAAATAAAAGAACTGCAAGAAGAAGTAAAACTAGGTAGGGTTTTAACAAGAAATCAGATGAATTAGAAAGCTGAATAAGACTAAAATAAAAGTTAGCAAGCTTCTGAGCTGATAATGAATTGTATTTCCATCCCGAATTTTGTCAAACAAACGGATGGGAAAGATCTGAATTATGGACCAGATGACCAAAGAATTTCCTGTATCCTACTTGATGATAGAAATGAATGAGATATTTGTAATAAAATGATGTTTATTTAATTTCAGGGAGCATACAACTTTGGGAAGCACGAGAAATCAGAATATTGTATGGCACTGGAAACTGTCTTTTATCGATCAAGGTTCGTTCATTTCATTCATTTTAATTAATCTACGTAATATATTGCTGAATTGTAAATTGATTTCAAATGTTGTTTAAAATATGTTTTTTTCTTTTTAGGAGTATAACCTGGCCATGAAAGTATTCACTGAAATAATACAAAAGAAACCAGAATGTAAATCAGCAATTCTTTCTGGAGTTGGTCGTTTGCATTTACAAGTTGGTTTTGTTTTCATAATTTTTATCTTTTTAATTTTAAAAATTGTCATGTTTTACTTTACACTCTTAGCTCAAAGAGAAGCGTTTGTTTTCCATGTCTCGAGTCGGGATTATAGCGGTACAACACGATACAACACGGAACGACACGACATGACACGGAATGACTCGACATGACACAAGCGACCTTGCAGACAGTGAAAGGCAGGAATGACAAAAAACAGGGTTGGATGAGTTAGAGAGAAGGTTTGATCGGGATTATAAAGGATAAGGTCGTATTTTGTATGATAATAGCTTTCTTTTTCTTTTCAGCTTGGTGATATCCCATTAGCCAAAAAATACTTCAAAAGGGTTGAGCTAATATCTTCTGGCGATCCCAAAACACTTACTATTACAGTGATGAATAGGTAATTGTTTTTACAGTAATTTTTGTTTTTGGCTTTGTGTTTTTAGATTTTATGCCCTTGTAGATTTTGAGAGGCATTTTATAAGAAGAAGCATCCTGGATGTGTTGCTTTCTGTTTCTTCTCAGACGAAATGAAAATTAATACCGCCTCCCTCCCTCTCGACTAACAGTTCAGATTGATCTAATCTAATATCCACCCCTCTCTCCAAAAAACGACAGAAGCAGGGCTCCAATTCTAGAAAAGTTGTTTACCTTCCTCTGGACACGAACATACAAAAAGGCAAACCTTCCACACAAGACAATAGGAAAAAGGCATGGCTTGGGAGTGTCATAGCAGTTTCCATTGTTTTTCGTGGACCTTCCTCCACCTAGTGACAGTGTGACCGTGATGTTTTTCTAACTCTGTCGGAGTCTGCCTTTCCATGTGGCATTGCAATGTCCAATGTGAAAGCTAAGCAAAGGATTGTTGTAATTCAGGTCCCGTACTATCAGTTATTCAAATTGCTATTTTTCTTTGGCAATAATTGATATTTCGTCATTTTTTCAGAGGATTTGCTGCCCTGGCTGAAGGCAAATACAATGAAGCATTTGAAAATTTTCAATCGGTCACAAAATTGGATCCGGACAACTCTTCAGTGAGTCATTAATTTCCCTTGAATTTTTTACGTAAAATATACTCAAGTTTTTTTTAACAAAAGACCAACTTCGATTCATCAGTACTCTTACTGCTCAAGGGGGGTTGGGGTCCAGGACAATTTTTTCAATAAACTAGGCTCAAACAAAATGCCAACGATATTTTTATTGGGGCAAAGTCTCCTCATTTTAAGAGAAATTCTTTTCCAGTGGAGTATCTCACCCCCCACTGCCAGGACCCTGATTGAGTTAGTCTTCTTTCAAGTAGTAGCATTCTTTCACCTATGCTTTCTGAGATGTGTTTATTTGAAATGACTACCTTATTAATACTTTGATAATTGACAATTTTTTCCAGGCGTGGAACAATGCATCTGTTGCTTTGCTGTTTCAAGGAAAGGTCAAAGAGGTAAGAAGATATTTCTTTTTTTTATTGTTATGCCTCTTAACCCTTTCACCCCTGGATGGCCCCTTTGGCCCAATCACAAACACCGGAAAAGATAATTTTTCAGGGGGTTAAGTACAGAATATTGTTAATGTTCTGATGGAAGTTTTGTATAATGGTTTACGCTTTTACCTAAGTTATTTGACTATGCTACCCCCTGAAAAGCATAGAATTACATGGGTTTTAACAGTTAACTGAAAATAAATCTTGGTGCGAGAGGTTTAATACTTCCTAATTTTTCTATTCCAGTAAGTAATCTGACGCCTTCCATTTGAGTATGCGCTAGTGTCATCTCCTTCGTTTCAAATCATTATTAGATAAGACCTGGAATGTTTGTATGTCCTGCAAACAAATAAATATTAACCTCAAATTGTCATGATGTCTAAATCCACATCAAAAATGAGCTGGGATTGTCAAATCTGTCATCTTGAAATCATCATCTTATAGCTTAAGATACTGCTCAAGATAAATTGCGTTTTATTTTTTGCCTTTCTTATGGCTTCTGCTTCAAATACTCTTTTCTCATTTTTAAGGCTTGCACACTTCTTGAAACATTGATATGGAAATCTCCTAAAAAGAATTTACACGAAGACATAATACTCAACCTTTGTACAATTTACGAACTTGAAACATCAAGGGCTCTGCAAAAGAAGCATAAACTTTTGGACCTTGTTTGTCGTCATAAAGGTGATGGATTTAACGTGCAGAGTTTGAAATTAACCTGAATTACTTAACATTAGCCAAGCGAAAGATTTGCTTTACTCCAGCTGAGGTGAACAAGAAAGCAGAAAAACTTCACGCCTATTCATCCTCGCATTTACGAAAAGGGTAGCCTGTCTGTGATGAGATGAACCTCTCAGTTTACCTTTCTAGATGCACCGCTCGATTCGAACAAACTTTCTGCCAAGCCTCGATCAAGTCGTGCCAAACATGTTTGTTGTAATGCTTTTTAAAACGAAATATCCACTTGCTATTGTCAAGAATATCGCATTAAAATTAACCATTCTATTCTAATTGTACAATATTTGAAAATTAAAATTTGGATTTATTTAGTGGAATTTGTGATGATAATATGTACTGTACTTTCAAAATCATTAATCTTAATTACATTTGATTTCGGTACTTTTACAAAGAATTGAATTATATCTAAACTTTGCAATCAAATACTTCAGAGTCTTCTGTATTCAGGATACTGTTTACGTTTCGATTTGCGAAGTGAACTTTTTTTGCCATCGTTTGCTATTTAATGTTTCGTGTTGGCAAAGAGGCATATCCTAGGGTATTGCAGTACAAAGCAATAGTTGTCTTGATTCCAGGATATCATAGCATATAGGGATCTTAAAATGCATAGCATCCTAATTAATGCAAAGAGTTATTATTTTCTACTTCTTGCTATCATTTTGAATATATCTTCGCTAGAGATCTCGCTTTTTCTTATCATGTCACCGCAACGCTGATAAGTGCCCTCAAATCTATGATTAAACTGAATAACATGCTTGATTCATCTCGATTATTTGCGAAACTAAATAACGGACGAAACTCATCCATCCTTGTTGCAGTAGACCTTTATTATCCAGTTATTTTCATACGGTTTATTTTCAATTTCTTAACCAGCAGTTCTTCAAAATTTTCTCAATTATTGTTCATTATGATGTCTTGGCAACTTTCGAAATGTATGTAAAACGTGATTCGGTTTCTATGGTGATTAAGACTTCGGTCCCACCCCCTCCGAAAATGTCATAGTGAATCGTATCGGTAGCCATTATGTATCATCCTCGATTCCGTGCAATTAATTTGCTAACAGTTGTCAAGATGGCGGTGAATGAAAAGAAGGTAACTATGAATAAATCGTTTTAATGATCTCTTTATGCCCTAAATTACCAATAGAATGATAGAATTCATAACATTTTTGTATCCACCTCCTGTCAGGATGGTGCAAATTGCGAGTTTTCCTGATGACTCGCCTCAACTAGATAGGAACAGATCGTGTTTTAATCTTGGATGTAATGCTCATGAACTTAATATTGTATTGCTGGAAACTCGTTTTTTAATGCACTAGATGGTGTGGTGGACAGTAGGTGCATGTGTAAAAGCCTAGAAGCATCATCAATGTTTGAGTCCACAAATAATAATAATTATAATAATGATAATAATTAATATTTAACGTTGGTAGCCTGTAATAATTGTCAAATACAATTTTCTACAACAAGGGCCCACGAATATAAAAATAAAAAATAAATAAGTAAAGAACAGTAAAAAAGGTAATATATATGTATTAAAAGTATAATACTTGTGTCCCAGGAAATGTCTTTAGAATCGGCAAAGAAGTCTTTTACAAACGCTTTATGGCTGATTTCAACATCAATATGCTTTTTAGCTTAGTTATATCAGGTGGTAAATTGTTCCAATATTTTGTTGCATGCATTACAAATGATTTAGCGTTTGTGCTATTTGATCGTCCCACATAGATTCGGTTGTTTTCGGACGCTCTAGTAATTCGTTGTGACTTATTTTTAACAAGGTTAAATTTGTTCTTTATGTAGCTTGGTGCTGATCCATTAATATAATGGAATACACATGCTTCTTTTTAATCGATTATCCAGGGTGTCAGGAAGGTCCCCTATTTGAGACCACTAATTCCACAATCTGTTCCAATTTATACCCTCCTGATGAGATGATGCATGTCCACCCTGTCTGCCAATGTCAGTTAATGGGTAATCTGGAGAAACCCTTATCTCACAGGTCCTAGTGCTCCAGGCTCATACCAGCCAGGAAGCTGCCAGAATCCCCTGGCCCAGGGTAAAAATGCATGCTTGCCTGCAAAGCAATCACTGGGAAAGATATTCTCTCCCGAATGATTTTCCTTTCTTTCTATTTCAGAGCTTATTAACAACATCATTAATGCAGCTTTTAGTCTGGTTGCTAATGTTACAAAGTTTACAATTATGTGATGCATTTTACTTACCTGGAGTTGCTCCCAAAGAGTTCATATCTGGACAGCCAGTTGATGTTAAGGTAATATCTCTAAAAATGCTCCAATTCTACCCCAATTCTTGTATTTTTATGCACAATCAGAGTGGTAGAATCATTTCCATACCAGTAATTTTCATTGGCCCCCTTGCATTTTTCAAATCAGGGATGTAATAATTTCCAACTTTCTAAATGTTTTTCATGATTATTTTTCTTGTTTTAGGCTGTGAGGCTTACATCTATCAAAACCCAACTTCCTTTTGAGTATTATTCGCTGCCATTTTGCATACCCCCTGGCGGTATCAAATACAGAGTTGAAAATCTTGGTAAGTTTTTTTGGAACCTTTGAAATATTATCTTAATGCCAGCGTCTAGCATACAACAAGCCCCCTAGTTAACTTTCAAGAGGAACAATTTACATATTTACATCTTTTTCATGTTTTGATGTTGCTATTTGTTATTTATCACTAAAAAATTTGATTTTGAAGTTTTGAGCAGTCAACCTCAAAAACATTATTCCCATCTTTCATTGACTAAATAAAAGGAGCTTCTCTAGGAAATTGACTTAAAAATGTTTTCTATCAAAAGGTGAGGTTTTGAGGGGTGATCGTATTGTCAACACGGCTTACAAGGTAAAAACATTTCATTTTCTGTGAATTTCAATTTGTTTTTAGCCATTGGATTTAGAAATCCTACAAAACAGCAAAAGACATTTATTTGGTGATTATTTATGATAAATAGTCAAAAGTTATTTCCAGGTTTTTGACCTGAAGATTTTGAACTAACCTTCAAGCTCATGGAGACCAGTGCTTTTAGACATGCACCTAATGTTGTAATTTTTTTGCCTCAAGCTTAAAAGCTTCCTAAATTGTTGTTTTTGAATAATTTCTTAAAATGCTAACTATCCAGGCAACATTTTTGATTTGTAAATAATTCATTTTAGTAGTCATTTTCGTTATGTGTCTTCAAAAATGGGGCAGGTTGTGGCCGAAACAATCCACTGAAATCTTGTTTTTCCCTCATAGGTTGATATGATGATGAATAAAACATGTCATACTTTGTGTCCTGCAATGATACTCACAAAAGAGCAATCAAATATGTTTGTTCAATTCATTAAAGATGATTATACTGTCCACATGTAAGTTTAACTAACAATGCCTTCTTTTCCACATCTCTGAACTGATCATTAAATTCTTAGTACAAAATAAAGTATTAGGTTTAGAAAAGAGGATTACTTTAAAGATAAATAACATTTTCTGATGTTTGTTTCGATTAATTTTAATTCACTTAAGGGTATTTATAAAAAATTTTCAAATAGAAATAATTTTTGAAATAAATCTTTTTATCTAAACATGCTGTGATTCTAAGATTCAAATTCAATCTTAGATAATAGCCTGACATTCTAAAAAGAAATCTTTCATTTTGTGGTAATATTTAATGTTAACACAGTGACATTGTGGCACAAAGCATTGAGTCACTCCTTCAGGGATCTCAGCAATGTTATGTCGTTGAATAACAGAACTTCTTACCAAGGGACGCTACTCTACCCCACTTAGCATAGTCTTCAAAGGTGTAGCCTTAGTTTAAACTGCAGCACTTAGAAATATCCAATAATTAATACCATAACTATGCTATTTTTCAGGATTGCCGATAATCTTCCTGTAGCTACAAAATTTAGGATGCTTGACACTGGAGATGTGAGATTTGGTTTTATTTATTATGAAATTATAGACAGTAATAGTTATTGCTGAGTAATAGACACAGTTTCTTATATGACAAGTCATCAATAAACTTACAGTTAAAAAATGACATCAAATTAACATTTCTTAGTTTTGTCACTTTTTGTTCACACAATTCTTTCAACTTTATATCTTTTGACATTATTTTCCAGTTGCGATATGAGCAAGGAATGAAACTTGGTTTTTCATCTGATGGAAAGGTATATTAATTTCTCATTTTCAGCTTGATCAATTCCTTCTCTTTCTTATCTTTATGCATTAAAAACGAAAGCTGTTCATGATAAATATAAGAAACAAGTTAGAGGGACAGGAAAACAAATCATACATGATTATTGAATGTAGCACTTGTTTTGCTCCAGTATTTGTGTCTTCTTTTTAGCATTTTGTCTATATTTATTAAAATCTTCTTATTTGTTTCAGTTTTATATAAATAATCATGTGAAGTTTGTCCTAAAGTATAATGTCCAAGATGAGTAAGTATTTTTGATTTATTGAATTTAGATTTTTAAAAATTTTATTTGTAATATTTCCACATGAAGTTTCTCTATTTAAGTCAGTGAATTACAAAAAACTTGCAGCCGGAAACCAGGCTTCCTTTTTGATATAAAATGCTATGAGGCAACTGATTACAAAACTGCTAAATGGATTTTGAAAAAGCTTGAAGATGATTTTTAAATGATGATTTTACTCAACTGTTTGAAGATCTGTTACAGCGTCAAGCACAGAGTAACAACACCTCAAGTAACCTTTTTGCTCGATGCTCCATGATTAATTCTATGAAGAAACATTCCAAAACGATGGAAAAGAGAACAGTATTACGCTAAGAAAATAAGCATCGTTTCTGAAATTTCGCCATAAAGTGCCTTTGTAACCGTTTCACGTTTTTCTTTTTGAATTTATTTAAACTTAATTTTCTTCAGTTTAAAATTCATGGTTGTGGGATTTGAGGCAGAAGTGCGAAGGTTAGTTACTTTAACTCTCTTAGACGTTGAATATTATGTTTGGTTTTAAAATATCAATTTGACAATTGGCAGTTATTTTCTGATTTTGTTTGTTATTCATACAATACAATATTCTGTTCATTCATTCATTTCTTTGTTGTTTCAATAATGCATAAATTGTCCACTCATTCATCCATTTATCAGATTATCTTGTCGATCTGTCACTTTATTCAACAATTAATTTTATTATTCATTGTTTCGTCCGTTTATTCTTTTGTTCATTCCATCTTCAATCATTAATTTTTCATCCCACTTCTTGACATAGTCTCGATTTGAAGAGTATCGAAGTTGGAGAGGAGTCAAAGTGCACACTTTCCAAAGAAAAGGCAGGGGTTCAAGAATTAAAAGAAAATGGTATGAAACAGTTAAATTATTTGTATCTTATAAAAGCTTTGACCGTCTTATACCGTTCAGAGGTTAATGATGTCGTCACGGAAATCTTTTGATGGTCACAGTTGAAAGACGGTTTGCCTCTTGGTATCGTAGATAACTTAGTTTCCTTTTGGTGGAAACTTTTTATGCAAATTTAATCTAAAGTAGCATTACAAATCTTCATTCATTTAAATCATTATATCTTAATAGTTTTCATGTTTTATTTATCATGCATTATTGTTAATTTTTGACATTAGTTATTATCCATTTTTAGCGGAAAATGAGATTCGTTTCACATATGAAGTGCAGTGGGAGGTATGATTCTCTAATTCTCTTAATGCAACTCAAGATTTCTACCTTATATAACTTATAATTGAGCTTCTTGAATGAAAAGATAAACTATTAATTTTTTCTGTCTGTTTTATCCGATAACCTTGCCCATTTAGTATTGATATATGTTTTGTTTTGCTTGATATTTAACATTGATTTGCTTCTTATAAATCTTTCATTCTTTTGATCAGTTTCAGATTAATTTTATTCGCATTTTCTTTAGCAAAGTTCTTTGGCATGGGCATCAAGATGGGATACATATCTTTCCATGAACGATGTTCAAATCCATTGGTTTGCCATCATCAATTCAGTGGTTATTGTTCTTTTCCTCTCAGGTAAAGGTTTACTAAATTTTTAAGTGAAAAATGATAATATTCCTAGAGGCATTTTGTCATATTGTCTAATTTTAAAGTGCCTCTAAGATAATGCTTTGGCATCCGTTAAGGATCTTGAAAATGCCAGCAACGAAACATAAACTGCTTCTTTTTTCTCTTCTAAGGATTTTTTGATTACCCTCAATAGAACAACTCTCGTCTTCTGTTCTAAAAATTCGTCCAATACTTTTGGCACTTGTACCCCATTTTAGCTCGGCTTATCCTGAACTTAAATAATAATTCTATAACGAAAACATCTTACGATTATTTCTCTTTCACTTCATTTGATGACCCACCTAGAACTACTTCATTTTCTCTAAATATTTTTCTAAGTAGTTTCGCATCAAATTTACTTCCTTTCTCCTTTTCCAGGAATTCTTGCAATGATTATGATCAGAACTCTTCGTCGGGATATTGCAAATTATAACAAAGAGGAAGACATGGTACTTCACTTGTTTCCTTTTTGTTGATAAATCTTCGATTAATTTTCCATAAATAATGTAAATGTGAAACTTGGGATCAATGTAGAAAAAGTTTAAATACATTTATTCGTTACTTTTGAATTTAAGCAAGTCAATGCTAATAAATTTTTGTAGGCAAAGAAAGACATCGGTAGCTTTGTTTACCCCCCTGACAAGGATGCCCTTTAAATGTAGGAGTCCCCCGTCCATAGGGTGGCGGATTCTATTCAAATCTTGGAAGTGTTGTCAATGTTTTTTAATTTTGCAGGAAGATGCTGCAGAGGAGACTGGTTGGAAGCTAGTCCATGGTGACGTATTTAGGCCACCAAAATGTCCCAAATTATTGGCAGCATTGCTAGGTTCTGGAGTTCAGATTTTTCTCATGGTTCTCATAACTTTGGGTATGACTTTTATGATTTTTATGTTGGTTTTGATCTATGGTATGGATCAATGTAAAACAAGAATCAAAAGTCGAGATTGAACGGCGATTTTAAATGCGATATTATGGAACATCAAACCATATTGGCATTAATCATTATTATTAGGCCGTTAGTTAGCCTTTTGTTGATTGGTGAAAGTTTCACTCAACCTGATTGGTGATAGCCTACAAACACTGGAAAGCTCAATATTTCCTCCTCTCTCCCGTTTTCCACCGCAGTGGCAACAGATGTTGCAGGAAGGTAAGATTGGTCGTGGTGGGTTCAAAATTCATTCGTCTAATTTTATTTGCAGTATTTGCTATGCTTGGAATGCTGTCACCCGCAAGCAGAGGAAGTTTGATGACAGCCATCCTCTTTCTCTTTGTTTTTATGGGGTAACAATTATTCATTTTCTTACTTTGAAAAACAATCTTTGCATCTTTAATCTTATTTCTGAAATTGTAGAAATTATTTATGATTCTCAAACCAATGCTCATTACTATACACCTCCTCTGTTTACCAGTAGAATTGGTCTTCCATCTACAATATTGGTTATTTTTCATCCATAGAATCCCTTTATATTTCATTTATTATATGCGTCATGATAACCACTACGAATTAATCAGTTTTCAATCAATTTGCTTCCCGAAACAGATTCATTCCTAATTTTCTAAATAATCTACCCTAGGCTGTTTTCGCCGGATATTCAGATTCCCAGATAATAATCATTGCTTGCAATAGGATACTTAGAAACCTGAGCTAATTTTGCACTGAGAGGTAGATTTACGTTTAATACAAAAGTTTGCTTAACTCTCATTCTAAACTTAGGTTGGCTAAAAAATAATTATTGAAATGTTTTTGCAGCCTTTTTGCTGGCTATCATTCTGGTAGAATGTACAAGACGCTGCGAGGCCAGCATTGGAAAAGCTGCGCATTGCTGGTAAGTTGATCTCATTGTTATCATTTTCTATAATCTATTATTTTGTTTTTATTCCAGTTTTTTACCGTTTAAAATCTCGATTTGACGGATGTATTGGCAGATTTTTAATTTTTGATTTATTTTAATTTCCAGACATCACTTTTGTATCCTGGTTTGGTATCAGGGATGATATTCTTTTTAAACTTTTTCGTTTGGTCAAAGCATTCGTCCGGAGCTGTGAGTATATTTTGATTTGTTTATTAATAGGCAGAGGTTCGATTTACGTCAGCATCTACAACACTTTCCGGCCATGCCATGTAACCAGACACTGTAGGGAATACAAGTCAATATAATGAAACAGAATGCCATGCAGTAAATATCAATATGCCGCAGGAAAATACAAAACATCGCAACGCAATACAATACAATATAATATAGTGCAATACAAGTTTATACAATGTAATACACTACAGCACAACACAACACAATGCATTACAATGCAACGCAACACAATACAATACAATACAATACAATATAATATAGTGCAATACATGTGTATACAATGCAATACAATACATCACAACAAGACACAATTCAATGTAACACAATGCAATACAACACCACACAAAACAACACCGCACAACACAACAAAATACAATGCAACACAATACAGTGCAATACAATGCAACGCAAAACAATACAATACAATACAATATAATATAGTGCAATACATGTGTATACCATGCAATACAATACATCACAACAAAACACAATTCAATGTAACACAATGCAATACAACACCACACAAAACAACACCGCACAACACAACAAAATACAATGCAACACAATACAGTGCAATACAACCCAATCCTTGAACATTCAATTCAACTCTTTCTTTACAGATTCCATTTACTACAATGCTTGCATTACTTTGTATGTGGTTTGGTATCTCAGTTCCACTTGTCTTTCTTGGCACATATTTTGGGTACCGCAAACAGGTATAGCACGCATTTATGCTGCAACTTTTATTTTTCTTGCTTAATTTACCGTCATCAATTTGTAGAATATTATGTATTTATATATATTATATGTATTTAAATATATTCTAATTTGTACATACTGAGTCGATACATTCTATAATAAATAAAAAAGCATTTTGCACTTTCTTCTGTCGCACCTAACGCACTCCATGTTTCGAGTTCATTGGGCCTAAACTGTTTGATGAGCTCCAATGACTAATGTTAACATTCTCTGAAATATCACGTTTGATTTTACAGATGGTCTTTACATCTTTGAAAAACTTCTTTTCTTTTTCATCATAGTCATATGAACATCCTGTTCGAACAAACCAAATCCCAAGACAAGTTCCTGAACAAGCTTGGTATATGAAACCATTTCTTAGGTTCGTTTAATATGTTTCGATTTCAAAGTATTAAATACAGACACCTCATACTCAAATAAAAACATTATAACGAGCTGTTTAGATCTCTAAACGCAGATCTCAGCAGAGGAAGGATACAGAATGCTGAGATTATTTAATTTGTGGGTAAAATTGAAATAAATTCAACGCAATTTCGAAATTCATATTTGAATTTTATGCAAAAAAAGTCAGCTTTCTCCTATTTATGTGAATTTTAGTCATGTTTTGTTTTGAAAACGTTTAAGATGACAATAAAGATAAAGAAGGTATCTATTTGATTATTATTTCATTTATTGATATTGCAATATAAATTTTCATTATTTGTATATATTTTTTATCTTTTTTTGTAGCATGCTTCTTGCTGGTATCTTACCGTTTGGTGCAGTTTTTATTGAACTTTTCTTCATTCTCTCGGTATGCCCAAGTTTTCTCTGTTTACAATTTCTCATTCTTATCATGTCAACAACATCAAGTAAACAACATTTTGTAAACAACATTATGTAAACAAAGTTCAAATATTTTTGACGATTTAATGAATTATTCAACTCGATTTATCAGTCTTATTTTGTGATTTATCAGTGTTGTTTTTTTTCAGGCAATTTGGGAAAACCAATTTTATTACTTATTTGGCTTCCTCTTTTTGGTTTTCGTTATTTTGGCAGTTTCATGTTCAGAGCTCGCGATTGTCATGGTTTACTTTCAACTTTGTGCAGAAGTAAGTCAAGTTCATTCATATTAATGTAACTAGAATCTCCAAACCACACGTGTGGAGTTGAGGTGATATAATTTTAGAAAATGATAATTTTGCATACTTTGAATACTCTTCCCTGCAAAACTAACAAGACGGCCTTAGTATTACTCAAAAAATGGATGATCTTTAGTTTCTTCACAAGTGTTCCTTTGATAGTTTTTGAAGATCCTTCCAATAATGGTAGTGCTATTAGGCTGATATTCATTCCTTTTGCATTTCTTTCATAGCTGTACTTTTGTATTAGGATTTATAAATTAATTGTTAGAAATTTTAGTATTAGATGTTATTAAGGTAAGTGTCTTGTGGAAGAGGGTCCCCTTGTAAACCAGCTCCTTGCGAAAGTTTCACCCCCGTAAACAACTTGAAAATGTTGTGAAATAAAAATGATACTTTTACCTTCGATGAAACAGGCTGCAACGTTTCAATTAGTTTTATCAAATATTAAACTTTCTACGTTTATTTTTCTTCTTTTTTTTCACAGGATTATCATTGGTGGTGGCGTTCTTTTGTGATTGGTGGATCTAGCGCATTATACTTGGCTGCCTATTCAATATTCTATTATGCAACTAAGGTTTTTCGCTATTTCCTCTTCATTGTTTCATTATTTTGCAGCCACAACATGTTGAATTTTTCTTCATTATATCCATCCACGCATTGTTGATTGTGATTTCGTTATTTCTATCTACAGACTGACGATCTGCCCTCTCAATTTATTGCGTTTGATGCTTAACTTTGACATCATGATTCCATCTACAGATATTTGACTTTGTCTAAATTATTTTCATCTACAGTTATAAATTTATATTCCATTATTTTTATCCACAATTATTGTATCTAATCTGCATAACTTTCAGCCATAATTTGTTTATTTCGCCCTCAATGTTTCATCTATATGTATCTATTTATATTCCTTTACTTTTATCCATAAGTTAAATATTTTATCACAATATCTTTCAGCCACAGTTTGTTTATTTTATCCACGATGTTGTATCTACAAATATTTATTTCCTTTATTTTTATCCCTCAGTAATAGATTTTATCTCCATTTCTTTTAGCTACAAATTGTCGATTTTGTCTCCACCTTTCTCTACTTCTCCTATTCATTTCTGATGGTAGCAGCTTATTGGCTTCTTACTGGCTCAATCGGTTTCTATACCTCGTATTATTTCGTAAGAACGATTTACGCCGCCGTAAAGATCGATTAATCGGTTTCGACACCTCGTATTATATCGTAAGAACGATTTACGCCGCCGTAAAGATCGATTAATTCATTAACAATAATATAGAGGCATGTTCATATCTCGAACGTAATTATGAAGTTTGGCTTATGCACCCCAAATCTTTTGTTTGTCCTTAGCCGGTGATTTTGTAAAATCGTTTCCATATCGGTGGCTTCATTTGCGCTCTGCTTTTCATTGTAACACCTATTAGAAATTAACCCTCCTTTATTTGCAAAATTCACCATTTAACTGCACAGTTCATCCCCGTCAAATCCCTTCACCGTGATAATATTGAGAACTAACAAGATAGTTGACGGGGGGTCATGCTCCATGCCGTCTGTCCAATATAGTAGTTCATAAAAGAATTTGAAGTTATTATCATGAATGTATTTATTATTCAAAATTTTAATTATCTTCTCTCTGCTTTCTTTTTCCAAATATACGCGCATCCACCCTGCGATCCACCATTTTGACTGCATGTTATACAACCAATCATCTCATCTTTAACCCCATTTGCTGCAAATCATATTTTGACCGCATATTTTGAAAGCTACAGACTGGTTGAAAGGCAGATGTTAAACTTAGTTAACCCGCTTAGGGACCAAATGGCAAACCCGCTTAGTTAACTGCTGACCTTAGATTGGCATTTTTGATTCCACCGACCTTTGCCAAAAAGGAAAGCTTATATATAGCTTGATTTTGGCCCAAAATGGGACATTTTTTGAACCCGGGAGGCCTAGATAATTTCAAGGCTAAAGACTAAAAAGTTTAGGTAAAACAACAGGAATATGAAAGAATCCAGCTTTTTCTAGGGGTAAGAGGAGTAGTTACCCCATTCTCCCTCCTGTTCTAGGCCCCCAGTTGGAATGATAGGTCTTTTAGTTCCGTGGGGCGGGCACCCGGAACATAGAGGGTCGGGCACTATGGTAACAAGATTTGCTTAATCGAGGCTCGGATGGTATCGAGGCAGAAACCATTGAAAGATTTCTTCCGCTTTAGTTTGTTCCTCGTTGTGGCAAAAGAACTTAGGTGGAAGAAAAGATCGAAGTTTGTTGCAAAAAACACACGATAATGGCTGCAGAGAAAAGCGATCAAAGCACAAAAGATGTTGCAGATGATAGCAAAGATGCTGAATTTCCTGATTTTTCCGATTTGAAGCCGGATGATATCGCTGGAATGAGCCATGAAGAGAAACTGAAACTCATCGAAAATGAAGCTCAAACGCTGTACGATTTCTGCGTCCAAAAAGGCCTTTCCAAAAAAGATCTTACTTGGTGTCTAAAACCAATGTTTGGCAGCCCTCCAGAATTCGTGAAGAAAGTGGCGAAAGATAATTCGAAGTTTTTTGCAACATTAGCAATCATTTTCGGATTGCTTGCGGTTATCTTTGGTTGGTCACCTGCCTATGATTTTGTCTGCGTTCATGGCAAGCTTGCATTGATGAAGGTAATGAAACATCGTGTGTAAGGTTATGATCATAAACATATACAATTATATTTCTGTTGTATAAGTTCAACAAGACTATGATCTTAGTTTGGGCTTCTACGGCTCCATGGAGGATGCATTTCCGAGAAAAAGTTTTAGGAAATAAAAATGCAACTAATTTCTAGGCTTTGGAATGGGCGCGGCTACAGAAAAAATTGTAAGACGATATAAATATTAGAATGCATACCATCATATCGAAAACATTTTAATTTATTTTTGAAACTGGGTTTAGGAATTGCTGCATTGAATATGCATACATGGAGATGATTTGCACTCTGGCCCCCCCCCCCCAGGGATGGGAATATCTATGTTTCAGGTCCACAAATCCAGTTTCTGCAGTTACTTGCTTACAAATCTTAAATTTTGTATATGCCTACTTTGTTTGACTGTTTATAGTACATTAATTTTTGACCCATTTTTCTCTTGAAGGCTTTACCATACTGGGATTGGACATATCTGTATGACCAAGAGTGCATTGTAAAGAACCCCTACATTGCACCGCAACCAAACATCACAAAAGAAGAATGCCAATCATGTTTTGACATAACAAAAAATGGTTTAGAAGGCCTAAAGAATGCTTCCCTTGATGTTATTGCTAATGATTTCTTGTTGGTTGATTTTCCTGCGATAATTGAAGATGGTACAAAGGGTTGGCCAAAACCAAACCTGGATCTAGATTCCCTGAGTCATGTAAGAAAAATGTTCCAATCTGAAATTAAGTTTCTTTATTGTCATGATCATGTAAATTTTGTGTACATCTGCTGTTGTAATTTCTTTTCATGTTGATAATATCGCCCTAAACCCTGAAAGATTTAGTGATTTGCCACCATGATGTTGAAGATGAGGGGGCCATTGTAAAACCTGAAAGGATCAATGTTAGTTTGGCAAGGAAACTACTCTTGTGTCTTGTAAAATATCTTCTGAACAAAAGTTATAATTGCACAGAAATCAGAGATGGGACGACACAGCAATACAGTAAATCTCCTTCCCCCTTGCACTCGTCTGAGTACGGTTTAAACGCGATGTATTTTTAATGCTCCATGACCATTTCGAAACATGATCTATTAAATGCTAATTTGTTTTGGTTGTAGGATTACAGAAATCATAAAGACCTTGATATGGTTGGTGACTGTCGCTTCACGTCAAATGTTCCAGATGTTGCAAATGTATATGACTTCTTTAATGCTTATGATTCAAACACTTTGCCTAAAGCTTACTATGCTATTTGGTGAGTCTTTTTTCACTATTATATTTTGACTTGCATCCACTATGCTTCTTTGTGGAAACATCATCTACTGCAGAATCTTTGCATCATTCATATGCCCAACCCCTCAGCCCGCTCCTTACAGATTTGATCCATTTCACGGTAAATTGTGATCCATGAAGCGCCTTCTAAATGACTGATATTCAATGTTTTCAATATTTTGAACCAACACTATTCAAATATCCAGACATCTTTGAATATGCTAGTGTGTTTATTTGATTAATATAATTTTTTTTCAGGGAGAATTGTGATCTCAAAGCAGCTAAACATTTTCGGCTCAACTACCGCAGACCATATTACCTCCCACCAATGGCAGAGGCAGCTAAAATGAATACATTTTTTGTAGCAAGAGGAAAAATGGAGGAACCCATTCCTGTATGTATAACAAGATATGCCAGGCCTTGGTTTTGGTTTTTCTTTTATTTTTGATTTGTTTTATGCAAGATTTATTATTTAAGTTAAAAGGTAAGTCACTGAAAAACTCCAGATTTATGTCCTGATGTATTGTCAGTTGAAATACATACCTATCAACTAAAAAGCTTGCTGTGTTTGAAAATTATTTTAGAATTTGTGGAGTTTGAGTTTCATGCAGATTGTCCTATCTACCTTTGATCTTGATTAATGCAGAAACAACCAGAGTATATTCAGGATTAGCATTCACCTCAAAATTTGAAAATTTTCCAGCTATAGAAACAAATATATTGGAAGTAGACCAACATGTTCAATTCTTTGCTAACATCAATTTCTATATTTATCATAGTTCTCTGGAGAGGAAGAAGTTTCAGGCATTTGGGTTACAGCTGTGAGTACTTATTTCTAAATTTATTTCAAAGCTGGTCTTATGAGAACTTTCATTGAGTCTCTAAGCTTCAATAACCTTTATAAGCTGGAATGAATCAGATGTATTTTTTGTAAAACCTCTTTGCTCCAATCAGGACAAATTGTAATGCCAATTTAAAGCTCCGTAAGCTAAAGGTGAAGAATACTTTAACCACTTTCTGGACTGCGTGTGAGATTGTGATTTCGTCACAAGTAGAAGACAAAAAATGCATTAATGCAATACCAAGTTTTGCTTGTTCCTCACTATTCATTTGACTTTGATTCAGTTGTCATCAAAAGTTATCTTTTTCACAGATTTCCGGCAAAGTTGCTGTTGATGTAGTGCCAATTGAAGGTTGTGCCAATTTCAAAGGATGTGAATCTTCTAGGGGTGATCTGAAAAAAGGGGAAGCTAGTGAGTATGAAGTTAATTGTAAATATTTTAATATATCATTTCATGATACACTTCGTCAAAATAGTAAACAGTGCTATAAGCAGATCCTTCTTTTTTGCTATGTTGCGGTAGAAAAATTGGAGTGTAGAATTGCATCAAAAAGTGAAAGTATTATTTAGAATCATGATGCTATCTATTTTTTCATAAAAAAGTTCTTCAGCTGTAGCAGTGATTTGATGAACTCTTTAGGTATATAACCAGGCAATAGCTGAAATATGTGTGTTTGGTCTCTTACACAAAAGATATAGAATCAAGAAAAATTTGGAATGTCAAACTGTATTTGGAAGCTGCCTCTACCTATTTTAAATATCATTGAATTGATAAAGATTTTGCATAGCCTGTGCTTCTTTAGTCAGAAAGAATTTGTCCTTTGATACCTTGTTTTCCTTTTTAGTGATTGTTCCACTTCGTTTGTGGCAAGTGGACATTTCGTCAGAGTTTGATGGAGAGGTAATTGCAATTGGATCTAACATGCAATGGGACGAAAGTGAAGGACCGGCACTCGATGACGAAGAAGAATCGGGTAGTAAATCTAAAAAGGGTGGAAAGACCAAGAATGTACCAAAAGATGGTTCAAAAGATGGTTCAAAAGATGGACCAGATGATGGACCACAAGCTGAAGATGCACCAGAGGATGGACCAGATGATGGACCAGACGATGGACCAGATGAAGGACCAGATGATGGACCAGTAGATGCATCACAGGATAAGCCACAAGGTGGAGCAGATGATGGGGCAAAAGACGGGGGTGATGATGAGCAAGGATCGAGCAAGCGATAAGGAGCGATAAGCTCTTACTATGATCTTTGATGATACTTAGATTGTGTTTTCAATAAACAAAAACATTTTAAATTTAGTGGCTTTACGCTTAGTAACTATTTTTATAGCATTCTCAGCAGATTAATGTTGTTCTTTCTGCAAAAATGTCTTCATATCCAAAACTATACTTCCTCTAAAATTATATCGCTACCCCCCTCGAGATTTCCTTACTTCCCCCTGACTTCGTAGCGTCTTGATGCTGCGCAGTTGCATGACCTCTCGTAGTTAAGATCAACAAAGATGGCGGCCATTAAGCTGGTCAACACCGGGAACAGTAGAGCTGTTCTTGAAGTGATTTTCAATAAATATTGCTCGGATAAGATCCAAGGATTAACTGCAGAAGAACTGCAGAAGTTGTATGAATCGATACGACCGGATGGCCTAGGCATTAAACAAATAAATGCTTCGTTAAAAACAGTCTGTGAATCTGACCAATGCGACAAGGAAGACTTAGTTGATGTCTTGCGTGAAATGGATCGAAGATACTTTCTTGCAAATGATTTAAAATGGGAATTCGCCATGCTAGATAGAAAACAGAAAGGTGCAATAACTCAACAGGATGCCAGGTTTCTATTTAAAATGGTGCATGGTGAATTTTTCTCACAAAGAAGATGGACTAAATTTTTAAACAGCAGAGCGGCGAAAGAATCGCTGATTAGTTTTAACGAAATTGAAGTCGATTTATGTGACATTCCTACAATGGGATGGATTGAAGAAATACTTGAGGAGGAAGAAGAAGAAAGAAGAGGTTGTTCCCTCACTCTTTTTTATTCTATTATTGATATAAAGATTCATTAAACAACTTACGTAATGCATCTTATTAAAGGGACCGACCACAGCTCAATGATAGAAGTGTATGGGTGGAGTTTTGTTACATTATGTTACAGTAAATACCTTTAAGAATGGGTCAATTTTATGCTCGCACTCACAATCTATTCCACTTACCAAATGGTTGCAAGGAATAATATAATTTCTATGTGTAATTCTTGTTAAAATTTGTACATTGAAAATTACAATCCTGTTTGCAGCTCGTGAAATTGAAAGAGAAGAAGAAGAAGAAGCGAGACGACTAGCTGAGGAAGAACGGAAAAGAGAAGGTAAATGAAGTAGATTGAATTGCCAATTAACTGTATATGTGTGATCTAGAAAGACTTACTCTCTGTTATTCAAATATCTGGAAAATTACTGTTTTAATAAAAAGGACAATGATATACCAAATGTTGTCAAGTTATGTCAACAATTTTGGTTCTTAACTTCACAAATCAGCTTCTTATTGGTTGGTACCTCATCTCAAATGTAAAGATTCATCTGGTTTTTCAGAGGAAGACCAAAAAAGAAGGGAAGAAGCTGAAAAGAAGAGAATTCAAGAAGGAAAAATCAAAAAAGAAGAGGAAAGAAAAAGAAAAAGACAACTTGAAGAAGGTTTTCTCAGTTTTATCTGGTTATCAGTTGAGAGTGGATGAAGGAATGAATCAACAAGTGAATGAAAAATGATATATGAATGAATGAATGAATGAATGAATTAATGAATGAATGAATGAATAAATGAATGAATGAATGAATGAATAAGTAAATGCATGAATGAATGAGTGAGTGAATGAATGAATGAATGAATGAATGTATTCCCTTTACGATTTTTGTAGAATTAATTTTAGGTTCCTCGTATTTCCTAATATTTCTTCATTTCCAGATGAGAGAAAGCGACAGGAGGAAGAAAAAAAGAAAGCTGAGGAAGAGGCACTGAAAAAGTTAGCAGATGAAGAAAAAGAGAAAGAAAGGAAAAGAATTGAAGAAGAAAAAAAGAAAGCAGAAGAAGAAAGAAAACGAAAAGAAGAAGAAGAAGAAGCGAAAAAGCAAGAAGCTTTGTTGAATTGGAAAAAAGCAGAATTATTAGCAAAACAGGAGAGAGAAAAAGAGAAAATGAAAAAATGTAAGTTTTGTTTTCTAACGTATTGAAGAAAAAATCTCTTTCTGCATTCAAAGTTTTTTGGAGTATTTACTATCAATGACTACAGACTCCATTCAGGTTGTCAGCCAGTGAGATGATGACATCACAGCTGCATGCCAAAAGCTAAAGAGAAAGTTAAATGCCTCCCCCCTCGTTAAGATGTACCTTCAATTAGGTTTTAGGACCGCTAACAGCGTCTCCAGATCGGCCTGAAAGAAAAACAAGCCTAGATTATCTAGAATATCTTTGTATCTAGAATACCTTTGTTTTCGCAGTAAACGAGGCCAGGCTACGCAAACAGAAAGAGGAATCAGAGCATGCTGAAGAGATTGCGGAGGATGCAGCTGCCGAGGAGGAGCGTGCAAAAGAAGCTGCAAGGAAAGCTGCGGAGGAAGCTAAGCTTGCTAAAGACGAAGAATCGAAGAGACGTGCGAAGGAGGCTGAGAAGAAAGCATTGGCAGATGCTCGTAAGAATAAGGAGAAGAAATTGAGAATGCAATTGAAAGCAGCAACAAACAGCCGTAAAACAGACAGGATAAGGGGAGCGGTTAAAGATGCAAAAGAGGCTAAGATGCCAGGTATGAACCTCGTTCACGTCATAAGTATTTTCTGGTTAAAAGCAGTTGCATTGTGAGACGATTCTACATGTTTTTGAATTGTCACACAAAACAAAGAGAAGCTTGGCATCAAGGGTGAAACATTAGAAGCAAATTGATCAGTCGAGAGTTCTGATGAGCAAGCTCCCAAATGGATTGTGGCATGCATTATTATTGTTTATAGGCTGCAACTCAAGCATTCAAACACAATATCTTGATAACCTTTTCAGGAAATGAAAGGTCAACCCCCCTGCTTAATTCCCCTGCTTAGTTTCCCGCGAAAACGCTATCTTAGAATTAGTAATATATTGTATTTGCAGAGCTACAACAAGATATTGAAGACGCTGAGAAGGTTCTAGATACGATTGAAGCCGGAGAAAAACTGCGAGATGCAATGTCACGCCGCCATCTTGGTGACGTAGAAGCTGCTGTAAATAATATAAAGAAGAAGAAGCTAGAAAAAGATTATGCATTAGAATTGATTGATGCAGATAAATTGATGAATAAGTTAAGAAGGTTGGAGCGTTTGAGGAAGGAAATTTTGGAATTAAACCAAAGCACAATATCGGAAATAAGAAGTTACCAAAAACCACCGGAAGCGGTTCATCAAGTTATGATTGCGGTGTATTTGTTGCTTGGGTATAAAGAAAAGGAGCTCAAGGTATGTATCAGGTCATCTATGTCATTTCTGAATGACTGTGCTAGTCAATTATCAAGGACATTTTGGTGACATTGCTTTGATGGTAAGAATCTGGCATGATGGAGGAATCTTAAGGTCATAGTTCAAGGTTACTAGTTCAAGGTTCGGGGTCATAGTTCAAGGTTCAGAGGTCAAATTTAAAATCGGAACTTATTTCTACCAGTTCTCTATGCAGCTTATTTAGTTCTATGGAAGTTTAAAGTGCAAAGTTGAAAGTGTTCTACCTGCTTCCCTTGTGCTTTATGCTAGCTTAAAATGAATTTTTTAGCTGGTATAACGTTGGTTTAATCGTTATACAAGAATTTGCAGACTGGCTGAATTTTGTTTCAGATTTGGAAAAACATGCAAGCATTGCTTGGTCGTACTGGAAAAGAGGGTTTAAAGCGACAAGTTACGACTTTGGAGCCTTCAAAAGTGAACATAAATACGGCAGATTACGCCGAAAGAGTTTATTTATCAAAAAGTGATCTTGATTCGATTCGAGATGTGAGCGCTGGCGCAGCTACGTTTTACGTTTGGGTGAGTAGAGTTTCGCTTAAACTCTTTGTTTTGTTAGATGATAATGTTTATGACAAAAATTCAGATGGATCCATTAAGCACCATCCTTTAAATAAGTACTGTTATGATTAAGTTCCAACTTTGGGCTGCGGGATCAAGATGTCATTGATGTTATGCTTTTATTTTTTCCAGTCTACTACGATGATTGAAGAAGTTCGGGCGTACAAAGAAGAAGAAGAGAAAAGAAAAATATTCGAAGCTCAGAAAAAGAAAGAAGACGAGGAAGAGCGAAAGAAAGAAGAAGAGAGGAAGAAGGCAAGGGGAGAAAGAAGGAAATTGGGCCTAACTGTCGAAGATTCACCCTCAAGAAATCCAAGCATGGAGAATATACGAGATGCTGCTGGTACGAATGCATTATTTAAATCGACTCTTTACTCAGACTCTTTTTGAACAAAAAATCTGCATATATTTATTGCATTAAGCTGGCAGAAGTAAAAATTAATTGTCTTTTGCCATGTTTCTCTGCTATTCTTGCAAGTTTTAAGAAATTGTTATCTTGTGAATCTGTTTTATTTGTTTTTTCATCTGTTGCAATTGACTTGCAAGGATGTCTAATCTAGGTATTAATCTGTCATTCCTTCTCTGTTTTATAGAGGCTACTGGCTTGCTGGATGCTTTAAAGCCTAATAAAAGCAAAGAAACTCCTATAAAAGAGCCCAATACAAAGCCTCAAAACACAGCAAAGAGCCAGCCATCAACTCCACAGGGCTCTCAGCTTACACGTGGTCGAACAAGTGTTCGTTCGGATGCGAAAAACGATCGAAGCAAATCGCAACCGTCGTCAAGAAAACCATCAAATACGAACACAGGAAAGAGGTCGTCAACCCCTGGGAGAAAATAGTATCACGTGCTGGACATGTGACTGTTATTTAATAATTCAACATAAATAATGGTATATTTTTGTATTTAACAAAGCTATGTTTCCCATTAACCACAATTTTAACTAAGATCGGCAGGGTGAATCGACATGTTAAGGTCTATGTAAATATTTTGTTTGGATTTTTAGAAAAACATTGACCGTGGGAAAATAGTAGCTGCAACAATTAATGATTAACATGCATGTTATTTTCATAAACCCATCGTCTGTTTAATTTTGGCTTCAATATCAAACCTTTCTTGATAAAAACTGAGTCTATTTTTTTGTATTTCTCTCAATGATCGTTATAATCTTCTCCGTGGCATGATATATAACCTATATCCATAACTATTGATAATGGTAATAAAGTTTTAGAGAATAGATTCCATAACTAGATTGTCTAACCCTTGTAAAATGCTCTTCTTTCAAGAATCGCCAAGTTGTTCCATTTCATAAATTGTCGTTAGATGTGTCATTCCTCTGAGATGCATTATATTGTAAGAAACTAATGTTTTTATGGAAAATAAGAACTGGACAATGTCATAGAATGGTTTTACAAAAGCATGATAAAATATTTTTCTTTAGGGTTTAATTTTGGTAGAATTGAAGGAGTTTGAATAAATTGATTAGCTCTTATGTGTTTCTTATCTACAACTAACTGGTGCTGCTTAGTTCAGAGTAATTAAACGAGGTTTCTTAAACACTTTGGTTGATGTTAAAAAGGTTTTCTTGCTGATTAAAGTTCTAACGCCAGAAATCCACATCTCATGGCAACCATGTTTGCCAATGACGTCATCATCCATAGCATGTGTTTACATGAAGTAGAGGGACCTCAGTTGGAATGCAGAAATTGGAACCCAAACAAAATGGAGGGAGGTGCAAGACAAATGATCAGGACATATAACTTAATTAATTATTTTCATTGGTAAAAAGAGGTGTACGGAAGCAAGATGTCTCTTGAGCTTACAGTTGTAGCGGTCAAGAAGCTAAAAGGAAAATACGACCGCTTCACACGAGTCACATTCCGAGGTAATTACAACTCTCATTTTTAATGCTAAAAAAGTAGCCTAGGCCTAATTTCTGGGCTCCTCCCATCTTTATATTTGAGCATGATATTAGACCAATATAAGTAACAGATGTAGTAGATTGTAATTAAAATTGAAATTATTGTCCTTCGAGTTGAACTATTTGGAAATTATTTTTATTTAATATATCGGTCTTTCATGGTTGCGAAGTGAATCACTTTATTAGAATTTTCAAATTTCACCGGACGACCGGCCTAGCCCCTAGCTACCAACATTCAAGACCGTTTTTCATCAAATTGCCATCTTTTTAATGGCCGAGAAATCTTTAACATCTACCTGAAAATTCGACTTAATCGATATTTGATGAAAGGCGCAAGATAATAGGACAAGGGTGATACCTAGCAAATGAGGTGAAAAGCTGTGATCCACCTTGGCTGCCGTTACCTCTCTTGTTTGGGGATTACTGGATTACCAGCTTGAGGCTCAATACATTTGCAGTTTGAGTATGCATCAGCATTCCCCATGCATTAGCATTCCTGAACTTTACTTTTAAACAATGTCACAATATTTCACCTTGAAAGACAATCACCTTATATGCAGGTTAAACCCCCTTTATTCCCTCTACGTCTGAATTTGTGTGTTCCTGATTAGAACCCTTCTCTACCTGTGTCAGATAATTGGAGATACTGCCATGACAACAAATGCATTCTCACTAAAATTTTTAATCTATTTAGAGGTTGATTTTTGTTTTGTCATAAGTTTGTTTGTTTACAATATGCAGGTAAACAAATATGATGCAATTACCAAGTTGTTTGCTCAACTGTTCCTACTGATATGGCATATTTGTTCACATAAATCTTTGAAGCTATTAGGGAGACGCTTAATATAAGAGAGGCTTTCAACCATCAATATCATCATCATGACCAATTTTTATCTCCCACCCCCCCCCATGAATCTTTTCCAGATAATGGTGACCCAATTGATCTAAAACCATTCCACCCCCCCCCCCTAGTCGGCATTGCAACACTCTAGATCTCCTCTTCTCTGTAAGAATACAGATAATCAGTAGTTATGTTTCTTGTAATGTTATTAGCATTTACGTACATCTTTTGGCCTTATCATTTGTCAGTTCTATGATATTGGTGTTTTTAGGAGTATCTTACGATTCAAATGTCCTTGAGAATGCTGGTCCAGAGGCTTATTTCAATAAGGTAAAAATTCTTGAATTTAAGCTTGGATTGTTAACTTGTTAACATGATACATACATTTTTGTTTCCAAAAGCAATTAATTTTTATTTCTTGTTTACTGATATGTAAATGCTTTTTAGTGAAATAGAAAAAAAATTCAATTTTTTTGAAATTTTGATACAAACACTGTCTGACCTAAAAGAAAATCACCTGCATACAACTAGTCAACTGATGATAATAAATGGTGTTTAAGCTGTATCTTTAATGAACCTGTTTATTTTTCCTTATTCCTACCGTCTCCTTTTTCTAGCAATTCAGTTGGCCACTTTCCTCAGTTTTGGATGAAGAGGAGTCATTGGAAATAAGAATCTTTAACAGAAACAAAGTCTTTCAAGATAGGTAAGATTTTGTTTGCAATTTTGCAATTTTTAAAAACTTGCATCAATTGCAATTTTTTTTGATAAAAGTGCCATACTATCAATTTGCCACCAGTTGCCATTTTTAGGCCAGCATCTTCATCTTTGCTTTTTGTATGTTAAACAGCTTTTATACTTTCGCTATTCTTCATTTTCAGACTTGTTGGTGCTTACAGACAGAGACTAAACAATGTCATTGCACAAGGAAATTATGAAAATACAGAAAGCTTTCTCTCTCCAAATCACAAGATATTACCAGTAAGAAACAACTACTTTGCTTTCATTGTTGGGATGTTGTTAACAAGCAATTGTACTAAGGCTTTACATTTGGGTGTAGAATGATAGTACCCCCACTACATCAGATTTATTTTTGGTTTTGTCAAAGATTTGAGCAAGAAGTGCATCATGCTCTGCATAAAAGATCTTTCTAATTTTCTAATCATTGCTGATAATGACTCTAGCAAGGGTCAAAAGGTTCAATTCTATCACCATTTAAGCTTAAATTAATGTATGTCGCCATTTAAGTTTTTTGTTTAATTCATCATTAATGTCAATTTATTATCGAATGATCAAGTCAAAGGAAAGAAAAGAAGATATCTCTTTTTCTCCTTGTCCTAGTGTTCAATTTTATTTCTAATTTTCTTTTCAGTGATCATTTTATATTAATTTGGGGCATCTTTGTTTTCTTCATAGACCCAAGTCAATTTCAAAATACGGTATTTGCAACCAACATCAGTTGATTTCTTTGAAGACCATGTTTTCAGAGATGATGACACAAAGAGTAAAAAATCCATGAAATCAAATCTTACAACTTTTACGAATAAAAGTTATCTTGGATTAGAATCTGGAAGGGACACAACAGATTTACATGATGACAAAGAGTAAGTTTATTGTTTTAACTTCCTCTGCTAATTTTGTTATTTTTGCTTCTTTTTTGTCATTTTGCGATATTCCAATCTTGCATCCTGTTTGATGTAATCCGCTTATTAAGTTAACCCATCTTGTCAGGGCAGTTTATTCATCATCTCATGTAAGACAGGGGGGCACACATTGGGGGTCAAATTGGCAAATGCCCCCCAGGCTTAAGATGGGACCCTTTCCAAATCGACCAAAAATGAAAAGAATTTTAAATATAAAAAAGTATCCCTACGCCCCCCTCACGTTTGGATTGACAAAAGAACTTGTTCATTTTTTTGAATCAAGGTTTTTTTGCATTTAAATTTCTATTTTCCGTTAGTTTGTTTAGAAGTATAACTGAGAAAACTTGTTTACGCGTCTAAAAATGGGATAAAATTCCCGAAAAAAGTAGCACCCCCACCCACCGCTTTTTAACAAATTTGCCCCCCAAGGTTACAATAGTCTGTGCCCCCTCTAATGTAAGGTTGAATTTTTATCCAATCTTTCTATTTTAGGTTGTTTCATCCGCGTATCATGCCGAGTGCAATGGTTAATGCTACACCAACAGAATTTCAGGTACTATACACACTTTTACGTTCTATGTTAAATAACATTTTTCTGTCCCAAATGCAAACTGCTAAAGAGACAGTTAACGAAGGCAAAAACAATCGCAAGACATTCACTGTGAAGTTAATAGAATGCGAAGCAATACAGCGAGCTTTTAATCCAATGCCATTTATGTAAATGCTTCTGAAATGACTGCAGTATTATGACTCCCGTCCTGACTCATGTAGGGCTTCTTAGAACTAAAATTTGTTTGTTTATTGTTTCAGGTTCAAGTTCGTATCATTGAAGGAAGAGAGTTGGCTGGGATGAATTTAGACCCTGTTGTGACTGTAACCTGCGGTGAATTGAAGAAAAGTACAACCGTGAAACCACAAACCAATAACCCAATATGGGATGAGGTATTTGTATTACGATGTTGCATTTGCATATCAATCATTATATTGCCATGCTGTTCGTTGTGGTCTTTTGTTCCTTGTCGCCATCTGCATCTTTATCTTAAGTATAATCCATCAATATTTATTTATTTCACCCTTATTTCATGCTTAATCATTCAGTTAAATAGTTATTGATGATAATCGTATGTTCTCTTTTTTTTAGTATTTTTGTCTCGAACTGATGATGACTGAATCACAGGCTCTAGATCAAATTCTCCAATTTGACGTAAGTCCACTTATGACAATTTTGTTATCTTCCTCATTGTGCATTAGAATAACATTAAGAACCCAATGCTTACTTGCTCAATTTGTTGCTCATTTTGTTGTTTTATTCTTTAGGTCTACACTGGTCGTAATATCATCTCACAAGGCCATTTGATCGGAAACTTTAAGGTAACTGTCAACATTTTCCTCCTTAACTTACTTCCCTTGTAAAGTCAGGGCACTCAGGAACCAAAGATAATTTGATAGCTTCGTAATCCCAGTCATTAGTTTCACATTCTTAGTCTCGCTTTCTGTATTATTTTAGCTAATTTTACAATCATCGCAATCTTTTACTTGTCTCTACCAATAGCTCTCTTTTACCAACTACTATTAACTCGCTGATGTTGATTATCTATACAATGCCTTTTGATAATGTTATATAGAATACAGTCCTCGGCAACCCCTTACCATGATCAACAAGATAAATGTGAATCCATGATCTTCTTGCAGGTGCATTTTCTGTAAATATCATCATTTGTAAAACTTAATAAATTTAATTTGTTTCTAGTTGGATTTATGGTACATCTACAGGCAACCTGGTATGTAAATTAGCACAAACTAAACCTTGTTAAAATTGAGATCAAGAAGAAATTTTTTATGGTTAAAGGAATAAGACTCGTAACTTCATCCAATCTGCGATTAAATGTTGTTTTCCATATAATGATTGTTGATGTATGATCTCATTTGCATGATTTGTGATTCTGATTCGTGATTAAGTTATTCGATTTTTGATCGTTGCTTCGTGATTGATTTTGATTCGCTGTTTTTATCATCAGTTCTTTTTTGATTCCTGATTACTTTTAGCAAATTTCATATTTATTTATGTGCATGTTCGTGTGTTAATACTTCTTTTTTATTCATCTTTTTTCATGAATACTTGGGCCTATAATTTTGCTCTGCCACAAACTTTTACAGATCATTGTATATTCAGCAAGTGGGCTCCTCTAGTTGACGGAGCAAATACTGAATGCAAGGTAATGTAAAATTGATGTGAAATTCATTCTCTTTTTTAGTTTTATTTTTATCTAATTTATGTTAAAAACTTTTGCAATTATCGATTTAAAGTTTAATTGAGATGACATCATTATGTTTCCGTGGCTTTTTATTTTCACAGGGTTATCTACGTCTTGATCTTTGTGTTTTTGGCAAGGGAGACATCCAAAGGGTTTGTATAAAACATTTTTCATATTTATGGATTTCAAAATCAATTTTTATTTGCCCCTCTTTAAAATGCAAGTCGAAGCGAGGAACATAATCGCAATTTGAAACGTTTTATAGGATCCACCTCCTCGGAAAGATAAAGATGAAGATATCGAATTGTGAGTCATACTTGTGTTATATTTTATTATATCATTAACCCTCTCCCCTTTTAAATTTTAATATTAAAAGTTTAATGGAAACGTTCTCAAAGTTCCTTACGGATGAAAAATTCATGAATGAAGTTAGAAAGCTTTATAGGGCTGAAAGCAAAATGGATGATATACATATTTGTATTTCCAAAAAGAGTTCATGATTAATTGGTAAATGTAGTCCATTAGATTGAATATCTCAAGACATATTTGAAAAAATATCGTAAAATTTTGTCCGTGTTTTGAGGATAGAATTGTTATCTTGAATTTTCAAATTTAACTTATTTTTTAACAATTTTCACTAATTCATTCATTTGTTCCTCTTAGGAATTTAATTTATCCGGAAAACACTTTGCTGTGCAGACCAGTTCATAAATACGTGTTTAAAATTTACAGAGCAGAAGGGTTGCCAAGAAGTAAGTCGAAGTCATAGAATTCGTTCGAATAATTCTAATGCTACAATTCTTCAGCTGGCAACTGCTTTGAAAATTTCCTAAATCTAAAAGAATATTCCTTCTCAAACATTCCTTCCATCATTTTACAATAATTTTTATTCTTTTGTTTTCAAATGTGGAGTTTAATTTGGTATCGAAAGATTAATTAAAAGTATTTTGTTGTTTTCTATAATTGTGTAATTTTGCGTTAAAAGATTTAAAATAATCATGACCTTTGCATCTTCATATTTCAAGCATAAATTGCATCGTTTCCTTTTCATCGTTAATGGTAACTTAAATTTTTCTTTTTGACTTGAAGTGAACGCAAAATTGATGGCAAATGTGAAAAAAGCTTTGACTCGAAAGGTTTGTTTGTTCATTGCTTCACTTATATTTCTACTTATTCTCTGAGTATTTCCATTTATTTTTTAGCCTTCTTCAAATCTTATCAAATCTATCATTTCATCGTTCATATTTCTTTTTCGACCTGCAGACTGCTGATCTTGCCGATCCATTTGTCGAAATTACTTTTGCTGGAATCAAGGTTCGTTTCATAATTTTTTATATCTGTTCCCCCGGTTCACTCATAACCCTACGACTTTTTAGTGTGTATCTGTATATGTTATTTCTAAGAAGCTGAAAGGGCGAGGGGGTACAGTGAAATTATGGTTCCAGTTATAACTTGATTAATCTGAAACTTCAATGCCTCCAAGATCACTGTTGATGTTATTGATATTTTATTATTAATGTTTTTGTCCATTATGTTAGTTTTATTTTGATTCAGTTTAATTTAGATAAGTTTTATAAGGTAGATGATATTGTGATGTTGTAATGTGTCTATCTCGTCTTATATTAACAATCTGCATCTGTATCTTGTTAGGGAAAAACATCGACCAAGAAAAACCAGTATAAACCGGTTTTCAACGAAAAGATTACCTTTACTGAATTTGTAAGTTTTGATTGTTTATTTTGAAAAATTTATGAATATATTAATTTGCATTGTCATGTGTTTTGATGCAGTCTATATGCGGAAAGTACAATTGTACCGCTAAAACAAATTTAGCAAAGTTGTTCTGTTTTTAATGCTTAGTGGCCTCACCAAATAGCAATATGGCAGGTTTTCTCATTCAAGTGACAAGAAATTAAACTTTCGATTAGAAATCTTGTTTATGTATCGCTGTTGTTTAGGATAAAAACCTCATGGGGATAAAGAATATTCTTTGATTTACGCTTGCAAAAGCTGAAGGACGTTAGAAGATCTTCATAAAGTTAGCTTAAGTTCTGACAGATATTTTATAACACGCTTTTTCCAATTTAGTTTCCACCGCTTTGCAAGACAATCAAAATTCAATTAAAAGACAGGTTTGTGACTTTGTTTCCACTTCCTAATTTTTATAAAATATTATTGTGAATAAAATCAATGATATTTTTTATTCTATTGAGTTAGCAGGTTTGTTATGTGACACACCAATGAAATAAATTTACTTTCTTTAAACAGTGATGCATTGTCTGATGAACCAATTGGAACTCATTTCATTGACATTGAATCAATATCAAACAAAGGCGACTCTAACCTTGGTGAGATTAAACAATTTTATTTTACTAAAATTGTGAAGTTTTGAATCTTTTCCTCAACATCTTTCATGGTTTTTCCAACATTTAATGATTCAAAGTGTTTCGTTTTCAAGTTCCACTAATCCCTTATAATGGAAAGTTCTTTTGCCAAGCATTGCCCTAGCGAGACTTTATCCATTTATTTCAAATTCTGTTTCTATAATCTTTTGCTATAATGATATATATTTTTAACTTTGTAAAGGTTTCATGCCCTTATTTGGACCATGCTGGGTGAATCTTTATGGTTCTACACGTGACTATACCATGTTTGATGAACACATCGATCTAAACAATGGAATCGTACGTATCTAATTCGATTTTACAACTTTCTTTAGAACGCGAAAGCTTGAAGTTAATCCAGGCCTGAAACATCATATTGAAAAATAAACTCCCAAAATATTTTATTAATAAAAATTTGTTTTTGATAAAAAATCTGTCAAAATGTTTTTCTTTTAAAGTAAGGCATTAGAATTTATCAACTGCTGAAGATGCTAGCTTTAAAAGTAGAAGATCTTGATTCAATCTGGTAGTCATGTTTATTTTCTCTTAATTTTGTTTACATTAATAATGTTTCTATTTGCACTGTAAAATGTGTTAATATTTTTTGCCTAATGGTTTTATTTTGGTTGACATGGTATTACTTAAATGCGCAATTTATTCTTTTTTGAAGGGCGAAGGAATTTCATATCGAGGAAGAATTTTAATGTCAATTGAATGTTTTGAAGGAGAACCAGATGAAACTGGAACAGCAACGGTTGAAGATACTCCTCCATTAGCAAAGGTAGAATTTATCATTTTCAGTTCAAACTTTAAGTTTTCTGAAAATAAATTTGTTTTGATGTATTTTGATCGAAGCTTTTTTTTGATTATATCAGCTGAGAAGAAATTGTTTTCAACAGTTGTCTTGTTTATTATATTGTTGTTATTTTGCAATAAATACAAATACGAATGTGTTTTCTTCTGCAGAATCGAGAGATAAAAACAGATACAACTTTGCTATTTGCAACTTTCTACGAAGCAAGTATGATTCCAAAGAAAATCGGTGAAAAACCAATTGAATTTGAAGTAACAATTGGTGAGTTGGATAAGAAATCTTTAAGCAAAGGAAGTGCGATAACTAATATTTCAAGTCATAAAGTTTCAGAATGTTCAGAGAGCAATGTAAAATAGGCCTACCTTACTTGACAATGTACATTATGAGCTTATGAATGTTATGAATCTTATGAAAAACAATGTGATGAAAAAAATGTTGTAAATCTCTTGATATTGGTGATACTGCAAAGACGGAGGAAAATAGTTACCAATTTCTGCTTTTAAGGTGAATTTGGAGTTTATTTGGAAGAAGAACAGCAAACTTCATCGAAGAATGGGAAAGAAACTCCAGGAGGTGGTGGAGGTGAAGACGAAGAAGAACTGATGATGAAAGATGATAAAGTTGTAGCAAATACTATGACAACTCCACGGATACCTGTTTGTAAAAAAACCGAGAAATATTATTCGATTCCATTTGAATCAAATAAACCTTGCACCTACGTGAAATTTCCATTTGAGGATCAACGGAGACGAATTTTCAATAAAATTATGCTGAAAAAAATTTACAATACTCTGGTATGTGTTTTGCTTTTATTGTCAATTCTTTCATTATTTTTTATATTTATTCCATCTTTGCTTTTTATACTTATCTACAATTTTCAATTTTCGTTTCTTTCAACTTTTTATCAGTTTTCTTGAGTTTTTCTGTCTTCTTTCCCAGGAAGAAAACCTGAGTGAACTTGATGAGCGCGTTCGACTTGAATTGAAAGGCATTTACAGATTATTACGAAGATTCATGGGAGATATTGTTCACATGTGCAGGTATGTTATTTTAATTCTAAATAGAAAGACGGGGATTGCTAAAAAGCGTAGTTACTTAATGATTCACAACTTCGCTGTTCTTTCTTTTACCATTTTGCGATACCCTTTTATCTGAATTTCAAGGAAGTGTTGAAGTTTTTTATGGTCTACTATTGACTAATACACTATTCTGTTAGGTTAAACACAATCTTTTATCATCCAGAAGCTTGTTCCTAGCGTAAATTTCAAGAAAAAGATTGTTGGCCAAAACAGAGTGCTTTTTGTACAAATTTTATTACTTTGTATTTCCATAGAAAGATTGTTGTTATAACAGTATACTGACAAATTACTCAATTATTGTCAAAGAATCTTAAATTTTATCTCCATTTTTAGTCTGTATATCGAACTTTGTGATGGCAAAAAAACGGGTACACATCTTGGCAAAAATCAACTGGACAGAGAACGGTTGCGTGTGTGCATCATTGAACTGGTAGGTGATCTTGCCTTGCTCTCTTCTCTAAAACATTCTCGATCATTCATTTCTAGAAGTAAAAGAGAATCGGGGTGTTATCGCTGAGGAAAGGGCGGGTTAACCATACGTCTTGTACACCAATTATCTATTGTTTAGGCTAATATCACATGCTATTGGGTATCAGTATCTAGGCATAACAGCGACTCAATTCACCCATATCTATTGCTTTTTAAATGGGATCTGCAACTTACAGTTAGCTTTGTCATTTAATCAATTATATTTTTGTAGAAAAACATTTCAGTAACTGCTGCGAAGATTGCAGATGCTTGCTCAAGATTAAATCCTAACACACCAAATGTGCTTCAAATTGTAAAAGATAAAGTTGAACGCGCTCATGGGTTGATGAGAAAATTAAAAACTATTGTCCACGAGGTTTGTTGTGGATCTGTTGTTCCGATTTGTTGCTTCTTTTATTAATTCAAATTTTCTTCGCCACCCCACGTTTATTACTAAAAATGATCTTCTGATTTCCTGATCTTCAAATGATCTCGCATCATTAGTCAGTTGAAAATTTTATTTATCTCATGATTTTAAGTACCAGTTCAAAATTTGTGCAATTTCTAAATGCCTATTTTTATATCTAGTTCATGGCTCCAATCTTCTTGTATAGTCTGTATGATAAATCGATTTATCAATATTTGTATGTTATTAGCTAAAATTGGAATAATTTTTGGAAATACCAGAAGTAAACAAAGTATTTATGTTTGTTATTATCTCTTTATTTTTAGCCTCAACACACTCTTCCGGACGTTTTCGTGTGGATGATAAGTGGCGGAAAACGCATCGCTTACACGCGGATACCCGCGGATGACATCATGTATTCAAACGTAGACTTTGAACGCGGAACAAACGCGGGAAGAGTGCAAACAATATTCCTCAGAGTAAGTAACTAGGGGAAGAGTTGTTAATGGGAGAGAGGCTGATTGAGCTGTCTCTTTCGGGTGACGGAAATTACCCTTGGGGTGTGTATGGGTTATTCTCTGATGTGGTTTTTGCAAATTTTATTTCCGTCACACAACCTCCTTTTGACTTATTCGCAATATTTAAATTTTTGCAGCTTCCAGGAAAACGAGGTCACGGTGAGAAGGGATGGGCAATCCAGGCCAAAATAGAAATAAGATTGTGGCTGGGGTTGATGAACAGATACCCCACAGGGGAGTACATCAACGATGCACCTGGTGGATTTGAAACGGTAAATCTCTAAACTTGATTTGCTTGACTTTATTGTAGATTTCTTTATGGTTATAATATAGAAGTTATGGGTTATTTAACAGACTGAAATAAATACACAATGATTCTATGATTTAGACACGGGTTTGAGTTTTAACATTTTATAACTATACAAATAAATATAAAAAATATGAATATAATAAATAAATATATACAGATAAATACCTACTAACAACGAAAAAAACGAAACGGATTTTGTATTAATAGCAGAATTAAAATTAAAATCTATCAATCAGCCAATCAATCAATCAATCAGTCAATCAATCAATCAATCAATCAATCAATCAAACTATCAATCAGTCAATCAATTAATAAATCAATAGATAATGCTGTTTTCAAATTATCTTCATCATCGTTGTTTTTAAAGGTCGAACAATATGCTTTGGTTGTTCCTCCAAAGGAATTAGTTTATCATCGTAAGTATGTTTATGCTTTACAAAACCCTACTATTTAAACATTTTTTGTGCCTAAAAACATGCTTAACGTTTCAGGCAGTGGATATACAAAATAATCTGTAAAAAGAATAATCATCACTTATTACTTTTTACTGCCTATTAATCTTTACTTTTTACTGTTTATTAATTTTTACTTTTTACTACTTATTAATTTTTTGTCGATGTTTTTTATATGATTAGGTCTCATCAAATTTTATCCTTCTTTACATTTCTTTTCATTTCATTTCAGAAAAGCAGCAATTTACAATTAGGGCTCACGTGTATCAAGCAAGAAGTCTGATTGGAAGCGATGAATCAGGCTTGTCAGGTGACCTTTCTCATTTTCATTCGATGACCTTTCACAATTGATGACCTTTTACCTTTGATAACCTTTCACCTTTGATGACCTTTCACCTCTGATGACCTTTCACCTTTGATGACCTTTCACTTTTGATAAACTTTCACCTTTGATGACCTTTCACCTTTGATGTCCTTTCGCTTTTGATAATCTTTCGCCTTCAATGAACTGGATAATATGTAGTTTGTTTGAAAATTGAGATTCAAAGAGTACTAATTTTTTTATTTTTTGTTTTGTTACAGATGCATTTGCCCGCGTCATCGTCAGAAACCAATCCTTGGAAACATATGTTATTGAGAAAACGAGAAGTCCAACGTGGGATCACATGCTTAAATTTGAAGAAATTGAGTTCTGGGGCGATCCTGAAGAGTTTGCAGTTAATCCTCCCGTTATTGTCATTGAGATTTTTGATATGGACAAAGAGCTCATTGGAAGTGTAAGTAAGCTGCGTCAAAATCGCAGATTTTCCGCGCTTCAAGCGTGTTTTGAAAGTGATCTTTATTACAAATGAATAAAGGCGCTATAACTGAGTGTATTACGAAATCGCGGGTCGCCTGCGTTTTAATGATTACATGTAAACCTTTAAGATAAGCATTGTCAACACTCAATAAAAAACGTTTAATAATTGATCGCAAATTTCCTTCCATATAACGTTGCTCCACTAATCGCATATTTTCCGCGTCTTTACCCGTTATGAACGCAGGATTGCTGCACTCTTGATCGCCAAAATCCTGTATTTTGTTGTAGCATTGAACTCAAATTTTTTTTCTGCAATTCTTTTTAGGGTAATATTGAGTTTATTGGTCGTGCGTTAGCCAAACCCATTGTCAAGGGTGCAGAAGAACTTTATGAAAAACCATTCTTTCCTCCCGCTTTGCAATGGTTTGAAATTTATCGTGGTGAAACGAAAGCTGGAGAGCTCCTTGCTGCATTTGAAATGTTTCATGTAAGTACATTTTTAATCCTTTTACTACTAACATGGATTACTTTACGTTACATCACATTACATTCCATAACATTATATTACATTAAATTTCATTGCGTTACACTACATTGCATTACATCACATTATATTGCATTACTTTACATTACATAACATTACATCACATTACTTTACATTACATAAAATTAAATTACATTCCATTGCATTACATTACATTAAATTACATTTCATTACATTACATTACATTACATTACATTACATTACATTACATTACATTACATTACATTACGTTACATTACATCATGTTACATTGAATTTGTTTTTGTATTCAGATCACGGAAGACACGTTACCAGAGTACCTTCCCCTTGATCCAGATGAAGTAAACACGGATTTAGGCCTAAAGAGACCGGTACCATCAGACATCCGTCCCGCTATGGCAAAACACCGAGTGGAGGTTGGTATCCTTTTTTAAGCGAATTGTGTTTGAGTTCAACTTTACTTGAAACCACGACTTTTTACAGTCCTCTCCTATTTCATTTTAGTCCAAAGTAGTTTCATCTTTTATGACTCTGATTTCAGTTTAATTTTTTATTTACTCAATTTCATAAAGAGCATGCCCACTTGTGCAGCCAGATACATACGCAGGCCTACACGCAAGCACGCAGACACGCAAGCACGCAGACACGCAACCACGCAGACACGCAGACAGACACCCAGAAACGCACATGCACACGCATGAACGATCTCATCGTGGAGGGGCATAGGTAAAAGAGGGGGGTCTTTCCCCGCTTAGATGCCTTGACTATCACAGATGTGTTCTTCGTCACACCTCCACGCTTACCAGTATATGCACAATAATAAATCATCTTGTAGTTTTCTGTATCAAGAACTTTCTGCTTAGAATCTGATGTAATGCATTTATGTTTGTTTTTAGATGATATTTTGGGGCGTAAGAGAGATGAAAAGAGCTCAGTTAATGAGTGTAAACCGGCCTCGTGTTGATATTGATTGTTGTTATCCTGTACAAGAACAAGGTTCCACAGATTCGAGGTCGATTGTCGAATCAACCATCTGCAAGAATGCTAGAGTCAATCCTAATTTTGATCATCCTATCTCGCTGTTTGATGTGGTGAGTTTGATTCCTTCTATTAATCACCATCATTGCTTCTCATATATTAATATTTAGAGGTAATATTACAACAAGCATTGGCTCAACAACTGCCATTGCTACTTTCAGGCCTGCATCGCCTTTTATAAATTTGCATCAACTTTTGAGAATTTTATGAAAGCGATAAAGTGATCATCGGTCCAAGACAAGTCACTGATACCTTTCGTTTTGTTTACTTTTAATGTATCTAGATTAATGTATTTAGATGAAATTTCTCTTAACAACTTTAATTACTACTTACTTAATTACTGCTAGAGCCACCCATTGCGATATTGGTTGGGTCTGGCACCCAGGGTATTTTGTTACGTTTATTTAACAAAATATTTTTATTTTTTTATAAAAACATGGCCTCCTGTTAATGAGTCTTCGACTGAGGCGATACCATGGGTAAAAAAAGTTTAAATGAATGAAAATGAAAATAGGCCTAAGGCGAGATGGACAATTGTTCCTTTTCAAAGCTCTTCCATGTCTGATAATTTTATCATTTCCCACATGGGCATCCATCGCTCCCCCCCCCTCAATCCTCATCCTTCAATCAAGGACAATTTGTTCAATGATTCATTCGAGCATTTTGTAATCAAACCGCCCTTTCTGATATCAAAGTATTTTCAACATTTTGAAATGAAGTTATTCCTGAAATTTCTTTTTTCAGGATTTGCCAGATAACAAGAAGTACATCCCACCTGTGACGATTCGAGTCCACGATATTCGTGCATTTGGCAGAAAAGTGCTCGTTGGTTCGCACGTTATTGATAGTTTACACGCATACTTCATGGAAAATTCATCTTTCATCAAACGAACTGAAGATGAGCCAGACCCTAAAAAGAAACTTGGTAACTTGCAATTCCTCTTCTCCCTTCAACTCAGTGCGAGTATTCGATTAGAGAAAACTCTAATTGTTGTTTTCAGATGTACCGAAGCTTAAAGATAACTTTTGTTGACTTTTTCAGAGGATGAGGACCAAGAAGATGGGCCTGCTGGCATAGCTATACCCATCCCAGAAGAAGAAAAACCTCCTGAGGTTCGTTTTGTTGTTGAGATTATCATTACCGAAATCAATTAATTTAAAAGATTGGAACGGACTAAAAAATCATCCAGAAACATGGGTTAATTAAAAGAATATCAATGGTAGTGTTGGAAAAATATTACGGTTGAACCGTCAATAGCTGGAGGAAGGTTCACGCAAAGCATAAGAGAATTTTATGGGCACACCCAAGCCATGCCTAATTTCTGTTGTTTTGGGAGGAAGGTTTGCCTTCTTAAATGTTTTCGACCGGAGGCAGGTTAGCAACTTTTCTGGACTGTGATTCACGGTATCCTTAATTTGATGTTTATTTTACGGTTTTGTAAGCAAAATAAGTGGATTTAGGAATATGCCTTTGATATTTGTCAGTAGGCCGGTTGGCAAGCCTTGTGAAAATTGCCCTATTGAATAACCCCACCCTAACTCCCCACTGCCCTTTATCCCCCCCTCATTGATAGATAATCATGAATCTTCATTAATTCATCGAACTGAATTTCAGGAAGAACCAAAACCGAAGAAAAAGAAAGAGCAGGCTGATCAAGAAGAAGAAATTTTGGATTGGTGGACGAGGTTTTACGAGACTTTGAGAGACATGGAAGAAGAGAATGCAAGGAAGATTAGAATGAAGAGTGGCAAGAAAGATTCGGGAAGTGGGAAGGCACCAATGAAAAGCGATGTTCCAAGATTAACTGTAAGTACATTTGTAAGCATGTTTACTTTTATATTTATTCGTTATTTGATTTTCTAATCTACTAAGAGGTCTTGAATGGGTCTATCAAGCATTCTGGTGTGATTGATTTCAATTGTCATGATACTGTATCCGTTTTTGTTCCTTTTAAAGATCATTTTTGTTCGCATTAGGTGCTGTTAAACTGTAAAGCAAAATTCCTCTTTCTCTAATGAAAATGCCTGCCCATTTTTGTCTCTTTGCACTCTTAGCATTGTTGCCCATTTCTTCACAGAGGTGAGTTCCATCATGAACGTGCATATCGATGTCATATTGATTGATTGATTGATTGATTGATTGATTGATTGATTAATTGATTGATTGATTGATTGATTGATTGATTGATTAATTGATTGATTGATTGACTGATTGATTGATAAGTTATTGATTGATTGATTGACCGATTGATTGATTGATTGATTGATTTATTGATTGACTGATTGGTTGATTGATTGATTGATTGATTGAATTGGCTGGTTACAATTCTATGCGACAGATATTTGGCTCCTTCGATCACGGTATCTTTTGCCGAAGTAGATAATAGGATTGGCAATTAGATTGCTCAAGAGAAGGATCGCCAAATACCTCGAAGATCGGCGTGTCACTGACAGATAAAATGCGTACGGAAACGCCGTGACTGTATAAACAAACACGATAATAATGCATGTCCATATAAGGGAAATCTCGCGTTTAGTCGCACGTGCTTCGACCGTCATTGATTGTCGGTTCAATTTTTTACGTCGTCGCAAACTTATGACGATAATCATTGTGTAATAAACAGTCATCATTATCCCAGACCAAACTATCCAATCGGATGCAATCCAACGAAAGTAGTATTCGGCCCATTCACCGTCATCTATAGCAATAGCTGCAATCGCTGGGCCCAAGATTACAAACATCATTAACACAATCCAGAGCAGGATTATCAATATTTTCATCCGTTTTTTCGTAAGCCAATTCCGATGTTTAATCGGATGTCGGATTGCCAGGAATCGATCGATTCCGATTGCCAATAGATTAATCGCAGTGAATGCAAATGTTGCAATAAGCATATGCAATTTCAATCCTTTGCCATCCTCATCATCTTTCCCTAATAATGAATAACATCCGTAGATAATAGCTGCGATGCTTGTTAGCAAATCACTGCTTCCAAGACTTAATAACAGTTGTTCGTACGGTTTAATAAACATGCGTTGCTTTGCAATGAAGTAAATTTGCACGCTGTTCAAAACTGCTCCAATCACTCCAACAAATGTTAGTATATACCACCAAAACATGCTGGCTTGTTTTCACCGCTCGTCGGAAAGACCTGATAAACAGCTAACTCAGACTTCGAAGATTTAAATGAAACTCCAACCTCCAAAGTCTAGATGTAAACACTTTAATGAAGTAAATTTCTGATCCTGTTTCGATTGCCCAACATGAAGTTCTGACGAATAAAAATGTCGCAACCTAGCAAAATCAGATGAAAATCGACTGTTCGATGTCTAGATGCTACCTCCGACATTCGGAGGAAAGAGTTTATCGATTATTATTCGTGTGTGCAACTTGACATTCTGAAGAACAATTTATGTAAAACTAGAGGCTTCGAATGAAACATGGACTTCCACCCAGAACAAGAAGACTCAAATGTCAACACGAGTTTTATGGGTTTCGATTTTACAACTTCTGCTCGTTGAAAAGTTCTTCGAGTATTTCATGTACTTCACACTTAACTGATTGCACCCTTGAGATTAAGAAAATCTTGCTTGAGAGACGAATGGCGGGAAAAAATTCCACCTGGTGGTCGAAATTGTTTACAATGACCTTGATGTAGATCTTGAAGGATTCCAATCTGCACAAAAAATGCTATTTCGAAGTTATGAAGTGATATTTCAGGGTAGCAAACTATCACCAAACTGAAAACGGATTTTCTTATGAGGCTTTTATCATCACTAAGATTATCAATCTCTTTTGTTCAATTTTTATTTCTTTGCCAATTATCTGTTTGCAATTCAAACCAAGTCAATGAGGATTGATTGAAAACGTTAAGAAATGTTGCAAGAAACATTACCAGAATCACGCCATTCTGTTGTGAAATCACATCTGTTTTCATTCGATGTAAGTGCTCCTATCTTCCCTGATCTAAGCAAAATATCTGCAGTGAACATGGTTTTGTCTGTGATCAATATTAACTAGATCAAACAAGCCACCATCTGTTCATCATTTCTATTCAATTAATTGTTCTCGCTGCCTTTCACCTTTTATTTTTCCTCTGTTTTTTAATAAAAATTTATTTGTTAAACGAAACAGGATCAAACAACAACTACATTTCAATTAAAATCATTAATTATTTGACCGTTTGACAAACAAACAATTTTCAATATTCATCTTTTTGCGAATGATTTACCTATGTTTTATTTACAACCCAGCATACTGGCTGTGGAGAACCTTAATCCGTCATTTATGTCAATTAAACATTACACAATAAACCCAATTACAGCTGAAAGTTTACACAACAACTACAAATTCCACATAATTATTTGAAATATCCTCACATATTCCAATCTGCAGGTTCTTGCGGTTTTTCGAGCACACACGCACACAGTTCCTTTGTTTATTTGAACCAATAACCTCAGAATTCTCGCGGGTTCTTGTAGAAATTTTAATTCGAATGCTAAATAAATTAACAAGTTTTCTTGCAAAAGACTCTTAGGCAATTGGACTGTTAGGCGATTTAATTAGCGCACTGTAGACAAAGAAGTGTTAAGGTGCAGAATCGCTTTATCAAAATGACTCCACAAAGGTATTATTCCAAATTGAGGCAAGCAGGAGTGACTACCGGTGACTTTCATTGAAGGATCTTTATATCTGTATATGCAAGGGTTAAATAAAACACACATGCACATGAAATGCAGCGAGAAACGTTTAGACAGTTTTCATGCAAGGTGCCTTCGAAAACAAGCAATTGCAATCCTTAGTAAAACTTAAGCTAACAAAAGTTCTTTTTAGCCGTTAAAATTTTACTTTTCTTTTGAAACATTGTTTTGCGAGGATCCAAGAATAAACATTCTTTCTTTGCATTTAATTTTATTAAACTAACATGAAAATTATGGAAATGAATGCTTTTGAATTTAGGTTTATGAGACTGAATTAGAAGAGGTGGAAGAATTTGATGGTTTCAATGATTTTATGGCAACGTTTAATTTGTTACGAGGCAAAAAAACTGAAGATGAAGATGATTTGGAAAGGAGGTTTAGTGGTAAATTCAAGGTAACTATTCATTTATTAATTCATTCATTCATTGATTTATTTATTCATTCATTCATTCATTCATTCATTCATTCATTCATTCATTCATTCAATCTAGTCAGCAAAAATTATCCGTACATTATGTACATCAATATATAATCTTGTCACTTGATTCATACATCTCAATAATATTTATTTTAGATGTTATATATATATTTAATGAACATTCTTATATGTTTTAGGGAAACATTCGAGTTTGGAAACACCCACTGCCCGAAGGCTTTAACCAAAATGATCCCAAGGGAACTTTTTACAAGCTGCCAAGTAATGATCCAATCAGAATTCTTGTTCGAGTTTACGTCATCAGAGTAAGTCATTCGTTGATTTCTCAATCGAATCCAGAATTCGAATCTAAAAATCGAATCGTTGTGTCGAATCTATAATTCGAATTTTTCGAACACTTTTTGTATAAGGAAAAGTCAGCATAGCTCAATAAAATGACCTGAATACTAAAGAAGCTAATCTGTTATTATCAACTTATTCCCAAAAATATTGACTACTTTTCTTGTCTTTTTTCTTCAGTGTCTGAATCTGCACCCAACAGATCCCAATGGAAAGGTATCTTCTTATTGTTTGGTTGCCAGATTAAATTATTTAATGGGCCGAACCACTTTTGGGAATATTCCAACATTTTGCAAAGCTTTTTAGCTCGAAGGCAAGACACGTTGAATTTTTGAAGATAACTGTAATTAAATTTTGAAGTTTTTACGATGCTTTCAAACCATGAAATTATTGTCAATAAACTTAATGTCTTTCTCTTGTGACAATCGATATTTGAGCTCCATTTTTGTTCGCATTGTTGATTTCAGGCTGATCCATATCTTTTCGTGCAACTCGGAAAAAAAAATTACAATGACCGAGATAATTATGTTTCAAAACAATTGTCACCAGAATTTGGAAGGTATGATGCTGATGATGATTTAATTTGATTTAATTTGATTTGATTTGATTTGATTTGATCGATGTATGATGCTAACGTTTTTGTTATCTGGCATAGTTTGTTCTACATTCATTCAATTATTTATTTCCCACTCTTATATTATACATCGCTAGGCCTTTATTTAGTTCATATATTTATTCTACCTTTGACAGGGTGTTCGAATTTGAATCCACCCTTCCCTTTGACAACATGCTAACAGTTCAAGTTTACGATTGGGATATGATGAGCGGTGATGATTTGATTGGTGAAACCAAAATCGACATTGAAAATCGGTTTTACAGTAAACATCGAGCTGCATGTGGCCTTCAAAAAGACTATTTAATGTAAGTTAAATGTCACAAAATGGCTATCTGAAATCTTGAAACATTTCCGTAAAATTCTGTTCATCGCTATACATGGAGGAATTCTTTCCTTTGCCAATTTGAAAATCCGCAACTTGAGTTAACCGTGGTATTAAATTAAATTTCTGTAACAATTTGCCCCGCTGTAAATACCTTGAAATATGCTGGTTTATTTTCAATATTTTCATCTCTTTCTTAGACATGGTTATGCAAAATGGCGTGACCCGCAGAAGCCCGCGCAGATATTAACGAAAATATGCAAAGATGAAGGCCTAGATGGACCGTCCTTTGATTGTGGGATTTGTAGCATCGAAGGAATGCAGTTCGAGGGAGCAGCAACTGTCAAAGATGCAAAAGGTAATTTTGTAATTTAATTTGTTAATTTTGTAATTTGATTTTGTAATTTTGTAATTTAATTTGTTTTCGCATCTTTCGTCTAACCATTTAGGCAGAGGCACAAATATTTCTGTACCAAAGAGCCAAATTTCTAATCAATATGTCGCTGAAAAATCCAAGCAATAAAAAGTCATTTAAGTTGAGGTCTTGAATTTTTTGTTTGTTTCATTTCTTCAAGAGATTCCATTGTATTTTGTATGTCAATCCTCGATATTACAACACAGAGTTATTTCTTAGTAGAAATATGCCTGCCTATGAAATGTTTTTGCACTAATATGTTTTGGATAGCCATTTACCAATGGCCGTTAAACTACGCAAAACTGTTTCTTCATCGATATTTCCACTGCTTAAAAGGCCTGTCACTTTTTGACATTTCGTAACCTAAATTCTTCTACAGTTTGTACAAAAACTTTAATCGCATATCTGCATCCGTTTTATTCTCCGTTTTATCTGTTATTTGAGTTATCATTTGTTTCAAAACAGGCCGCGAGAAGCCTTCTGATGAACCATCAGCTTTGGTGGCGTTGCAAAAGTTTCACGAAATCCCAAAAAAGGGTTATTATCTTTGCCCAGAACATGTCGAATCGCGGTCTCTTTTCAACCCAGAAAAACCCGGCTTGGAACAGGTAGGATTTCAGTTATTTGATGCTAAACGTTAGCTCATTTCATGTCAATAATTTTATGTAGTTCCACGAACAATATTTGACATCATTGTTGACCAATCGTAAATGAACCTCCTTTAATGAAGAATAACTTGAGGCGAGGAAGAAGAAAATTACAAACAGTAAACCATGTATATACAAGAACGGATGAAGTAAAAAAGATGAGAAAATGACGACTTAAAACGCGTTTCATTTTTCTTCATTTTGATAACACAAGCAACACTTTCACATCACCGTGTTAATCTCGTAACATTTTTCAATTCAGATCTGCCCTCTCTTTTTGTGTTTAGGGCAGGGTGCAGTTATGGGTTGATATGTTCCCAATGGAATTGACTTTGCCAGGTCCCCCAACAGATATTTCACCAAGAAAGCCAACTGAGTAAGTTATTCGTAGATAAATTATACTATACTGTACTATTGTGTGCGGTATTGTATTGTATTGTATTGTTATTAATTGTGCTATTTTGTGCTGGACTTCGCTATATTAGACGAAACTGCACTGTAATGTTCCTATCGGTAATGCACTATACTATACCGCACTATATCATACCGTACTGTACTGTACTGTATTGTGGCTGTACTCTATTGTACTGTACTGTACTGTACTGTACTGTACTGTACTGTCCTGTGTTGCATTGTGCTGTAATGTGATGTACTGCACTGCACTGTACTGTCATTGCATATTTATGTCATTGGCATTAATTATAATCATTATGCTTGAATATATTATCATTAATCTCTCTACAGGTATGAACTTCGTTTGATTATTTGGAATACAGACAGTATACGTTTAGAAGAGACAAACATTATCACGGGGGAAGCAAGTAGCGACATTTACGTTAAAGGGTGAATAAATCATGTTGTTTAATTACTTTCCCCAGAGCATTATATTATTCAATTCTTGCTCTGTAAATATTTTTTATTGCAGTTTCGTTTATGTATGATAGTCTTCTTTGTCTTGCAATTTATAGTTTTTAATCTTCCAATTATCTTCAAGAATATGTTTTTGAGAAATTACCCTTCACTTGAATGATTCAAACGTACAATTACTTTTAAATATTTCTTTCAATTTCCTTCAATTTAGATAGTTTCATTCTTAATTTTTTTTTCTCTCAGATGGCTGGAAGGAAACAGAGAATTCAGGCAAGAAACTGATGTTCATTATAGGTATTTCAATTATTAATTCTTAAATATTTTGATTATTTTTTATTCATCATGAATAACAAATGTTCCTACTGGCTTTCTTAACGTTGAAAATAAAGTTCTTTGCAATATTTTTTCAATTCAGAGATTTATTTAAATATCATTTATAGAATTATTGCAAACTTAGCTTTCAACGGTAAAAAACACAAAATCGTGTTGATCTGCCTCACTTCCTATCTGCCATCAATCTAATTCAGTAGGAGCATTCTTGTCACAGTTTCAAATTCAAATGTCATTTTTCGTTTGCATTTTTTGCCGTTTATTATTATTAATTTTTCTTATTGATATTTATTAAATTTCAGATCAACAGATGGATCTGGCATGTTCAATTGGCGTTTTATTTTCCAATTTATGTTTCATAAATCTGAAGAGAAAATTGTGACGAGAAAAAAGGTAAAACAAATTCAAATTGATCAGAACATAATTTTCATAATTTCTTTGAATTTTCAGTTTTCAGAACTAATTTTCAGAACAGATTAGAATTTATTTTTTCTTTATGTTCTATTATTCAAAAAATCTTTTCATTTGTTTATCATCATGAAATTCATCAACTGAACCATTCTATTTTTTCACCTGGTTATTTTAGTTTTTATTATTATAATATTTTAAATTCAATTACTTGCATCTTCATTTTTAGGCCAGCATTTTTTCAGTCGATCTAACTGAAGAAAAACATCCCCCAAATCTTTATCTGCAAGTCTGGGATGCTGATCTTTTGTCTGCAGATGATATTCTAGGTGGGACATGACATCCTTTTCATATGACTTCCTGTAATTACAGTTGACAGCCAAATTTCAATGATTTTGTTACTACACCCTATATTTATGTAACCCATCAGTGTTATCCGCTTTGCTATTTGCAAGACTCATTTTGATTCGCAAAAACCTTGAAAGTCTTTCTTGATTTTAAAAATCTATTCTAAAGTTCAGTGTTAACCACATTCATAAAACTAAACTTAATAACAGAACACGACGGTTGAAGTTGTGACTTAAAGTTTCACGCTTGATGCGATCTTCAGACAACTCATAGTTTTAACACAATTATGGTTTACACTGGTTATAATTTCTCTCGCGTAATTATAATAACGTTCCTTACTCTATTTTGCCTGACATCGATTTAGGAACTGATTTCATTTTATTTTTAATGTCACAGATTTGTTATGTTGTTCAATGCTGCCTGTGGTACCTTGTAGTTTGTAATTTTAAAAAGTTGTAATTTCTTATGAGCATATTAAAGAAAGAAGTTCAATGAGTAATTTCATCTAACCTCCATCTTGAATCAGCCTCTCTAATTATAACCTCTTTTCCAAACAGGTGATTTGATTATGCCATTGACTCGCATTCCAAACCCTGCGAAAACTCCAAAAACATGCAATCTAAAGATGCTTGAAGATGGTTATTTGACTGGTTCAATCATCAAAGCAAAACACATGAAAGGGTGGTGGCCTTTCCAATACAATCCTGATGATGATGATGACCCAAATCCGATACCAGCGGTAAGACTTCTCCTTAACTTCCTTTCTCTTATTTCTCCATGAAATGACAGTTAACAACATTACCTGCAATAACTCTATCATTGTTAAATAACTCTTTTATCCTTTATCAGTAATGGAAGCTTGAAAAAAAGATTTTACTGTTATGTATTATGTTCTATTTCCAGGGCAAGGTTGAGGCTGAATTTGAATTGCTAACCAAAGAAGATGCGGAGGCGGCGCCTGCTGGTAAAGGCAGGGAAGAGCCGCAGCCACTAGCAAAACCAAAGTAAGCTTATTTTATCATCAATTATGCATGCAAGAAAGCTTTTAACATAGTTAATGACGAAGTGCAAAATTGATTAAATTGTTTGAGAAATGAAATTAAGTAAAGATATTTAGATCTAAGAAAAACTGGGGAGAAGAGAGGCTTTTATGCGTTTCGAATGTGAAGTGAACATTCACTATGATTGATTGAAATAGTGATGAAGTTCATATTTATATATTTATATCATTATTCATTTATCTTTATATATTTATATTTATATTTGTCTTTCAGCCGTCCATCAGATGCATTCGGGTTTTTTATGAGTCCATTAAAAATGATTGCTTTTTTGTGCAATTCTTTCAAATGGCTTTTGATCAAACTTGTTATCGTTGGATTGATTCTGCTTCTCATCGGTTTGTTCTTTTACTCAATGCCTGTAAGTATTGTTTGTTTATTTCCCAACCTTCAAATTATCAAGCACATCAGCGAAACCTTGAAGATTTACAAATTCTTAAAGATACTTTAGTCATTGTGACCATCAGCAGGTATAACAGGTTAAGTTGTCTTCATAACCAGGTCATGATCATGCATGTTCTCAAACCATAATTACCATTTACCGTTAATACTTAACTTGCCAAATGGGTGCAGGACAACAGATCTCGTCGATGTTGTTGCTCTTGTGACATAGATCCAATCAATTGAGAAATCATTCATGCTACCAATCGATCGATCAATCAATCAATCAATCAATCAGTCAATTAATCAATCAACCAACCAATCAGTAAATTAATTAATCAATCAATCAATGAAGCAATCAATCAATCAATCAATCAATCAATCAGTCAATTAATCAATGAACTCAGTTAATCAACACTCAATCAGCCTATCATTCAGTCAATCATACGTGTAGCCTTAAGAGACCTTTGTCAGTAATTTTCAATGAAGTTTGATGATCTTGCTTTTTATTGGTTGATCTTTGTTGTAGGGTTACACAGTTAAAAAGATTTGGGGTGTATAAGAGATGTTATCAAGTGACTTCAGACATATTGCAAATTAAATATTATTTGATCTATTTTGATAAGGGTTTATGAAGATAAATGATGTTATGTTTGTAGACATTGACATCATAACAAGAACAATCATCTGTATTTATGTAGATTACTAGTTACAGCTATTAAATGCTGTTAAATAGAGATTAGTAATAGTTTTAATTCCTTCATCCGTGGCATCACCTCTCCAAGACAACATCAGAAATGGTTGCAAATAGCTTCTCATAAATTGTTACTGAAAGAAAATCATCGTTAAAATATAAAGTTGCAAAATATTGTTAACATTTTGTATCACTAACCATCTATATTAACATCTGTACTAACCCTAACCATCTATATCCACTAATTCTAACCATTCATTATTTAAAGACAATGTGTCTGTGGTGAAAGAGCAAATCTTCTCAATAGCAGACACTGCAATATTTGTCTAGGGACGAATACCCATTTCAAATACCCGTTTGATGATTTTGAATTATGTTTCAGGGATATACTGTTAAAAAGATATTTGGCGTTTAAAACACCCTGTGAAGTAAAGACACCATTTTTATGCACCTTGAAGACATTCACATAAGTATACACGTGTAAACATATAAAATGGCATCAAAAAATGCACAGATAAAAGAATAAAAGACTATTTAAGTTATGTGGTTAACTGACACCATATATTAATTATAAACGTAAGAGACTTTACAAAACAAAGTTAAAATCAATTTATAAAAATAGTGTATAAATACTGCTTTAATGTGTAAACAAATGCTTGCTTATTTTCAACCAGTTAGCCAGAATATTTTACATGATTTCGCTTTAGCAAAAATATTTGAATTAATTAATTTTTAACTCAAAACGATTGCAAATACTAAGAATTATAGTTGTCAATAAAAATGAACGGTAATTCCAGGATTATATTTGATGGATGGTTTGTCAGATACATCGATTTATCTTGAGAAGCAAAGCCTCCAAGTAAAGATTTATTTAAACTTAGATACTTCAAACATGCTTGCCATTACCAGAAAAGTAGTTGGTTATCAGCACTTTTGCTTTTTTCAATTATCAAAGATGATATGCCTTATGATTATATCTTTTAAATGTTATGCTTTTTGTGAAGATGCGAGGTTTTAAGGTTATGTCCTACAATTGGCCTATTCCTGACTAACTCCCTAAGAAGTACATGGCTTGATTGTTAATCTTAGGGTTATCGCGACATCGTTTATATTTTGAGTTTAATTTTCGGAAGTGAAGTAATTCGTATGAAAGTTTGTAGTAAATTTGAAAATAGTAATTTTAGTTGCAATTTTCTTGGTAGATTTAGCAATTTTAGTAAAAAAAGTAGGTCAACGGTAATATAGTTTTGTATTTAAGTGCTTCCTTCATTGCTGGACACCGGAGCAAAGAAGTAAAACGTTCAACAATTTCACACTTCGGACATTTCCGGACAATGGACATTTTCAGATAATGGACATTTACAGATAATGGACAGCTCCATTCCATGCATTGGTGTCCACAATATGAATGATTCACAATACAGCATACTATCATTTTGTGTATTTCATAGAACTCAAACAATTTTGTAGACCAGTTTTGTATAATATATTTATAGACAGAAAATTTTTCTCACATCTTTGATTTTTTCTTTTTGAAATTCTGTTTGAAAGCAAAAATTGTAATGATGTTCTACAAGTTAAGGATCAATTGTGCTTATTCCACTGTATTGCACTGTGTTGCAATGTATTGCATTATATTCAACAACACATTGTTTTGTATTGTGCTCCGCATTTCGCTGACGTGAGAGCCTCTGCGTGGTAATGTTGTTGTTGTTGTTAAGCAACTCCATTCCAATAATGGCGGACGAATGATGCAAATGAATGAATCGAAGAAGTTAAAAATCATTGTTTTAAAAGAAGAAAATGTCAAAAATGGCCGATGATACTGAAACAAGAACGAGTAGATCTGATTCACCTATTTGTTCGAGCGGATCGGAAAGGTAAAACGTAATTTATGTCGATTTTTTGTCAATAACAGTGATACTTCAGCTAGGCCATCTTGCCACATGGAGTATGGAGGAAACACAACTCTTTGATTGTTGCATTGATCTTTGAATCCAGCTAAATAAGCAATGGTGGACACTTGGGGGGGGGGGCGAGGGGGTTGCCCCAACATTTTGGAAGTGAATAGTCTTTTATTCCAAAACAATGGAAATGTGTGATGTCATCCTACCAAAACAATAGGCTTGCCCAATGCCCACCGAACATTTGACCAAGTGTCCGCCACTCTAAATAAGATCTCTAAAATCTACGAACCATTGTCTTTAAAATGTGTTTACTGCATCTAATTATTTTTTATCTAGTGGTAAAAAAAGAGTTAAAGAAATTGTTTATCCATTTAAAAAAGTTAAAGACATTTCTTTCTGATAAATTTTTAATGGTCATTCAAAGTTTTAAGGGACTTATAGGAGCCGTTAAGCGTAATTCAAGGTGTCATATCAAACCTGCACTATATTAATTGATTTATGTGTTTTTGTATTTGTAAGGATATTAATAAGGCCTAGTTGAATTTCAATTTAGAAATGCTGATTTATATTGATCTGAATAACTTTTATTTAATTTTATGAAGAAAAATGCAACAGAGTAATTCATTTTATAAATTTGCTGTTATTATTCTAATATTACAGCAATGAAGATGTTTTTGAAATTGAAGCTACCCCACAGCCCCCCAGTTCCCCAAATCGAAAAGCCAGAGCACGAAATTTGTCAGAGAGAGGAGGGAAAACAAGAGCAAAAACTGTCTACACTGTTGGTATGTTCGTGTTTGATTAAAAATATTACTTTAATATCAGAAAAGTTAATCTGCTTTATTAGATATTAAAGATCGAATGTAATCGAAATTGAATAAAACTTTTCTCATGAATAACCATATAGACCAATGTGTAAATGGTTTGAACAAATATATGAAATACAAATTGATGATGGAGTGTGTGAATGAATAACTAAATTAATAGATAAATAAATAGATAGATAGATGAATAAATAAATAAATAAGTTAATAGATAGATAAATGAATGGATGAGTGAATAAATGAATTAATGAATCAAACAATCAATCAATTTGTGATTTAATGAATGAATAAATGAATGAATGAATGATTAAATGAATGAATAAATGAATTAATGAATGAATAAATGGATTAATGAATGAATAAATGGATTAATGAATGAATAAATGGATTAATGAATGAATAAATAAATGGATGAACGAATGAATTCTCATGACATAATGATTTCTTGAGTGATCAAATCTATGAATGTATGGTTGCATAGTCTATATGTTTATCTTATTTACATTATTTTTTAGGTCGGCCACCTTGGTATAATTCTACTGGTCAGTTGGAACAGGCTTTTATGATCGGTACGATATTTCATTAAATAAAATATCATGATAATAAAATGCATCAAATTAAATTGTATTATAAATTATTGTATTGCATTTTATTGTGTTGTATTGCAATGTGTTGTATTGCATTGTATGGTATTGTATTGTATTGCATTGTATTGTTTTTTTTGCAATGTTTTGCATTTTTTCCATTGTATTGTGCTGTATTATATTGCATTGTAGTGCATTATATTGCATTGCATTGTATTGTATTGCATTGTATTGTATTGTATTGTATTGTATTGTATTGTATTGCATTATATTGTATTATATTGCATTGTATTGTCTTGTATTATATTGCATTGTACTGTATTATATTGCATGGTATTGCATTTGATTGTATTGTAATGTGTTGTATTATATTAAATTGCATTGCATTGTATTGTATTCTATTGTAATGCATTGTATTGCATTGTATTGTATTGTATTGTATTGTATTGTATTGTATTGTATTGTATTGTATTATATTGCAGGTATCTGTGGTGGGAGTGCTTCTGGTAAAACAACAGTTGCAAAGAAAATCATTTCAGAACTTGGCATCCCATGGGTGATCATTCTTTCCTTGGATTCATTTTACAAGGTAGTTATTCTTTGCTCAAGAAACAGACCACGCATGTTTGAATAATTAATAGGTTGACCCAGCTATGTATGGAAAGGAGTTTTCTTAAGATATGGTATACAATAATGCTATGAAAATATCAAATTCTAATTATTTAGTATAAGCACGACGTGCATGCCTGTATTTGTAGGTAGACGTGGCCATTTAAAAATTCATGATTAAACATCAGTTTTTGATGGCTTGAACATTACTGTACATCATCAGAAGATGTGTGCTATATTAAGAGTTTTTTACGATCAATGTTTATCCCAATTATCATCTAATTGTTTTGTGGGATAGTTTTATGTTCTTTTTGTTTCATTTTTCCATCGATTGGGTCAAATTAAGCTAGTCTTTGCTGATCAATGTTATCAGCTCTTGCTTCAACCACCTCCTCTAATTCTGAATTGTTTTCAATTGAAGGTCTTGGATCATGATCAACATGAAGCTGCTTGTAGAAATGAATATAATTTTGATCATCCTGATGCATTTGATTTCGATCTTGCTGTTAAAACGTTAAAAAGATTGAAAGAAGGAAGAAGTGTCCAAGTTCCAATCTATGATTTTACGTCACACAGCAGACTGGAAAAACAGAAAACGGTTTATGGTGCAAATGTTGTTATATTTGAAGGAATTATGACATTTGTTTCAAAAGAGCTTTTAGAGGTGGGTGAAACTGCTTTCTGTGTTTTACTGAAGGAATGTTTTGCCTTTGCATAATTGTACAAGCAACAGTCATTTTCAGGCAAAACTCATTTTTAAATGCCCTCCAACTTTCAAAGAGTAGTTTTTTCTAGGTTTCCAAAACATACTAGAAATAACATTCTATGAACAAATTAAATTCTGTAGTTCATCAACATTCGATAAAAAACAGGTTTTCATGATGGTGTTTGCACTTTCTGCCTGCTGAGCTTTTTTTGTATTTTTCTTGATTTTTTCAACAATTCTACACCCTTAAACAACAGGAAATAGTTTAATTACACACCGTGGTGCAGAGGCCGGCACCTAGACTGTCAGAAATTTTGGTAATTTTACCAATTTTTCGGAATATTTTGGTTTGCTGTGTCCAATTTTCATTCAACCTTGAAGTATATTGTTAACAAAATTTCCTAGTTTCTTTTCCAATGTGCTGAAGCGATAGAAAGTGGGTGTTCATGAAACTCTGTCTGAAAATTTCTGTTTTTAGCCCTCCCCCCAAAAAATACAAGCGCCCACTGCACCTTTGATTATTACACACAGTGCTCTGCTGTGCAAATCTAATCATTTCCAATCTTAATCATTTGCCTAGCATTTGGTAGACATTTGTTACATAGTGTAAATCACAAAGTCTGGACTATGTTTAGTCTACCATTAAATCATAAACATCAAATAAAAAATTAACCTGAATCCCACACCGTTTCATTCATCGTTGATTATCGTTTATCCTTTCCTCTCCTTTTCATTTTACTTTCATTTTTCCTCATTTTAGTTGCTCGATATGAAAGTCTTCGTCGACACTGATTCCGACTTGCGCCTGGCGAGGCGTTTGAAGCGAGACATCAGCGAGAGAGGACGTGATTTAACGGGCGTTCTCAAGCAGTATGATACTTATGTTAAACCGGTATGTTTTCAATTTGATTTGCGCGTTTATTCATTTACTCTCATAGAGAAAATATTAACAACATTAATCTTTTTGTTAATTGGCGGAGAGACCGCAGACATTTTAGGAATTATGGAGCAGCTGTTGAAGAAAATTTAAGGTGATTAGAAAAACGAACATTGAAAGAAACACTAATTAACAGAAACTTAATTAAGGATATTTACCACCATCTTGGAATACCTCTCTGCTAGTAATTAGAAACATTGTTACCCCTAGAAGACCATGTTATCAGCACATTTGAATCCATTTTTATAAGATATTGTCAAGAAAGGTGGACTATCAAGATTATATCGTGTATTATCTCACATTTTCTTTTTAGATGTTTGAACAGTACATTGCTCCGTCCATGAAAATTTCAGACATCGTTGTTCCGTGGGGTAGATAACTTCTTCTTTTTTCGTATTCAATGTGTTTTTCTTCTCTATTATATTGATCTGTTTTTATATCAATGCTTCTACTGAATTTCTTTTTAACTATTGTTAATTCATGTTGTAATAATTATAATAATAACAATCTACTATATTTAAACAGGATAACCTTTTCAGTAAACGATATTACTGCTTTCGCTAAGGTAAGCAGGTGGTTATCATTTATTTTTCCTTTTTTCTAAATTTCTTTATTTTGTTTTAGAGGGTGAAAATACAGTTGCGATAAACCTAATTGTGCAACATGTTAGAACGCAACTTGAAAAGGTTTGTCATCATCATCATATTTATTATCATTATCATTATCATTATTATCATCATTATCATCATCATTATCATTATTATTATCATTATCATCAACATCATTATAATCATTATTATCATCACCACACTCATCACCAGTTCTGTTGATTTTGCCTCGTTGTTTCTTAGTTCTAATCCTCGTTTCAAATTTCTAATGAATTTTCCTTCCTCAAATCGGATTAATTTGCCACAGCTCCCCAAAACCGTAGAAATTTCTCCAAATTTGTTCGCATTAAGAAAATTGTGTTTCGTGGTCATAAATTTTTCATGTTCTAGTTAATCATAATCATATTTTCACTTTGAAAATGAATCCCGCTTCTCTTGCATTTCGCAAGATTATTCATGTCTTTTCATTCTTTTGTAAACTTCGTCTCTCTCACAGAATTTTTTAGTTTATGTTTGGATAATATTGGAGACATCTCGTACAATTAGTCTCGCCTCTTTATTTAAACTAAATGGATTCATCTATTTCTTTTCAGCGTGGATTCAACTTCAGGTATCTCTTGGCATTTCATTTGCTTTTTTCATCCAAATTTGAATAACATCATGTAAAATACTAAATTACTGATTTATGCTTCTTAACTTTTTATGCGACACTCTTCAGAATAACAACCAGACCATTAACGAATTTAAGTAGATAATTATGGACTAAAAGGCACTTGTTATTTCATTATACCATGCTCTATGTTTCCCACTTCATTGCAATTAACTGCAGTCTTTCTTTATACATTAGTTACAGTTAATTGTAATGTGATTAATAATATATTTTTTTAAACTTCATATCATAATTGTTATCAAATACAAGTTTAAACCTCGCCAACGTTAGGTAGATTACTTCTGACTACTAATCGTTACAATATGTTAGAAAAAGAAATAATGTTAATGATAACGATAATGGAAAATTTTCATTTTAATTTAATCTAAAATACAGTTGCAAATCTCACTATTACCTAGGTTATGATTAATTGGCTAGCCTATAAAAGTAAATAACACGAGTAAATGATCAGGTTCAAATGTTCTTTTCTTGAGATAGTTATATTTAGATTAAATATGTTGAATATTTTTTAGATCGAAACTTGTCACAGCTCATAAAGGGGAACCGTTGCCTGAGAGTTTACACATCGTTGAAGATTCACCACAGCACAGAGGATTGCAAGCAATAATAAGGTGAGGAAAAATTTTGATGTTAGAATGCAATTGTTATCATAATTAGGTGAATGATATAATTCAATACAATGCATAACAATGCAGATACAATGTTGTCCAATACCTTACAATACATTGCAACACAATACTATTATCTACTTTGCAATGCCATGCAAACAATGCAATGCAACCAAATCTATTGCAATAAAGTTGAATACATCGCAGAGCAATCAAATGAACTTCGCTTAGTTTGCCTGATTACTTCTAGAATTGTATCATTACCTCATTTTCGCAACAATTTATCTGTTTCATTTCTATTTCTTTGTATCCTTCCGCTATAATTCAATTATTTCTATTTTCTGTTTTTTAGAGATAAAGATTGCCCCCGAGATGACTTCGTGTTTTATTCGCAAAGATTGATGAGAATTCTGATCGAAAAAGCAATGTCCTTACTTCCATTTAAAGTGAGTTGTTCAACGTTTCTTTCCATGTGACATCTGATGTTATTTGCTTATGCAACCCCCCGGCATTTGATGATGCAAGTTGGTGGTTTATAGTTCCGATATCAGCAAGGAGGTACTTTCCCCCGGTTGCGCCTTGCTTAGCAGATAGCAGGTTTGAGCCTCAGACGTTGGTTATGACTATGAAGGATGATCCCATTTGTACTTTGAAATGCTTATTTTTGTTTAAAAAAAACGTATTTTCTCCCGTCGCAGGCACATACATGCACTACAGTACATGGTGGCAAATACAATGGAGTTCGATTTGCTGGAACGGGGGTAAGTTATTGTCCTTGTATAGCTATATAGCAATGCTAGAGACATAGAATGCCGAATTAGCCATCAACTTGTGTGTTTCTGACTTACTTTGAAATGTTTATTAATTTCTAAACGTCATTATTTTAACAGATTTGCGGAGTGTCCATCCTGAGAGCTGGGGAGGCGCTTGAAGATGCTTTGGTTTCCGTCTCTAAGGATGTAAAAATTGGAAAAATATTAATACAAACAAACAGAGATACACATGAACCTGAGGTAAGTTTTACGTTGGAAATAAAAGCCATATCTTGATGAAGCATTCACAAAATTCTGTTTCTACTTCCTTTAGCAGTAAAATCTAGAATAGTGTCTGTAATTGTGGTTATATCTAATTGACGATTTTCTTTTATAGTTACATTATTTGAGGCTGCCGAAGGATATACGAAAAGACCATGTGCTGTTGATGGATGCTACAGTAGCATCAGGAGCTGCAGGTAAACTGATTTAATCATTGCAATCATTGATTCTTTGGTCTTTAATCATTGTTATCATAAACAATCTTCATTCATTGTAATAGATTGAAACCATTGAATTGATATTGACCTAGTAAGTGCATCCCATTTCACTAAAATTTCTCCTCTCCCCTTCTTCCGCCCCTTCCCACTTCCCTCTTCTCTTCTCTTCTCTTCTCTTCTCTTCTCTTCTCTTCTCTTCTCTTCTCTTCTCTTCTCTTCTCTTCTTTTCTCTTCTCTTCTTTTCTCTTCTGTTTTCTTTTCTCTTCTCATTTTTGTTGCTTTTTTCTTTTCTCTATTCTCTTTCTCTTTGGTATTATCTTCAATTTGCATTTCTGAAGCATCAAATAATTTCTAATTTAATTAATCATCATTTTTCTTAACAGCTTTGATGGCGATAAGAATTTTACTGGTAAGTTTTTTATTCTTTTTCTTATCGTGGAAATAAATTATTTGTCATCACTTTTATTATGTTTTATTTAGTTAATTTCAATCTATTTACCTTTCCATTTTCTTTGTTTCCATTATTTAATTTTTCTTATTTTGTGTTTTTCTTTAACTTTTAGGACCATGAGGTCAAAGAGGAAAATATCATGTTCGTTTCTTTGATTATGGCAAAACCAGGTTTGTTCATTTTTTTTTGCCTGCCACAAAAAACTTTGATAATTTATAGCATTTTCATATTCAAGCATTATCCCCCTCAAAATATTAATTCAAAAGTATTTTCATATTTTCTGTCTCTTCTCATTGGTTTATCATAAATTTTTAATCGGTCCCCCTTGCAAATTTCTTTTACTTATCCGCAGTAATGTTTGAAGACTCGCAGTAACTATAATGGACTTGTGTGCAAGCACAGCAAGAGACGTAACCATAATACAAATTATTTACAACCATTATTTTTCTCCAAATCATCAGGAGAAATTTTATTTTCTTTGCAGGAGTTCATTCCATCGCTTTTGCTTTTCCAAAAGTAAAAATTGTCACAACAGCAGTTGATCCAGTAACAAATGAAAATTATCACATTATACCTGGAATTGGTTCGTTCTCATTTCTACTTTATGCCTTTTTCAAATAATCGATTTTCTATATATCTGAGTTTTTATAAAACCATTTTTTGTCTTATGAAAGTTATCTAGTAAAAATATTTTGATCCTTCTGAATGACTTTTGAGGAATCCTGCAAAATTCAGCATTATCAAGATCAAACCTGCTTCTAAATCATCATACCTCCTCCGTTTACTCCCTCCGTTTACTCCCTCCATTTACTCCCTCTGTTTACTCCCTCCGTTTACTCCCTCCGTTTACTCCCTCCATTTACTCCCTCTGTTTACTCCCTCCGTTTACTCCCTCCGTTTACTCCCTCCGTTTACTCCCTCCGTTTACTCCCTCCGTTTACTCCCTCCGTTACTCCCTCCGTTTACTCCCTCCGTTTACTCCCTCCGTTTACTCCCTCCGTTTACTCCCTCCGTTTACTCCCTCCGTTTACTCCCTCCGTTTACTCCCTCCGTTTACTCCCTCCGTTTACTCCCTCCGTTTACTCCCTCCGTTACTCCCCCCCCCCCAAATAAAATAAGCCCTAAAGTTTTTGATATCTCAATGAAGATTTTCTTAAATTGTTTTTTATCTTCTTAGGAAACTTTGGCAACAGATATTTTGGCACCGAGTTGGAATGAACGAGTTTATTATAGTATGGTAAAGTAGAAGTATACTAGAATAGTAGAATCTTGCAAAAGAACTTCATAAAAATTAGATTTAAATCAGGGTCATATCCATCCTGAAACGTATATTGAAATTATTCTAGCTTTGAGGTACTTTATCAATTATTAATTTGTCTCCATGGCAAGAGCCTATATTTCCAACGGATATAAGAGCGCAAAACGTCAGAATACAAACAAATATGACCAGATAATCATTTTATGTTGATATACTAGAAATAATTCGAAGCAAGTTTTTGACCCCCCCCCCCCACCCCCTTCCATCCTATACAAGCAGATTTGCTTTCTGTTCGCAAAGAAGTTTTTCATTTGTGGTGGCAAATATTTTTACAATGTATTTGCAAGAAAATTATTTTCTTCTTCTGTCTTTACAAGAAGAAATTGGGTCAATCCAACCTTATCTCTTATAATCAGTTGCTAATAAACCAGATAAAAAATCAGTTTTATTTGTTTTCTTTGGAAGAAAACCGGGTAGATTTAGATTAAATTACAATAAAACAACGTAAAAAGGTACATTGCTGTTTAAATAATTAGAGGTGCAAAGACCCCCGGAAACCTGCACCCACCTGTTCAACTCTGCCCCTGCCAAAAACCATGCTTCGTTTTCTTGTGCAACTTTTATCACTTCATTTTTGCAAAGGCTTACAACAGTTTTCCATGATATTCAATCGTCGCAGGGAAGGACAAATCACTTTGGTGAAAAATCGTACACTTGACGGAAAATTCTTTTTCGTATTGCAAACCTCTGACAATCCTGATAATATCATTTCTTTTCCTGAGAATCTCGCATGCTTTTTCGTGGAGTGATTTATCCTTCGCCTCCAACTGCTGTGAATAAATATAAGGTTTCTTGCTCCAGTATTTATTTGATAGGCCATTGTAAAATGTTAATGTAATGCCAACAGTCTTCGTTAACGCTGAGAAACTTATCCAAGCCTTGCCAAGCCATATTCGATTAAATTCAGGTCTCTTCCCGGTAAATGCAAAATGTTAGGCCTAGCAGTCAACAACCGTAAACAAGTCTATTTAAAAAGTCCTTTGAAACCCCTTTTGAAAAGTTCTTTGTTGCCCTATTCAAATTCTCTTTGCCAAGGTGTGAACCCTTTTGTCGAAAGGGTTTAGTAACTCTGCGATTTTTCCTGGGCGCAAACCAACATTAAATTTAATAAATTTTATACCACACTTTGCATACTACTCGGCTGCATGTGCTGTAATTTTATCTTATTTTTGCGATTATTTTTAGCAGAGTTATCGGCAATTTTCCTCACCCATCCCAGTTTACACAAAGCACCTCCTTTGTTTCAGACACAAAAGAGCAATTAAAGCGGGAAAACCCGATTTTTGACTTTGATTTAAGTCCCATATTCCCGATTTTCATGTAGAAAGATGCAGAACGCATTCCTCTACCTTGTGATATTTTTTTCAATTTTTTTGGACCATTTTTCGCGAAGTTATCCCACATTTTGTCCGCCAACTTTTCGAAAATCCCGTTTTACACAAAGAGATTCAAAAATGACAATGGCGACCTCGTTCTGAAAAGACAAAAGAAAATCGGTTTTTTGCAGTTAATTCCGAATTTTCCTAAAGATATACCCGATTTTATTAAATCATAAGATGGGCCGTTAGATTCTGCATCGTTTGATGTATAATGCGCATAGTTTTCGGCTTTAACGGCTGAATAAAAAAATATTTTCTACTTTTATCCATAATGGCGGATTTCAAAAGAATTGGTAAAAATTTTTTTTCAAAATGCGTCGCAGCGCCGGGGCTAGAATTGAGCTGGTTGCGGTGGCGCATTGACTTTCTAGGCTTTTCCCGTTTATTTTCTTGGTTAGAAAGTCGATAAAAACGCAGGAAAAACGTGTAAATATACTAAATTAAATACGCTCTTTACGATGAACATGTTTTTAGGCGGATTTAGAGTTTTCTTTTGCAATTCGAATTTAATTGATTGGTTTTTTTTCATGAATAATTCTGTAGCTTTATATGACAAATCTCTTTTTGTAGTTCAAATCTCTTGAGGATAATAACACTCTTTCAATAAGGAAAGGGGTAAGAGGGAAGGGGGTCAGGGGTAAAGGGTTGGTTGGATGTTTGAATTCTTATAGGAGCTGCTAAAGCATTCGCTCTTTCTGTAAGGAACTGGAAAAACCATTTTGATGGACCCAAAGAGAATGATTATTCGAAACTTTGAGTTTAAATCAAAATATGAATATCATAACGTAGTTATTAACCATAGTACGTATAAATAAAGTCAGTAAATTTATTAGTTATTTTATTAGTTAATAAAAAGTTTCTTTTTTCAAAAACCTATGAAGGAAATATAATAAGGTAAATGCTAAAATCTTATCTAAAATCTCGAGAGACAAATATATCAACGCTAATAAAAACTCTGACTACAAATATATTTCCCATAAAATTAGGATGATCGAAAAAAAATCGACTTGAAAAAATAACCTTAAATCCGCCTAAAAACATGTTCATCGTAAAGAGCGTATTTAATTTAGTATATTTACATGTTTTTCCCGTGTTTTTATCGACTTTTTAACCAAGAAAATAAACGGGAAAAGCCTAGAAAGTTAATGCGCCACCGCATCCAGCTCAATTCTAGCCCCGGCGCTGCGACGCATTTTGAAAAAAAATTTTTACCAATTCTTTTGAAATCCGCCATTATGGATAAAAGTAGAAAATATTTTTTTATTCAGCCGTTAAAGCCGAAAACTATGCGCATTATACATCAAACGATGCAGAATCTAACGGCCCATCTTATGATTTAATAAAATCGGGTATGTCTTTAGGAAAATTCGGAATTAACTGCAAAAAACCGATTTTCTTTTGTCTTTTCAGAACGAGGTCGCCATTGTCATTTTTGAATCTCTTTGTGTAAAACGGGATTTTCGAAAAGTTGGCGGACAAAATGTGGGATAACTTCGCGAAAAATGGTCCAAAAAAATTGAAAAAAATATCACAAGGTAGAGGAATGCGTTCTGCATCTTTCTACATGAAAATCGGGAATATTGGACTTAAATCAAAGTCAAAAATCGGGTTTTCCCGTTTTAATTGCTCTTTTGTGTCTGAAACAAAGGAGGTGCTTTGTGTAAACTGGGATGGGTGAGGAAAATTGCCGATAACTCTGCGAAAAATTATCGCAAAAATAAGATAAAATTACAGCACATGCAGCCGAGTAGTATGCAAAGTGTGGTATAAAATTTATTAAATTTAATGATGGTTTGCGCCCAGGAAAAATCGCAGAGTTACTCAACTCTTGCGACAAAAGGGTTCACACCTTGGCAAAGCGAAATTGAATAGGGTAACAAAGAAGTTTTCAAAAGGGGTTTCAAAGGACTTTTTAAATAGACTTGTTTACGGTTGTTGACTGCTAGGCCTAACATTTTGCATTGACCGAGAACAGACATGAATTTAATCGAATATGGCTTGGCAAGGCTTGGATAAGTTTCTCAGCGTTAACGAAGACTGTTCGCCTTACATAAATAATCTACGATGGCGTAACAAGTAAATACCTCGGCAAGAAACCCCTTATTTAATCACAGCCGTTGGAGGCGAAGGACAAATCAATCCACAAAAAAGCATACGAGATTCTCAGGAAAGAAATGATATTATCAGAATTGTCAGAAGTTTGCTATAAGAAAAAGAATTTTCCATCAAGTATACGATTTTCCATCAAAGTGATTTGTCCTTCGCCGTGCGGGGATTGAGCATTGTGGTAGACGATAAATATCATGAAAACTGTTGTGAGCCTTTGCAAAAATTAAGCGATGAAAATTGCACAAAAAAACAGAAGGATAACCTTAAATACGGAACTTGGTTATTGGCAGGGGCAGAGGTGCACAAGTGGGGGTGGGGGTTTCGGAGGCCTCTGTCTTTGCCTCTCTAGTTATTGAAACAGCAACGTACATTTTTACGTTTTTTTATTGTTTAATCTAATTTAATCGAAAACTACCCTGTTTTCTTCCAAAGAAAACAAATAAAACATTTTTTAGCAACTGATTATAAGAGATAAGATTGGATTGACCCAATTTCTTCTTGTAAAGACAGAAGAAGACAATTCTTTTCTTGGAAATAAACTGTAAAAATATTGATTAGAAACGAAGGGAAAACTTCCTTGCGAACGAAAAGCAAATCAGCTATGTAAGGATGGAGGGGGGGGGGGTCAAAAACCAGTTGCGAACTACTTATAGTATATCAACATATAATGATTATCTGGTCATATTTGCATAAAACTATAATATTTAAGTATACTTCTACTAAAATTTAATCGTTTATTCCGACTCGGTGCCAAAATATCTGTTTCCAATTAAAATTTCCCTAAGAAAGAGAAAACAATTTTTAAAATTCTCATTTACATATCAAAAGTTTTAGTTTAGTTTAGCTCTGCTTCTTTGGCATCGAGCACTATTTTTAGCAAACGGGTAAACAGTAATTTTCATTATCAAAAGTTTCAAGTATTTTTCGACCAAAACGTAAGTCATGTGCTTGCTGGGGATCCTTTTTAGATGGCTTGTTGAGGGGGGGGGGGTGAAGGGGTAAATTGAGGACCTTTGTAGATATTTACAATAACTGAGAAATCTGTTAACATTGAAAGCTTTTGAGTGATTTCATCTATAAATCGTTGAATTTTGAACTAAACTATTGACTTTATAACTCTCAAGAACATACCGTTTATTAGTTGTTGTGATATTTATGTTTTAACCTAAAGCAACATTCTCGACTAATCATTGTCTGAAATTCTTTGAAAATAATTCCTGATTCTCTACTTATCACAGGCTCAACCTAAAAACTGTCTAATAATCTACATCAATTGAAAATTAAAACTAATTTTCGTCTACTCCAGGATCAGGTTTTGACCCTCTTCACAATCCCCTAAGAATCCATTATTACGCCAGACGCTGTTACAAAATGCTTTCCACCAAAAAAGGTGTGCATAAACAATTGAGGAGAGCGTGTTGGAAACTTTTTTACTGCTGCCAACAAAACATATGCATTAATAATAACTTCAAATGAGGCAAAACTCCCTACTCTTACTATACAATAATCTATACTTATGAAGATGGGCATATAAAGTCTCTAAATTTCTTATCCAAACCTTTTCTCATAAAATGTGGGTTTAATCCTTCGTGTTTTCATTTTCAAAACCAAACCTTTTAATAATTAAAGACGTGATTTGTATAAAATTGAAAAGATTTCTTTGCCGTTCTCTCACATGGTCATTTTCTTTCAATTCCAAGGTATTAAAAACCTTATTTTGTTGATAAGCTGTCAGTTCTCAACAGCGAAAGCCAACGAAAAGTGAAATAAAGCTATGATGAATCCAAAATAAATTCAATATCTTACATTTGATTTTCTCAGTAGATGTCTTGGCCTATAAAAAGGTCCAAGTCAGATTCAAACATTTGGACAGTCACACCAAAGGAGATCACATGCTTGTAGTAAGTGATTATTTTTGTTATTTTCATGATACGCTTGTTCCATCTTGATTAGATATGGCGATTTAATGTTTCCTTATCATAATTAGAGAAATATGAGCTCAAACCATGCGCTCCCTATCATGGTGGAAATTTTCTTTCCCACCGAGTTCATTCAAAAATCCAAAAACTCAAGCGACTCTCTTTGGATCTAACGAAATAGTTTTTGCAGCCCCTTCAAAAATAGTTACTGCTTTACTAACTCCTATAAAAAAATCTAACAGCCTACCACCCCTTACCCCCTGCCATATAAGATTTTAACTTGAAAAAGAGGCTTTGCATCCATGACAACGAGAATTTTTATTGACGTAATTAATTGAAAACAAAATGGCGATTTGCAAACCGCAACAAAAGACAGTTAGGATATTTATCAATTTACCATAACAGCATTCAGAAATACCGCGTTTTGATTATTCCACACTATCAACAAAAATCAGAGAAATATAAGCAGTCACGTACACCGCAAGCAAAAGGAAGAGATGTTTACAAATAAATTTTATAAGCAATTTAAAGGTCAACTCGACTGACTCAATTTTGAGATTGCTGGTGTCAAATTTCAACAAAAGATCTCAGTTACCTCAACTATTGTCAATTTGGAAAGTACCTGCATGCAAGCGGACAGTGGGTCGCCCTTTCTTCGCTTTAACGCCGATGTGATACCAAAATTTGATGCACAAAAACGGTTACAAGAAGCATTTAATCGTAAGTTGTTCGCAAAATCTTTGTTCGCATTTATTCAAAACAGGCACTTCAGCGAAGTGGATTATTGTAAGGTGATGAAATGGCCTAATCCGAGAAATGAACAGTCATCATGTTGATCGAAATGATAAGTTGAAATTCGGATATCTTACAATTTTCGAACCCAAATAATAATCCAAGTTTATGCTTCGTTCTTATGGCATGGAAGGCAACTTATTGTTATGCTCATCATTATCATCATTATCATCATCATCATCATCATCATCATCGTCATCATCATCATCATCATCATCGTCAGCATCATCATCGTCAACATAAACATTATCATCATCATCATCATCATAATCATCGTCAACATAAACATTATCATCATTATCATCATCATCATCATCATCATCATCATCATCATCATCATCATCATCATCATCGTCAGCATCATCATCATCATCATCATCATCATCATCATCATCATCATCATCATCATCATCATCATCATCATCATCATCATCATCATCATCATCATCATCATCATCATAATTATCATTATCATCATCATCATCATCATCATCATTATCATCATCATCATCATCATCATTATCATCATCATCATCATCATCATCATCATCATCATTATCATCATCATCATCATCATCATCATCATTATTATTATTATTATTATCATCTGCAAAATACAGAATAGAATTTGGGTCAGATAGATAAATGAATTCGTAGATGGGATCTGTCTGACCCAAATTCTTTATTAGATTTTGCTTCTTTTTGATTCAATGCAACCAAAACATAATTCAATATTTTTTATCTTAATTATTTGATTTTAAATTAAATACAAGTCATGCATTATTAATCATGATGTGTTTTAAAATCAGATAAATTTATTAGTTATGCTGTTTTTCTTGTCTTTTAAAGGAAATGTCATCATGAATGAAACGAGAACAATTTTGCTTCGATACAAGCATACAAATGCTACCAGGTAAGTTCACTCAAGATTTTATGCTACTACGTTTTTAATGATGTCCCTGTTTTGGTTTTACAGGGGTGTGAAAGGGGATGGATTTCCCTTTAGCAAAAGAAATTTGAAATTGCACAAAAGGCGGAAACATAGGAGGCCGAAAAATGTTTCTCTTTTCATTTGACACTCTACATAGAATGGAAGGTTTGATAATGAACAAAACAAAATTATAACAGAAATTGCCTTAAAGGCCAGATCTAATTAACATCGAAAACTATTGAATCAGTACATCAGTTTTCTACAACTACTTTTTTGTTTTTGTTTTTGTTTTCGACGTTCGCCCTTTCCCTTTGCCCGTCCGGATAGGAAACATTCTTTTAAATAAGACATTTTTTCCTGTCGGTGCCCACACAATTCGTACTTTTTCCCATTGAGCAGTGAATGACCTCAAGCTGTTTGTAATGTTGCCATGACTCCTGAATCGTAATTGTAGGCGTTTTTATCTCGGGCAATTTTTCATGATAGGACAGCTTAAAGTATTAAATTACATAAGAAGATTTACGCTCATTATTCCACATCAATGAATGTTTCAAGCGGTATCAGAATTATTTATCATCCAGAATTAGTAAACACAAGTTGTTTGTTGGCCTTTTAAGCAGCAGGAATTGTTGCGCATCTTTGTGAGGATTGTCCCTTTGAAGGAGCCTCCTTTTCTGCAACATTCTCCATAAACGTTGAGGATGTCAGTTCTAGATTTCAAAGTCTTCTTCTATTCAATTATATCTGCTTCTTATCATACAGCGGTGAATACAAAGAGATAATGCCATCTCATATTCAAACAGCAGTCTTTTCAGGGGTAAACTGCCTTGAAAGTTTAGGGGTCTTTCCCCCAATTATTGGCAGTTTTGTGCCCGTTTGTAAGATTAGTTCAAGCCAACAATTCATTTTTTCTGCTCTGAAAACAATAAACAATGAAAAGGATCGCATTTGAGATGACACTTCGAGACAATAACAAACTCAGGGGGCTTATGTGATGATCAAGCGTACCACGACCACGCCCTATTGTACTTGACCACGCCCTGCTGAGTAGGAACTTGAATCAGATCACTGCGAATGAAATGCGCAGAGTTTCGCTCCTTTCCTGTTAATCATCATCATTAAGCACCAAAGGGATTTGGCCTATTTAGCGTTCTATTCAATTTCATAATCTGTGCTGAGCATTCTGATGAAATGCAACAGAATTATTTGGTAGGACAATCACAGCAATCGACAATCGAATCCTTTGTTATGGTGAAGCAATTTTGGTATTCGACGAGCTATTACTGTTGCAAATTACAGCTGTATTAAATGCAAATCCATTGGTCACAACGCGTTAGCATCACTTTTCAAACCATAATTAAGTTTTAATGTTTCGTTTGCATTGTTTTGGTGAAATGTTCAGCATCATAAGCAGGTCGCTTCGTTTACAATTCTCGCTTTTCGATATGAGAACCTTCTATCTAAAAGTTGTATTTGCTGTTGAACACCCAGGCCAATCGTCGCACCATTTTCACATCCTTCGTTTGGAAAAGAGGTATAATTCGATGTTATTTGTCTCGCTTCTGTAACACGATTGTGGCATCCAACCAAACATGACGTCATATTTCTGCTTCTAAAGTTATCGATAGCAGCATGTTGAGTTCAAATCGGTTTGTAATGTTTGCGGCTGCAGGGTCAGATATAGTATATTGTATTTATAATGCTAAGAAGACTCAAAAATCATGTATCACGCTTTGATTTCGATCGCTTGCATTCAACAATCCTATGCCATTATGAATTAGTGTTTTGGGCTTACCATTCCTCCTCAGCCCCCCTTTCCCTATTGCCGTCCAATCTCGGGTCCAATTTTCCTATCAATGATCAGAAGTTATTAAGTATTTGTTTCTCTTTTAGCGATTCCAATGCAAGATTGCTAGCAGAAAGTTCTAGTTACAATTTGCCAAGCTTACTTCAATCGCAGACAAGAATAAAGCCAACTTTCAAGGGCCCAACACCAATGAAAAAAGACATGAGGGTTGACATGACCAATCCGTTTACGATTATGAGTTACAGGCCGGAGAGATCTGACAATATCGACAGCAGAAAACCAATAATCAAGGGACAAAATTTGAATAGAAAAGGGAAGGCACCTCAGAAGACTGTCGTTGCATCGAACCAAACAAGGTACCTGAATGGCTGCATTTTAAACCTGTCTTCTACAATGTAAACATGGATCTAAATATGGTAGAATGATCAAAGAAGATGTATTAATGAATGAAGGAATTAACTTAGAAATAAGGATAATAAAAAATGATAAAATTAACAAGTTAATTAAGGTTAGAGACAGCTAAATAATTGATTTTTTTACTTTCTATTTCAGATGGAAAGCCAGAACCGGCACTCTTCAAAATGGTAATTTTATTTGCAATTGTATCAAAATTGCATTCCATTCTTAATGTTTATCTTCTGATATACCTTTTTTGAACTATGTGCAAATTTGATTTTTTGATATGTTTAAACGTCGTGCATATGAAATGGCCCGCAGCAGAAAGTTTTACGATTCCTTCTAGCAACAGTGATAATCGTGTCATAATATTTTGTCATTATTCCCTTCGTTTTACCAAATTTTGCTTAATCTCTACAGAATTTCCTTAACACATCGTTTTCTGTTTTAGACGAAGATTATCCAGACCCACTACTTAAAGCTGACAAATCATTCCTGGCACGGATAACAGAACTATCACAACTCGAACTAGAAACTGTCAAATTCGAGAAAACTAGGAAATTAAAACGAAGGAAATTCCCTGAATTGTAACCTTTTTTAAATTGCTAAAAACTATATCATCAATGTAATATATCATCATATATTTTATTTTTTATATTGAGTATCGATTTGTTTTTACAAGTCAAAAAAAATGTGTTTTCGTTTGCATGAACTCTTCCTTCCCCCTACTATTGGGGCTGCTCTTCTAGAAAGGGGGGCCCGCTCGTCTTCCGGGTGGCACTAGTGGATAACACCCTTTTCCTTTTAATTAAAGAGAATTGCAAGCTATCATTTGCAATGAAAGTGAATACAAAATTCTCTCTATTTAAAAAGAAAAACTTCTTTGTTACTTATCATGATGCTGTCACGATCTTGATCACTGCTAGCAAACCCCTTATCCGTGGAATGAGTTTTGGAAGAATGGAGGAACTCAGAATGATTGAAGACTTTCAAATTGAAATGAAATAAGAAGAGAAAATAAACAGAAAACACGAAAACTAACTAGCATCGAAATGACTTAAATCGCAATTCTGACGTGTTCTTATAGACCGTATGGAGATTGTTGGGGGGCAGTTGCTCCCAGACCCCAGAGACCGCAGTTGTCATAAGATAATTGACAAAAAAAATAAAGACTTTTGGTAAATTCTTGGCATAGATTTACAAACAACAAGTCCTTTTGCTTTAGGGTTGGGCTAATTCAATTGATTTAGGGAGCATTCCTGTCAATATTTACTATCTCTTTGCCCTCTCTTTTAAGTAAAGACTCTGGTTTTCCTTCTTCAACTTTAAAATCACAAGTATAATTGGTTTTTAAGAGTGAAAGGGGAGCAACACAACAAACCCTATCAAGATGACGTCATTGCCTGTACACATGGTCAGCAGTATATTCAAATTGCGCATGTTTTTGGCGGGAGGTAAGAAAGGCAGAAACGGCCTAACCGTTGCACGTTTAGAAGAATTTGCAGATCGGACAGGAAAATAGCGATCTAGATTAGGAAATCAACAAGAAATCAGCAAAAAAGAACCTCTTCATATTATTTGAAGGTTTTTAAAGCTAATTTTGCAAGTTATTAAGCGATCGGCTTTCTCAGTTTGTGCAGAAAACTTGGCCTAATTTCACAGGTGAAAATGTCCCAAGCTAATTTGGAAGTTACTCCTGAAACATTGCAACAGCTCTCTGTATGCTTGCAAGCCACGCTTTCTAATGACAAACAAGAACGAAGAAAAGGTGAGTATTGGTATCGTAAATCACATCTTATTTTTGCAGATCTGTGCTACTGTAGTCATAAATCGGGCTGAAAGTAAAGTTGCAGTTTCAGAACTGCCTCGGTAGATCCCCTCACATCACTTCTAAACATGTAATGATATTTGTTGGGATCGTGTGACATTGAATGATAGATACAAGAGATTATAATGAGGGTTTTAGCAAAGCAGTTTGTAAGCTATGATCCAGCCAGGCAGCCTCAACCTAAGTTTTACTGCATTTCAGCTAAAGCATGCATTAGCATCTCATGACCTGCTTCACCTTTTTGCACATGCCCCTCCTGCATTACCACACTAGAAACAAATACCTTGATTTCTTTTCAGCTGAAGAATACTTGCATTCAGTTGAAGGTGTTCCAAATTTCGGTCTAGTTCTTTTGACTTTGCTGGACAGCCCAGAATGCGAAATGTATATTCGAGTAGCTGCAGCCGTCAACTTTAAAAACTTTATCAAAAGGAATTGGAGAATTGTAAGTGGTCGTTTGAAGTATTTTTGTAGTATTTTGCTTCCATTATATTCCTTGAGGTTTTAATGCAAATTTTCTTGCAAATTATGCAATTTATGCAAATTATTATTGCTATTCATGGTTTTAATCATACAAATAATTTATTGTGTTATTTTGTCGGACAAATTAGGTTGAAGGAGAAACAAATAAAATTTGTGATGCAGATCGTTCAGCAAGTGAGTTTTTCTTTGATTTTTCTGTTCAGTTTTCTTGTTATCTGTTTGATAATGCAAATATATTTTCATTCTCAACAAACCTACCCCAAACAGATGAATTTTCCATCAAATTTCCACACATATTATCAGCAGGCTTCTTGTCATCATTTTTCAAGTGATGTTTTATCATCCATATTCTCATTTTTATGAGTTTGCTAATTTTTATTTTTTATCCAGTTAAACAGTTGATCATACAATTGATGCTGAAGAACCCTGAAGCACTCCAGCGACAGGTACTCAAATCCAATGATTGAATTTTCATTAATGGCAAATTCCATGGCTCCTGGCAATCCTAATCTGCAACCTTTGTCAGCATTCCTTTTTGTCCAGTTTTAAAACAATCCCATCCCTCATACTGTTGCCATCATTTCAGTTTTATGTTTTGGTCATTGAAGAAATATCTTTTGTTTTTTTTCTGCAGTTGAGTGATGCAATCAGCATTATTGGCAGAGAAGATTTCCCAGAAAAATGGGAGAACCTTTTACCGGTATGATATTCTGTTATTTATCAGGATTAGATAAGCAGAAGAGATCTTGGATGTTTAGGCTTCAGCATTCCAGATCCAGCTAATAACTCCATGGTCTAATGCATTATACTGATTGCCTAATTTGGTTGTCTTGATAACAAGTTTTTTAAATAGACAGGTCCGGATGTATAGGGACTTTTATATAGAGAAATAATAAGAGGAAATGTAAGATTACTGTTGATGATGATTATTGAATGATAAATTTACAGGAAATGATACAAAGGATTCAATCTGGCGATATTCATGAGGTTAATGGCATTTTACAAACAGCCCATTCTCTATTCAAAAGGTAAATCATGTTTTGCCTTTCACTGTGTCACCTCTCTTCCCTATATTACTTTCGTACACACAGATGGTCTCTATCTTCCTCATTATCTGATTCATTTACATTCATAGGTGATTTATGATAATTCATTTCATTGATTGCCACCATTGTTTTGTCTTACAATCTTGGTCTTTTATGCTTGATATTTTTTTGCACAAACCATAGAGGCTGACAATGGAAAACTCGAATGAATCTTTTGCTATTTCCTTCAATTCTTTCAACAGGTTTCGTTATTCATTCAAATCCCAAGAACTTTGGACAGAACTCAAATATGTTTTGGATAATTTTGCTGCTCCATTAACCCAGCTTTTTGAGGTAAGTTTGTTATTATAATTAAATTAACGTTTTTTAAGTGATGCATCAATGCACATGCTGCATTACAATGAAGTGATTTTGTATGTTTTTTTTCTCCCAAGAAACAAATGGCTAATGTCAGCACGCAGATCAATGATGCAAAGAACTTGAAAGTAACATTTGATGTCCTCGTTATTATTTGCAAGTTATTTTACAGTTTGAACTATCAGGTAAATCTGTTGTTCATTTCTTATATTGCAAGTCAATTTTCCGTCTTTTTTGCACCAAAAATTTGCTTTATGCCTCTAGAAAATCTATACAGAAGAATAACTACCATGAACCTTTTGATTGTAGACCTATTTAAAATTCAATATTCGTAATCAGCTGAAGTTAAAACTTATTTAAGAAGTTCTTCAAACCTTTGACAGGGGGGATTTTTGGGTTTTAAATCTTTCTAGGTCTTAAGTTATAATGCTTTGTTTGTATCATGTATTGAAATTTTGTGCAGAACCCAAATAAAATAATATTGTTGGTCTGTTTTCTCCATAACTTTCAGGATTTGCCAGAATATTTTGAAGATAATATGAAACCATGGATGACAAGTTTTCACTCGCTGCTTGTTGGTGAATTTAAAGTTCTTGAAACTGACGTAAGTCAATCAATCAATCAATCAATCAAGCAATCAGTCAATCAGTGAGTCAATCAGGACCCTAATGATAACAATATACCTTGTACTGATAGGTTATCTTGTTTGAATATTAAATATCAGTCAATGGGCTGATCAATCAATCAATGAGTCTACCAACCAATCAATCAATCAGTCAACCAATCAATCAGTCATATCAATCAGTCAAGCAATCAATCAATGAATTAGTTAATCAATTAATCAATGTGTCTACCAATCATAAGAACATTCGATCGACCAACTCACTGATAGGTTCTGAATTACATTCTAGAATCACATTATTCATTTTTTGAAAAGAATTTGTTCAAGTCATTGTTTTTTTGCATAATTGTTCATCTACTCAATAGTTTATTTTTTATTTATCATTTCAATTTGTTTACAGGATACAGATGAAGCAGGTCCCCTTGAAAAATTGCGATCTCAAATTTGCGATAACGTCGCATTGTATGCGCAAAAATATGACGAAGAATTTCAGGTGATTTTGTAAATATATATCTTTGCATCGTAAGAATCATCGAGGTGTCTATTCTCATCGTAACATCGCTACGAAGTTCCAATCTGATCACCCTTTTATGCAAATAAAGATTGAGGGTTAGCATGGTGCCCTGAATTTTGTTGCTTTCATCGTTCTATTTCATGGTTGCAAACAATCGAAGAATGATTTTTGAGAATGAAGAGAATGAATGATGGTTTCAGATTTCATTCTCTTCTTTAAATTAGCTGAGAAATATGACTTTTTGCTGATTGTGCCCTCATCCATAATCAAGGTTAATATGCATAAATCTACACCAAGCAGGCGTTGGTTTAACAATAATGAAGTCTATGAATTTTGCCTCTTTTAGCCTTACCTTCCTGATTTCGTCAAAGCAATTTGGACTCTTTTAACATCAACAGCAAATACAGTCAAACATGATTTGGTAAGGCAGCAAAATATTTAAAAAGTATAATTGAAGTTGTCAAGTTTGCCACTATCGCGGAATGAAAAATATCACTTCATTCGCTCGAATGACTGGCTATGTAGATTATAATGTTTTGGATTTTGAAAGTGGATTAGAGAGGGGTGTAGGGATAGGAGTGTTAGAAATATACACGTGGAAAGCTTCTTCGTTGTACAATAAAACAGAAGCTCTCCTTGTCACGTTGTCCATATGACATTAGCAAAGAGGTTTTAATCTGCTGGAAAGTATTATTTCTATGCAATCGTGAATAAGCAAATGATTTATTTATTATATACTGTAGAAGGGAGAATATTGAAGCTATTTTTGAGGTCAGGAGAAGGCAGACCAGATCCCGTGCCATGTCATCTCCAATATTTTAAATATTTCGATTTTGTTTTTAGTTGGTGAGTAATGCCATTTTGTTTCTCGCATCCGTTTGTGAACGACCTCATTACAAAGACCTTTTTCAAGACGAAGGAACATTGCAAAGTATATGCCAAAAAGTTATCGTTCCAAACATGGAGTTTAGAGGTGCGTAGCAAATGCAATTTCCATTTATTAAACTGATGTTTAGCTAAGGTATTGTTTTCAGCGTTATGTTTTCCCATTCTGCGCCGCCTTGAGAATCAATAACCCGATTTGATTGAAATTTCGTTGCAAATAATGCTCAAATTGCTGCAGATTTTAACAGCATCAAACTATTTCATACAGAGGCCGATGAGGAGGTTTTTGAAGACAACCCGGAAGAATATATAAGAAGAGACATCGAAGGATCTGGTAATATTTTGTTTGATTTGTTTCTTTATTTCTCCACAAAATGTTGTCAAAACCAGGACATTGTGATGTGCTAAACAATAAATCGCAATAGCTTGAAAGTATGCGAGTATCAGTCCTTGTAATATGCTTGACTCTCTGCCTTGCATATTTAATTATATGTTCGTTAAAATTTATCTTTATCAATGACAATCAATCTTATTTCCTAGATATTGACACAAGAAGACGTGCTGCCTGTGATTTGGTCAGGGGGTTGTGTAAATATTTCGAAACATCAGTTACAACAATATTCTCTCAATACGTTAATTACATGCTGGAGGTAAGTGTACTTCATGCACCCCCATACCTTTGCTGTATTTTTGAATATAACATTTCCCCTTTTATGTGTTTACACGGGTGTACTTATTAAAAGGACTTTAGAGATAGAAGAATTACAACAGGCCCACGAACTTATGATCATCATTATAACATTATGAATTTATATGATTATGTATCTTTATAATGGAGAATCAATATAGAAGTATGGCAAAATTGAGAACAATTTGATTCAAAACCTGAAAAAATGTTCAGTGTTCATCAGTTCATTACTGCTAGAAAGAACATTTCAGTTTAATGAGAAGTCTCTCTCTTTTAACATTTTCATCTACGGAGGAACCATTTGGCACAATGAATGGAGGAACCATTTGGCACAATGAATGGAGGAACCATTTGGCACAATGAATGGATGAACCATTGGGCACAATGACTTTCAGTTAAAATTTGTTATTTTACGTGACCTGGTTTTTCATTTCAGTTATACGCAAAGTCTCCTTCGGAGCACTGGAAATCAAAAGACACTGCCATATACCTTGTGACGTCATTAGCTGCTAAGAAGCAGACCTCAAAGGTAAGTAATGCAAACATTTCTTTGGCTAATTTAATTCTGTGTCATATCTGGCAGGCATTACGATGTAATATGAGAACTGCCCTTCAATACTAATACGTCTTGATTTACATTCATGTAAGAAATGACATACAAGCAAACCTGGTCTGTATTTTGCAGCATGGTACAACAGAGGCAAGCCAGTTAGTAAATTTGGTTGATTTCTTTAAAAGTCAAATTGCTCCAGATTTGCAGTCACCAAATGGTACGTCGCATCTTTTATTTGGTTTTTCTCATTGACTAAAGTATGAAAAGGAAAGTAGAAGATTTAGTAAAGTGAAAATCATCATAATGAGATAAGTAATAAAGTGAATGGAAAATAAATTAAGTTTAAAAGATAGTGAATTATTTGATGAAAGAAAGATTGTATCTCTAGCTCTTTTTTTTAAATAAAAACAATTTTTTTAGTGAAATACATTAAAAAGATTAAAATAAATCAGAGTACTAATTCTAAATTTAATGTTTTTTAGTTTTCTGAAGTAAACATAGTCGATAATGTCAAATAATTAAAATCAGTAGAAAAAACAATGTTGGTTGTTATCAAAATTTGATTTTCAATTTTTCAGTTGATGAATATCCAGTTTTAAAAGCTGATGCTGTTAAATACGTCATCACATTCCGAAGCGTCGTAAGTTTTTAAAAATTGTATTTTTATTTCACTCGTGTCTTTAAATTGTTCCCTTACAAACTTTGCACACAAATCTCCTAAATCTACCACTATTTACTTTCATCTTTGTTTACAGCTCCCACGTGACATTATTCTATCAGTTATTCCATATTTGGTGAATACCATTAAAGCCAAAAGCCCTGTTGTTCATAGTTACGCTGCGAATGCAATCGAAAGGATCCTGACGCTGCGCAGCCCAGGAGGAGGACCCCCGTAAGTAATTGTCTCCTTTGTACTGTTTGTAAAAATCTAGTAAATTGGCGCCCAAGATGGGACCTCTCTGAGTTTGGCCCAAAAATTCATGGTAGAATGCCCATTATTGATTATTTCAAGGAACACAATACGCAACCAGTTCTCTGGTCTTTTATAAACTTTGCTTAGTTTTAAGCACAAGGAAATTGGCTTCAATTTGGGAAGCTCTGAAATTTTCTTTCATCGGAATAATAATAGAGATAATGAATCTTGACCAGTTTATCAACTGAGTGGCTCTTCATACGGTCGCTAAAATTACTCTACAAAGTTAAACTTTGTAACATGATACTGTATTTCTAAGGAAAGATACAAAGAACAAGAAACAATCTAACAGCATAACAGAATAAAATAATGTTTTTTGTTTGGATACTACGGCAAATAGTTGACTACTTCTATCCTGAATTTCCATTTACTCTGAAATAACTTCATTTTACATCCATTTCTACAGGATTTCTGCAGCTGAACTCCGCACCATAAAAGAGCATTTATTTCAAAATCTTTTTAATGCATTGGAGATGCAAGGTTCACATGAAAATGAATACATCATGAAAGGTATTCCTAATTATTTTTATGTTATTATTTTTTTATCATAATTTCATAAGAACCCTTTTTTATCTTGATTTCCGTTTCTTAAATATTTATTATCATTTTTTGAATGTATTTAAATTCAGCCAAGGTTTAAAAAAGGACGTGACATTTATCAATAAATTAGTTAACTCATTTTATTCATTTTCTTGATTGATTGATGGTTTCCCTTATTTTGTTACCATTTCAGCCATAATGCGAAGTTGCTCAGTTTTACAAGATACACTCACACCGAATCTTGAATTTATTATCAACAAACTCGTTGCAAAACTCACAGCTGTTAGCAAGGTAAATATATACTCAAATACTTTCATGTTCCTGTTAATTTTAATTTGCTTGAATTAATTTTGATTTAATTTTTTAATTGATCGTTCACTTTTATTGATAAATTTTTGTATTCTATGATTTATTGATTGATTGATTGATTGATTGATTGATTGATTGATTGATTGATTGATTAGCTTGTGTATTTCTTCGTCTATTTGTTGATTTCAATGGTCGATTTAATGATACTTGGTAGATTGAGTGATTGACCTATTTAATGATATATTGATTGACGGATCTAAGTGATTGATTGATTGATTGATTGATTGATTGATTGATTGATTGCTTAATTGAACGAATGACTGATTAATTGATGTAACCATTTGTGATTTGATTGATTGCCCTTTTTTTCGAATCATTCTTTTATTGATTGAATGATTCTCTTATTATGTTTACTGATCGATTGTTTTAAACTTTTAACAGAATCCAAGCAAACCACAGTTCAACCATTATTTATTTGAAACTATTTGTGTTTTGGTTAGCAGGTTAGTCTATTTCACGTATCTTATTTTGCAAATCACGGAAACACAAATTAAAAGTGTTTTGTTCAAGTTTTTCGAGGAGGATCGTGTTTTGTTGCCCAGTTCGAAATTTAATAATTTTCCTGGAAATTGGGGATGTTTACGAAACTTTGTATAATTTCTATGATGAGTGAAAGATGTACGAGTAATATCCATCGTCTCCTTTGGCATCTTTTGGTTTTCATTTCACAATTTATGCATTGGTAAATATCAGGCAATTAATATCCTTTTAATTGTAAAAAGTTCCTTTTCTTTGTAATTATAACATTTTCTGACTTTCATAAAATGAAATAATCTTTATCTACCGCTGTTATTTTCACTTATTTTTCAGGGTGATACCAAAAGCAAACAGAGAATTCTTGGGGAAGTTTGAGGCCGTTTTGCTGCCAGTCTTTGAAGCAATTTTGCGCGATGACGTCACTGAGTTCTTACCATACGTGTTCCAAGTTTTGTCACTTCTTTTGGAAGTCAGAGACGAAGGCATTCAAGGACCATTTTATATGGCACTTTTCCCATTATTGGTTAATCCACTTCTTTGGGACAGACCAGGTGCAATATTTATCTGATTTCATTCATTAAATTATTTGTCTCTTATTTTCTATCTTTCTTTCTTTTTATTTTGCTGATATGTTTATATATATATATTTTCAAATAAATTAAAAATTCAATTAATTAGTTGATTAGTAAATTAATTCATTTTAAAACAACTTTTCTTGATTCTTCTTTTCAGGCAACATCCCAGCTTTGACTCGTCTTCTTCAAGCTTATGTCAAAAGAGGCTCGAAACAAATTATTGCAGAAGGAAAACTTGTGAGTCTCTTTTTATAAACAATTTAAATATGGCTGACGATAAGAACGATGACAAAAAGAGATATAATAAGAATCATCTCAAGGTTTATGCATCAAGTTTAAGTCTAATGTTTAAGTCGTTCAAAAAAGAGCCTGAAGGTTTATATCTCAAGCTTATTATAAAGGCATGAATATGATATAACAATAAATTTGGTTGTGTCCCTGTTTATCGTTGTTGTTATCATTAGCCTTACATCGAGCCTGCGTTTCCCAAAATCCGAAACAATTTAAATACATTGTTGCAAGCTAGAATGGTTTAGTAAAAAAGCATGATAGCAGATTAACCATCAGTAGAATTAACCTTGTGTTTTCATTGCTAAATATGTGTTGATTGAGTCGCCATGTTGTTTTTTAGCTCGCTCTTCTTGGCGTATTTCAAAAGTTGATTGCCTCAAGAAACAATGATCATGAAGGGTTTTATTTGCTTGGTAGCATGGTAGAGCATATGGAATGGTTTGTTACCATCTATGTTTATCTATGTTTACAATTAAATGTGTTATTTTTATATGTATATACCTTTTAAAATTTCTATCTTTATATCTTTATTTATTATATCTTTCAAATTTCAAGGCACCCTTTAAAATATAAAACGTATCATAGGTTTAATAACAAAATATAAATCATGTTATTAATTTCTTGCCCATTTCATTCGATGTTTTAAATTTCTAATTTTTTGTTTTTAGGTCGTCTTTAGAACCCAACATGAAGAGTGTTTTTTTCCTCTTGTTCCAAAGGCTGCAGAATTCAAAAACAACAAAATTTGTTAAAGGTACCTACATTGAAGCACGTCCTCTTGCTTACGTATTTTTGTTTTTCAATGGAACTGTTTTATGTTCGTTTTCTTATCCTCTGCAAAAATACACAGTTTATTGCTTTGATAACAATCCTAAAAAATCCCAAATGAATCTACCTTCATGGCGGACTCTGTTCATGAATTTTGCAAACTGTTATACCTCACTTTTTTTTTTCTTTTCTCGTAGGTTTTTTGGTATTTATTTGTCTTTTGGCTGGCAAACAGTCAGGGGTAGCGTTAGTGAATTTGGTCGATTCCATTCAGAATGGGTAAGTTCTTAGGCTGTTGCTTAATCTTTTAAACATATCTTAATAACTTTTTTAAACATATACAGAAAGCATCAAAGTTTCGAGGAAAACGGACACAACTTTTCTAACTTAAAAACTAAGGTTTTGCGGCAAGGAAAGTTTTCCGCATTTTATAATAAGGTTGGAAACGATTTTAAATGTTTATTCTTCCATTGAAATGAAATTTTCTTGTTTTAATCGAACAGTTTATTTGGCATGGTAGTTGAGAAGCTGTTGATTCAAGATTTACAAAAAGTCAGTGAATTTTTATTTGCATCTCAATTTTTTGCTAAATTTTTCAAGCCATTGATTAAATTATATCTTACTTATCTTCGTATGCTTTTAAGTGTAAATAGATTTGTGTTTTGCTACGAGAAATTGCCTTTAATTTTGTTATTCCACAAGCAACTAATTTTCAAGTAATGTTTTCTTTTTTGCACAATTTCAAAATTAACTCATTTGCTTTCCGTTTTTGGTACTTATTGTAGGTAACTGGTCCAACTGAAAGAAAAATTTGTGCCATTGGTACAGTGAAGTTCTTGACAGAAGTACCATCAATGTTAGAGACATATTTAAGTTTTTGGTATGTTGTTTGTTTGAACTAAAAGATTTTGAGGCTAATTCATAAGGAATTCTATTGGTTTCGTTATTCTTACCTCTTATCACTATTATTCATAATAATCATGTTCGGAAGACAAAAAGAGAGGAAAAAGGCTTTTTATTTAATCTTTAGAAATGAATTTTGAAAATTTGCAGCTTATTTTAAATGCTTTGTCTTTGTATGTGATATTTTGTTTATTTAGATTAAGTGTTTGTTTTTGAACTTCTTGCAGGCCAAAGCTTTTACAGGCTTTGGTTGGTTTATTTGAATTGCCCGAAGATGATAGCATTCCCGATGATGAACATTTTATTGATGTTGAAGAAACACCAGGTTATATTATATTTAATCATATCATATTACATTACATTACATTTCATTGAATTACATTATCTTATTTCATGTTATATCATATCATATTATATTATATTATATTACATTATATTATGTTATATTACATTACATTATATTATATTATATCCCCTTTTTATTATCTTCTATTATGTTATTCATGTTATATTATATTATTTTATATTCTATTATATTACATTGTATTTCATTATATTATATTTTATTATTTTGGTAGGGTACCAGACTGCTTTTTCAGAGCTGATGTTTGCTGGCAGAAAAGAACACGACCCATTTCATGATATTTCTGATCCAAAAGACTTTTTGGCAAAACGGTTATATAAATTGTCACTTTCTTGTCCCGGAAAGGTATGCTGATGTTGCATGATTTCTTTTTTCTGAAACGTGATTGGTAGCTATAATTTTTTTAAATTTTTTGCACAATTCTTGTGTCTCATTCAAAATATTTATTTTGATTTCAGTTGGGACCATTGATCTCACAAGGAATGGAACCCAGTGCAGCACAGTTTCTTCAAGGTTATTTAACACATGCACAAGTATCAATTGCATGATTTGAAAGAAAAGAAACTACATGTCAAAACTGAAGCTGTACAGATGAAGACAACGTTAAAAATTGACCAAGGAACAATTTGACAAAGAGACAGGAAGTTATAAATGTCAATTTGAAAGACCAATTTTCATGTAATATGTAGTAGTTAATGATTGAGTCATAAACTTATAAATTTACAAATTTACAAGCATTTATTTAATTGTTTTGATCTGTTTGTTCTTGTTTTTGTAATGGGTAGCAACTATGTCTGTTGCAGTTATATCAAATTTTTCAGAAAATCATTTGCCATAATTTGCAGTTCTTTGTTTCCTGGCGTTTTGAAATGTCTATGAGTGTTTGAGTTATTTTTACTCGGATAAATTATGCAACTTTTCTTGTAAATATCTTTATACAAAAATTACCCCCCAAAAATTGAACAATATGACAAGGAATATCTAGCTTTATCAATTGAGGTTTTGTGTTTTTAAAACAATTTCATCACTTGCCCACATAATCTTTCACATTTGTAATTTTCTGATTCTAGTTCTTTCACATGCTCAAGCATAAAATATTTTTAAAACAAATGTTCCAGTTATTGGCAACATTAAAAAGATAATATGAAAATTACCGGTCTTTTTTTGCTGCATTGCCCATAAATTTAGTGTGTTTTCCTGTTGCAACAAGTTTCCCATTCTGGTTCGTAATTGTTGATTCAGTAAATGCGATTGTACTCCCAACTTTTCTACAGAATGCTTCAATTGTCAATGTTTCTCCAACTTTTGCAGCTTTCACATAGCTAGAAGAAAGTTTCAAACATAATATAAAATATAAAATATAATAAACATAAAATGTTTATGTTTATGTTTCAAACATAAAACAATTCCAAACATAAATATAGAAAGAAGTCAAAGTTTCTCATCCTCAGCCATAATGGAAAACAATTTATTTTCAATTCATCAATTACTCTACAAATGCAAAACTCACAATTACCATAGGTAAAAGACCAGATGAGAAAAAATAACGATAAAAGAAATTGCAGTGAGGGGTCGTTTATATGGAGAATATAGTCACAGCTAGCCGAGAGTATTTTGGTTAACAGGATCCTGCCTTACTATACAAACACTTGTAATTTAAACTTTGTGTTTATATGAGAATTAAAACAGTCCTGGCTAGCTGAGGCAATTTTCAGCTGCTGGTTCCCGCTTTGATAGGTGGGATCTCAGTTACCCTAGACTATTTTTCCCATATAAATATAATCTGAAAATTGAAAAAAACCTTGCAAGGTGGGATTAAATTTTACATACTGCACATGCAAAAAACTGGAAACAATACTGTGTGCAGTCATGTTGAATTGTGGTGCCAAATTTAACCGTGGCTAGCTGGGACTGCTTTCTCCATATAAACGCAAACTGAAAATAGTCCCGAGCTGAAAATGGCCTTGGCTAGCCAATCATAATAGATATAGGTGCTGTGATCATGAAGGGTCTTGTTTTAAACTAAAAACTGATAAATTGCTACAAATAACAGAGAAAGCAAATTCATCTACAAAGGTAAAAGTCTAACAAAAAAATTTCATCAAGAACAAACCAAATATGTAGAAAACTAGTTGTACATCATCATTACAAATCATCATAATCATCATAATCATGATTTACCTGACACTTAATTCAAGGCTGACTCCCCTCGCTCCTGTCCCTTGTGTTACCAATGCCATTGTGGTTGCAGTGTCGATCACACTCGACATCAGCCCCCCATGCATCGTTCCTTGCATGTTTAGGAGGTCTTCATCAATCTTCCAAACTAAAGTGCATCTTCCTTCTGTTGCATTTAAAACATCTAACTGAAAAGAGAAAATTCAGTTAAGCATTGCAAATGGTGCATGGGATAGTTTGAAAGCAAAATAGTTCCACTCACCAATAAAGGATGGGTTAAAACGGGGGGGGGGGGGGGTTGGGGTTATGCAGACAATTTGCTGCATGATATGGCGGTGACTTCCTGGCACATGAAATGAAATAAAATTGACAGTGAAATTCAGCATGACAGGATATTAGATGGCAAGTCTGTATTATAATCCCATTGAGCGAATACCAATTCAATTCTACACGTGGCTTTATGACACCAATATGATTTGTGTAACTCATTCTTTCTGAAATATTGATAGTACAACCACAAACAGATTTAGACCAGCATAAACTGTGAATTCAACATCATTTATATCTTTTAAGGATAATAAGTAAACTTTTGGCACCTTTTTGTAAACTTTGTCGAATCCTTTTGAAGATTTCATAGCAGCAACCATATTTCTAAGCAAATTTAATTTGGTAGCCATCTTGAACTGCTACTGTTTTTGATGTTGTTGTTGTTGTTTCTTTCAACCATCATTGAAGGGGGTCTCTTGTAGGGACAAAGAGATTTTTAGTCCCCCTCTAGGTATAAAACGGTGCATTTTGATCGTTGAAGAGCTTTTGCCGAGAGGTAATGGCAGCAATTGGGATCATAATGTCTTCATATTCCTTTCCCTGTTATCTCGTTCCCCATTCTCACTTTTACAGTTCTTGCTTTGGATCAACATTGCTGGTCACGTGACAAGCGCAACTCCCAAAACCACTGTGCGACATTCAGCTAAGTAATCGCTTGGCCGCATAGTGAAATTTCAACAACTAGAATCTAGACATTTCAATAAATTAAGAGTTTAAAAGTATTATTTGCAGTTGGTAGAAGGATGGCCAAAGACTTAACAATAGTTGATATGGAGTTCACTTCTAACTGGGACATTCATTAGCACCAAAGAGAAATCAAGGGAAGGCACCATTAGCAGTATCGTAGGCCAAATAGACCGCAGCAGGGAGACTGGATAACCTTGATTCATACAACTGCGGAGGCGGATTTATATTGTTCTTTGTAACAATTAGCATTGTTTTTGCACAATAAAGTATTGTTTTAGAACAAAGGGGTATTGTTTATTGGACAAAAGGCAGTGGAGCTGTACTAGGATTAGGGTTGTTTCAAGAAGCTAAGAAGCAGTTCGATGTGGGAACAATTTTAAAAGTTTTTTATTAAGACAAGGACTATGGCCAAGCCTTTGAAAACAAGAGTTCATGAGCTAGAAAGCGTGATTGCCAATCCCAGACATGAGCTTCATGTTGATTGTCTGTTGGTGAGTTTTAACAAAGTTTTATTGATTTGCTTGCTCTCAAGTACGAATGTTGGTACTTCCTCTAGTAAAATTAACCCTTCCTTCTTAAAAATTCTCAAAATTGTTACATCTCCTTGGCATCTTAGATTAAGAATTTTATTTTGCGATCTTTTTTTTGTTAATTTGAATTTTATGAGTGAAACATAAAACGGAACTGATCAATTTGTTGTTCTACATTTAAGATTTTTAGTTCACTTGCTTTTAGGCTGCCCATTTTCGATGAAAATAACAGATCTGTTTCCAGTGACATATTTTTGACAGAGCGAAAATTTCGATAAAAATCAACAATACTCAAAAAAAATTTCTAGCCAAAGTTCCGGGACATTCAAAATGTTGGCCTAAGTTATGCGACCATCTAACGGTAGCTTCGGACTGTCTATCACAGTTGGTTTTTTCCTTCACACCTCATCGTCCTATCAGCACATCAAATCAGTTTATTCAACGTGTCTGTAACAAGGTCTCAGATTTGCTTAACATTCCTTTTCCTTTTTCAACCAATTTTTAAAAAAATTCGGTTTCGCTATTTGCACTCCAACGACGTTATGTTGAACAGTAGGGGCCTAGCCCTTTTGGGCTTGCTTGTAAACACTGAATTAAAGATGGCTTTCAACCTATTTATTTGCCTTAATCCTTTTCGTATGTGTTTTGCATTGCGATGGGTTAGGCTCCTTCTTAATATCTTTTGTTCTTTTCTGTTAAATCCGTCTTATCTAATCACTATTTGTTATCCTTTGTTAAGAAGTTATCAGGTAATATGTTTTCTTTAAGTTTACATCAGAACTTAGTTTATTTTATATTTATACCCCCAAAATCGCCTCTTGAATTCTTAGCAAATTTATCTTTCTCTTATTGATTACTTGGGCTTAAAATGAGGACAAATTATGGTCTTAAAAGCAGTGGATTTCCCTTGTTGACTCTACTTCCTATATCTTTCTCAGTCTTTCCTAGTTGGATTTTTTTTGGTTTATAGGAAATGAGAGCAGAGGATTTCGTAATTATTTTGACTTAATTCCACCTTCTCTATGTTAATGGTCTGATTTGTCTCAAAAGTGTTTAGAAAGTAAATGATCATAGAGTTTGAGTTAAGAAATAAATTACATGATAAATTCATGGAGAGTACCAACAAACATTATGGAGTCAAACTTTGGAAAACATTTATTTATGAATTTTTAAAAAAAATTTGAGGAAAATAACAAATTAAATGGTTTTGATTTCTGTAAGTAAGTGAGAAGGTAGAAATACAAAAACTTTCCAGGCATAAAATTGACAAACCTGTGATTTAACGATATATCCAATTTATCACAATGTATTTCGGTGTTAAAGCATGTTATCGTTAAGACTCTATTCCTACCTCTGCCATTACCTCTTTTTTAAGAATTTCTTTAATTTATCAAAAATAACTAAACTGCATCTTTCAACATCTAAATTGCATTTAAGTAGCAGAGTTAGGAAAACATTACGGTCACAAGGTCACTAGTGGGAGGAAGATTGGCAAAAAAGAATAGAAACTGCTATGCCATGCCCAAGCCATGCCTACTTTCTCTTGTCTTGTGAAGAAGGTTTGCCTTCTGGTATGCTATTGTCTGGAGGAAGGTTAACAACTTTTCTGGATTTGTTTAATAGACTACTCCAAAATATTCATTTTCTTCAAAATTCATCTTTCCTGTTTCCCACAAGTCTCCTTGTTGCTATCAACATATTATCTACTTAACAACAAATCTAGGATTAAATAGAAATCCATGACAAATTTCAGGCTTAAATTAGAGACAGGATCAGATTTGGTTCAAATTTTTGCACGGAATGGTTATTAATTGCTTGTGGAAGGGAAGACAGATCAAATGAAGGAAGGTTGAAAATGGAAAAGCTCTGAAATACAGTTTTTGTGATCTTGTAACAAGAATTGATTAGCACTTTGTTCATATCTTCAGTGCTATGCTAACTTTTTATGCAAGACCTCTTCCCCTTCACCTCCCTCCCCCCTGCACCCCTTGAAATGTATGTCAATATAGATCAGTAGTTTGTGAAGTCTTAAGAATTGACACAAAAAAAATTTTGATACTCACTAAAAAAATGTTTTCAACAACCCAAAACAAATAGCTTTTTGTTATGTTTGTAGGATTTGTATATTTTGAAGATGGAAAAGGTTTTTATGTCAAAACGTCTAGATAGTTGATGATAATTCATAGATTAAAATTGAGAAACCAAATAGGGCCTATGGGATGCAAATGTTATTTGCTTTGGGAACAAAATGTTTTGGAATGCCCAATAACAAGTGTAGCTTGCTGAGAACAATGGTTTGCAGGAAACAATGCTTGAGACTCTTCATTCATAACCTCCAATGGTGTTTGTATCTTCTTCTTCATGCGCCATGCCGTACTGCTTGGGCGATCATGGACCTCAATTTCCCTCTATCTTGGCAACTGTGAATCACCTCGCAGCCCTGTTTAATTGTAATCAACCTCTTTTGTTGTCAAGCTGTTTTGTTTTTTGCCCCCCCCTCTATCCCTAGAGCCTTCAATTCTACCTGTTTTAATCAGTTCTTCTATGTTTCCTTCTCTCACTATATGTTCGAAAAACTTCACTTGTTATTTTTTGATTCTGTTCAGTAACTTTTATTGAAAAGATCAAATTCACAGCAATTTGCCAGAAAGTTACAGAAATATGATAATCTCTTTATTGATGCTATTTAGCAGGTTCTTCTTTAGTGCACAAAGTTTTAGTGGATACAACATTGTTTTTGCATGAAAACAAACATCCTTTTACGAAATTTAATTGAATGGATTTGTGAGATTATGCTTACAAGTTGCCATTTTGTTTCTCCACCCTGAGAAGCTAACGACCCCCCTGGTTATCCATTCTCAATCGACCTCCCTTGTCATCCTCATTTCCATTCAAAAATGTTCCTATGCAGGACCACCAAGAGATTTTCGAGGTCCAGGTGCAAAACTGCAAAATGAGGCCCCCTCTGTCTGTGGTCGAAACAAGCAGAAGGGGCAGAAAGCCATGGAACCTGGGAAAAGATTCTGGAGGCACTCTTACAACCTTATAGGCTGCTCCTATTGGGAGGTTCCTTAAATACATCTAAAGAGGCTATAAATAAATATTTTGATATTAGTTGATGAGACCCCCTGGACGCTGAGGCCCTGGAGCAAACTGCCCCCTCTGCTCCTCCCTCTCGGCAACCCTGTCCTACGTCAAATGAATTTACTTATTAAGACACCTAATAACACCTACACATATTGCGACAGTTTCTTAAAAATAAGGCTCCGGGCTGATGTAGAAATATTCGTTACGTTAAATATAAGGATTACAAGAATAATAAGACATGTAATGTTTTTCTTTTAAAGAAGATCCAAAGACAAACCATCCGAATATAGAATGATAACTGTTAGATTTGTACTTAAATTCAGAGGAATGTTTAAGATTTCTGTTTTGTTTCAAAAATCCTCTGTTTCATTCAAGCAAACATCGATTTGAGGTTTCAAATGCCTTTTCCTCTGTTCAATTGTCATCAAGACAAACAAGAGGTTATCAAACAGTGACATTTATATGAAGTAATGATTGACTTTTGATGGCAGGTTTGTATCCATAGCAACAGAAAGCCACAACCTGGGGGTGGACATATATCGACTGGAATCTGTATTTTCTTTTAATTTGGTTTTCTTTTCAAGTGCTTCCCATTTTATGAGCCCTGTGATTTGAATGTTTAAATATATCTTTAGTTTAAAATCCCTTTAATGGACATCTTTGTGTGACTGAGTCCTAAACAAAAGGCCCGTCTACCTGTCTAGATTGCTTCCTTCGATTGACTAAAATTCATCGCTTCCCCCATGTTCTTTTCCCTTCTTTCCCATCTCTTCTCTTCATTTCATATTCCTTTCACCAATACCTTTGCTTGGTTTTTGTTTCTCCTCAAAGCACTTTCTTCCTTCCCCTTTTAATATGATGGCATACATGGCATCTAGCTCTTTCTTTATTATATCTTCAACACTTTGAACACGAATCACGGCAAATCTTTCCATGTTTATATGAATTCTTTTCAATTCATGCCATTTTTTGCTTTTTAGGATTCAATAACAGCTTTATATCATGACAGTAATTTCCCAAATGTCAGAAGAGCAAAAAATTTTGATAGCTACATCAACAGATGTGAGTTGCTTATTTCAATTTCAAAATGTTGAATTGATGTTTTTTTTCTGTAGAAACTATTGATCAGCGTGGGTTAAATATGTGGAGATAAAAGAGATACATAACCTAGCTAACTAACTAGCTTACTAGCTTACCAACTAGCTAACTAACTCACCAAATAACTAACTAACTAACTAATTTACAAACTAATTAATCAATTAACTAATTAACTGATTAATAAACTAACTAACTAACTAACTAACTAACAAACTAAAACTAACTAACTAACTAACTAACTAACTAACTAACTAACTAACTAATGAATAGCCAACTAAGTGATTAAATACTAACAAACGAACTAACAAACTAACTAACTAACTAATTAATTGAATTTTCGATAAGTAAATAACTAATTGACAAACTATCGATTTTACTAACAAACTAAATAAAGAATTAATTAACTGACTAATTAACTAAAGGAGACATCGAAAAAAATTCAGATTCATTTTCTAAGCCATTCAATTAATGCACTGAAACAGAATTGCAACCCAAAGTAAAAAAATGCCACAAATCTTGCAAGCAACGATTATGCGCTGTGAATGTGCATAACAATGGCTTACGGCCTAGTTAGCAACTGTTCATGTTAATTGTGTTTATCTAACGTTACCTATTTGCCTAATTGATATTTGGTGTAAAGCAGCCACAGCCTAAGCTTCCAATGTCTGATATGTTCATCTATCTGTGTGTATCTGTCTCATGGACATAAACAAGTTTAAGCTCGTCTGCACCTTCATCAGAATATTCATGGGAGGATTCTGAGAGAAGCATAAAATGATTATGGGGATAGAATTTATGTAGAAATGACGATTAACCCTTTCGCACCCGGATTTATTTTCAGTTAACTGTTAAAACCCATATAATTCTACGCTTTTCGGGGGGTAGCATAGTCAAATAACTTAAACGGTAAAAGCTCCAGGGGTGAAAGGGTTGATAAGGAGCCTTTGCTTGCATAATCCAGATGAATCCAGACGATTAAGAAATGCAGTTAAATGATGCGTAAATAAGTGATTTACACCAAAAGAACTGCTATATTTTAACAATTTTATGCGACATGCAAAGGAGCGAAAAGCGAAACAACTGTAAATAATGCAAAATTTTGATCAAGCAGGTTGGATTCTTCCAATGTAATTACTGAATCTCTGAAAATGTCTTATTTCATCATAGGCAGCTTCTTTCATTATCCTTTTTAGCGATTTTTGTTCATAAAGTTTCACTTATTTTTCGTGAAGCATCTATCTAAAATGTGTTTTACTTCGGTAAGCGATATTATAATGATGAATGAAGGTTTTTAATGAACTTTTCAAAAATAACAATATTTTGTATTGTAGATGGCCCCTCTTCAAGACTCATCGAAAAAATGCGAATATCATCACATGATTTTCAAACTTTGAAGGTGATTGGTCGAGGTGCCTTTGGTGAAGTTCAATTGGTGAGTTTTCTGTTCATACGTTATTGATATGCCAGTCACGTAGACAAACACACCAACAAACCAACATACCAACATACCAACATTCCAACTCACCAAAACACCAGTTAACTTGTAACAACGAACATTGTTGTTTAAAATTCTACATTATACTGTTTAACGATGTCATTGTATTTGGTGGACATCAAAGGGTGGAACAGCAGGATTTCTCACCACTCAGCATCGTCATCACGGGCGTAGCCTTAGTTTTTTTGGCCACATTTACTATCGAGTAGTATCTATTTCAGAACTATCAAATTATTTGGTTATTGTAACTGAAAATTGAGAAGTTAAACTGAAAAACACTGATTGTTTTGAATGCCAAGTTTACAGTCATGATTTTACACAAATCTAAGACTGAAACGTGAAACCAAATGGTCGAAGTAAGGTAGGGAATCTAAAATAGAGAAGTAAACCTTGAAGGTAAAGATTAATTGATATTGAATTGATGTTTTGTTTTGATGTTGATGTTTAGGTTCGACATAAAGAATCGAAAAAAGTTTATGCTATGAAGCTGCTCAACAAATTTGAAATGGTTTGTAATCAAGTCAATCACCTCTTGTAATATATATTTATGTTTATATCATTACATGGTGGTGTGAAATGTAGGCAATGATATATCGATAAATGGTGTCGGAGATGAGAAATAAGAGAAGAGAAAGAAGCGTAGATTTTTGGCATACCGAATCCATTCAAGTCCTTGTCACACTCTAATAAAACCTTCCTGAACATCTCCTGTTCGAATCCTATCCCTTACCATTGATGAGGATTGAACTAATGTACAAGGCTTTCACACAAGATTGTGCCTCTCTCTACCTAGAAGTATTAACGAGTACCTGGTCCATATATATAAGTGCCGTCATGGCTGCATCCTGCTGAATGCGATGGCGCATAGCATTAAGCCACCAAGTTATAACAGAATATAAACCACCACGTTTCAGCTTTCAGTGTTTGGTTGACTCTTTAGTATAAGCTGTAGCAATAAATTGTTACTATTGTTTCAGTTAAAGCGGTCAGAATCTGCTTTCTTTTGGGAAGAGAGGGACATCATGGCACATTCAAATTCCGATTGGATCGTACAGGTAAATACTGTTTGCATTTGTTTTATAAAGATGCCTGCACTTGAAGACCAAGTGTTGGCAACATTATTTACACTTCATTATATCTACGTTTACCAACTGGCACCCATGGCTTTTGATATATATGTAAACGATAGACATTAGGAACAACGCAAAGCGACAGGAAGACGTCACGAATAAGGCAATATTGAGATTTATAGTTTGTTAGCATGATTTCATATTGTGCTATTTTTTTACAATTCTACGGAGGAGCCATGTTCGTAGAGACAAAATAAAAGTAACAAACAAGACAAGTACAACACAGCACAGTACAGTACAGTACATTACAATACAGTACAGTACAGCACAGTACAGTACAGTACAGTACAGTACAGCACAGCACAGTACAGTACAATACATTACAATACAGTACAGTACAGCACAGCACAGCACAGTGCAGTACAGTCCAGTACAGTACAGTACATTACAATACAGTACAGTACAGTACAGTACAGTACAGTACAGTACGATACGGTACATTACAATACAGTACAGTACAGTACAGTACAGTACAGTACAGTACAGTACAGTACAGTACAGTACAGTACAGTACAGTACAGTACGATACGGTACATTACAATACAGTACAGTACAGTACAGTACAGTACAGTACAGTACAGTACAGTACAGTACAGTACAGTACATTACAGTACAATACAATACAATACAGTAAAATTCAGTACAGTACAGTACAGTACAGCACAACACAGGGCAGCCTAAACAAGTAAAGTAGGGAACAAAATAGCGGGCTGCCTACCGGGTTCTCGAGGAAGACTTGCGATGATGTACATAAATGACGTAATATAATCAGATGATGGTTATAATCTTATAGTATTGTATTTCTATTGCGATTTGCGTTGTTCCTTATTTTTATCATTTGTAACAGGGCACTTATTGAAAACAGCACCTATGTTGCTGAAAAAAGCAACCCTGTATAAATAATTATATTATTATTATTATTATTATAGTAATCTCCTGTCATGTCTAACTTACTCGTTTATGATAATTAATTATATATATGACGTTTATTTTCTTATTTTCACAGCTGTATTTTGCATTTCAAGATGAGAAGTTTCTTTATATGATTATGGACTATATGCCTGGTGGTGATCTGGTCAATTTGATGAGTAACTATGATATTCCTGAAAAGTGGGCCAAGTTTTACATTGCTGAAGTTGTTCTAGCATTAGACGGAATTCATTCAATGGGCTTCATTCATAGGTTTGTTTTGATTTTGATTGATTCATTGATTTATTGATTCATTCATTGATTCGTTCATTAATTCAATGGACGTCATTCATAGGTTTGTTTTGATTTTGATTGATTGATTGATTCATTGATTTATTAATTCGTTCATTGATTCGTTCATTAATTCAATGGACATCATTCATAGGTTTTTTTTGGTTTTTATTCATTTATCTTTTGATCGATCAATTGATTCGTTCACTCAATCATTTATTCATTCTTTCTTTCTTCATATCATATATATTGTTATATTTATTTGCAAGATCATTTCCAACTTTATTTTAATTTTCAGAGATGTAAAACCTGACAACATGCTTCTGGATAAAGATGGACATCTGAAATTAGCTGATTTTGGAACTTGTATGAAAATGGACAAGGTTTGTTCAACCAAATTCCTATAAACAGTCACATCACGAATTTCTGGAATTTGAATTAAATAAATGTCTGGAGCTTGCATTTTCATTTTCGATGTTCATAGAATTTATGAATGTTTCTAAATGTTTTAGGACGGTCTTGTGAGATCGGACACAGCTGTGGGAACACCTGACTACATTTCACCTGAGGTATACGCCTTCTTCTGACTGTCCATTCGTGTATCTATTCATTCATTCATTCGTTCTTTCATTCATTCGTTCATTCATTCATTCATTCATTCATTCATTCATTCATTCATTCATTCATTCATTCATTCATTCATTCATTTATTCATTCATTCATTCATTCGTTTTCTTCCCTATCTTGTCTTAGGTCCTTCAATCACAAGGTGGTGAGGGTTGTTATGGTAAAGAATGTGATTGGTGGTCTGTTGGTGTGTTCCTCTATGAAATGCTGGTCGGTGAGTTGGACTTCGGTTGTAAACTGAGCCTCGATGATATATTAATTATGAATAAATATGAAATATGAATGTATATAGAATAACGATTTATCTGAAGATCGCATCAAGCTTGAAAAACTTATAGTTGTAACTTGAACCGTCGCGATCTGGCATTAAACTTAGTACAACTCTGCTTCCACTATTTTTAGCACTATTTTTAGCAGAACGGTTAACGGTTATCTTCATTAAATAGCAATTTTTGAATCTGGTGTCAAGGAATTGGAAGTTTATCGGAAATCATTCTCAGATTTTGGATAACTTTCATTCTTAACATCTATATATTTTTTTTATTTTTATGATAAATTTTATTGCTTCGGTAGGCGAAACTCCGTTTTATGCTGACTCACTGGTTGGAACTTACAGTAAGTTTTATAAGTTTCAGCACTTCAATTTATTTGAGTTCTTGATTTCTACATTTAAAAACAAACTACTTTTGTTTGGTTCTTGCTCAGTGGCGGACACTCAGGGGGGGGGGTTGAGCATTTTAGTAGCCCCATTCTTGCATTTTAATCCTTATTTCGTTTGAAACTATCGTTCATTTGATAAATTTTCAAACTTTTTTAGGTAAAATCTTGGACCACGAAAAATCTCTTCAATTCCCAGATGACATACAAATTTCACCTTCAGCAAAGAAGCTAATTATTGCTTTCCTCACAAACAGGTATTTAACCCCCTGGTTTTTATTGGTTTTGATTATGTTATATAGCTTAATTAATTGGATTGCTTCAGGGTGTTTGGTGCTTTAAGACACTATTCACTTGTTTATTTTCTGAATATACTGGTTTTTTTCATTATCATTAAGCATTTTTTTCTTTTTAACCAGAATTTTTCTGTTTTTTTTTATTAGACATCAGCGACTTGGCAGGACAGGAGTGGAAGAAATTAAAAAACACAGGTTCTTTGTAAACGATTTATGGAATTGGAACAATATTAGATCAAGTAAGTTGAAACTTCAATGATTAATTGTCTGCACAAAGCGTTTTACTCGGCGATATGAGCATATAGTATCGGTTGGATTGGCCTGAAACATGCTTTATATCAATTTGATATAAATCAGAGTTTTCAAATAATTCCCTTATACGCTTTTCGTCTCTGAATCTAAAATTTATCTGCGACCTTACCTCTAAAGCCCCATTGCTCTCCAAAACAGATAACATTTTCCCCAACTTTTTTATCACAGCTGTGGCTCCTGTTGTCCCGGAACTCTCCGGTGATGATGATACATCGAATTTTGATGATATTCCGTACCCGGAATCTGGCGATGAAACCTTCGAAAGAACACAGGTTTGATTGATCTATTGATTGATTGATTTGATTGGATTTGATTGATGTTTTCACAAGGCATTCTCATTTGTTTCCTATGCTTGATTGATTAATTGATTGATTGATTGATTGATTAATTAATTGATTGATTGGTTTATTGTGATTTATTTGGTTTAATTTGATTGATGTTCTCACAACTCATTCTTATCTGTTTCTAAGGCATTTGCTGGAAATCAGCTCCCATTCATTGGTTTCACTTTCTCTAAAGAACATCAGTAAGTTTGTTCATTTCAGTGCTTTAACAAAATTATGTTTACTTCGTTCCTGTTACCTATTTTAATCAACTTCATATTTAATTTCTTTCATTCATTACTATATTGTTCTGTTGTTCCTATTTCAGAATTTTTGCTGGTGGTGGAATTGGAAGGGTTAGTATTCTTTTAAATTGTCATATTTATTCCAGACAATCAGACAATGTTTATTGTGTCCATCCTATCAGATAAAGACGACTTTTCAATGAAGAAGAGTTCAAATTTTCAGGCAACACTTTGATTGATGATCATAATTTTAAAATGCAAATTATTCTTTATATTAACTTTTTTCATAATCATAAAATCATTCTATCTCATGGATTCATCTTGATCATTTGCAATAATTCCTTTTAAGTATGTTTTACTTTTCTCCTTATCGTTGCTCTAGCCTACTTTTGCTCGCAACCTCCCCGTTGCGTTCGTCTATTCAAAATCCTTCATTTTAATTTTATTTCTGCAATTTTGTAGGGATCTGGACACAGTAAAACCATGGAAAATGAGGTAAATTTTCACATTTTTACCTCTGCAGTTTACTTATTTTTGGAGCTTTTTCTCTGTTTTTAGTTCGCAGTTACAGCTGAAGGGCCGCCCTTTTTGAGTATTTCTATTAATAATAATGGTAATAATGATAAATGATGAGTATACTTATCAGAAATGAAACTAAAATATAGTTTATTTTAATTCTAAACAGGTTTCAAGATTAGAAAGGAAGTTGGCTGAAACTGAAGAGCAGCTTCACATGGAGATGACTGCGAAAGATGAACTTGAAAGTGCAAATCGAACAATTACTATTAAACTAGCAAAGACCTCTGAAGAATTGAGCGAAGAAGTAAGAAAGCAATTCTGTCTCGATTCAGTATTCTTGTCGTTTTATGGTTTTGCAATCATTTCAGTTTTCTGGTCAATGTCAACAATCTTTGCGTTGATTTTCAGCTTCTTTCAAACTTGAAAGATAACATCTCCCATCTATTTTCCTTTCGATTGTAACCAATAAAAGATTGCCTCCCCCCCCCCCATTAGCTTCTAAGACCACCATAGATAGAGAATATTCTCTCCTTTACTCTCTACAACAATCCTTCGTGCCGTGCTACATTCATCTTCATTTGGCATCCATTGATGCATCTCCACTTCTTTTCTGTGGCAAGGTCTGTTTCCAATTTAATTTTATTTATTTCATTCGTGGTTTTTAGGTTGAAGCAAAGAAGAAAATTGAATCAGAGAACAGAGAATTAGAAAGAGCTGCTGCATTGTACAAGCATGACATGAAAGAAGTAAGAAGACAACAATTCATTTTCTCATTTTGTGTTGTTTGATCTCTTTCGATTGCCGTTCTTTGTTGCTGCTGATTGATTGCTTGATTGATTGATTGATTGATTGATTGATTGATTGATTGATTGATTCATGGATTCATTGATTGATTGGTGGATCAATTAATTCATTGGTGGATCAATGGATTGATTGATTGATTGGTTGATTGATTGATTGATTTGTTTAATTAGTTACTGATTTATTTATTTCTTTTATTCATTTAATGTCTCTTCCAATCAATAAATCGTCACTGATTTAATTCTAACACATATTTTGAAGACATATTATCATCAATGAACTTAATTATTTCCTTCAGAGTCAAAGACGTGCGGAGTTTGAGACCGATGCCAGGAGAAAGTTAGAAACAAAGGTGCAAGAGCTTCAGTCTCGTATTGATTCCGAGTTAGATTCAAGAGAGGAGCTTACGCGATTGCAAAGGAAACTTCAAGCTAGTGAAAAAGAGGTGCGTATATATTTAGGGTTTTTCCGTGTTTGTGGTTGCATCTTACTTGATGTTGCTACCAAAGGTATTGTACAGTGACAAAGGAACAATCCAAGTTATTCATTCAACCACTTTCTCACTTATTTGCTCAATCAATCTGTATTTTATTTTTTCTATTATAGAATATAGATAACAAGGAAAAATTACGGAGGGATACAGAAAGTAGTATAAAACTGAAAAAAAGTGAAAGCGAATTGCGAAAGTCTTACGCCCTCTTGGAACAGTCTCATAATGAATTGAAAGAAAAGTTCAAACTTATGTCAGAGCAAAAGGTAACTGCCTCGTTTTGATGCTTATAAAATATCTTCTACAAATCATCCCATTATTTTCTCGCCTTTAAGTTGATAAGAACAATATACTTAGTATTTCAGGAATGGTGCTCATACTTAAGGTTAAGAAGGCTCGCTTGGCGTGACTGGAGATGTTCAGAGGGAATCAGGATTCCATAACAACCCTTGGCCTTTTTACTCGTTATTGATTTGTAGCTTAGTAATATACAGATACATATGCAGATACAGATACATATACAGATACAGATACAGATACAGATACAGATACAGATACTGATACTGATACAGATACAGATACAGATACAGATACAGATACAGATACAGATACAGATACATAAACAGAAACAGATACAGATACAGATACAGATGCAGATACAGATACAGATACAGATACAGATGCAGATACTTAAACAGATACAGATACAGATACCGATACAGATACAGATACAGATACAGATACAGATACAGATACAGATGCAGATACCTATACAGATACAGATACAGATACAGATACAGATACAGATACAGATACAGATACAGAGACAGATTCCTCTGTGACAAGGATTTCGGTCAAACAAGATTGCTTTGTAAATGTTCCCATGATTCTTGACGTGTTTTTCTTTCTCAGGGTAATTTGGAGAAAGATCTTCTGCGCACGCAAGCATCTCTGGAAGCTGAAATCAATTCAGTGAAACACGCCAAAGATATGAGACGAGAATTAGAGAAGCAAGTGACTGGATTGAAAGAAGAAGTTGAACAGGCGAAATTGAAATCAAAGCAAGACGCTGCTCAACTGCAAAGTTTGCAGGATGATTTAATTGGCCTTGAAAAAGTGAAAGCAAATAAAGAATTTGAGTACAAACAATTGCTACAAAAATATGACAAAGAACAATCGGACTTCAAGGTGAGAATATTTTCATATCACAGTTTTGTATCTAGTTTACTACCATAAATATATTCTCGTTTCGAACACTATTTCTTTCCTTTTTTTTAGTAATTTTTGTATCAATTTTGAAATGTTACTTTTGGTTTTGGTTGAATGGTATAATTTTGGTCATTTTTATTCTTGAATTAATTGTTCACTCCATTTGTTAAACTTACTGTCCTGGCGTGAAACAAATCGAAAGGTACTTTTTTAATGTAGTTTTGCTTGAGGCTATGCAATTTGATTCATAGGGGGATCGCTTTTAGGCCGAAATTAAGCCTCTTCTCTACCCCTCTTCATCTTTTAACTGACAAATTGAAGAGAGTATAGGGCTACTAAAATGGTAAGCAAGTATTATTGTTTTGAAAAGTAAAAATCCTCCATCTTAGTAGGTAAATTCAACACAGCATCGGTTGATTTTTCGTGTCGGTTTTTTAACCCAATCCCGGTTTGATTTTTTGCTTAATTTTATTTTTAGGTTAAATTAGCAAAATCAACTGCTGATAGAATGAAACTTTCAGAAGTTAGAGATCAAGGAAAGGATTGTAAGATTTTCAATCACATCTATTTTAATCAATTTTATACTTCGTTTTAAGAATTGCATGATAGCATTTTTTTTTAATTGAGAAGTCCATTAAATTGTGAATTCTTGAAATACTACCAAATTAAATTTAAGTGGGACAGTTCACAAAATAAAATGAAGAAAAATATGTTTGTTAAACCAGACAATTAATCGCCCTTTTCCTTAAACGATAGTTTGCATAATTACCCTGAACCCCTGGAGGGACAATATGCCTCAATGACTTGTAGCAAATATTGCTAACTTCCCAGGAGGGGAATAATTCTTTGAATACACAGATACACTTACAATTAAACGTAAGTAAATTTCTTTGTTCAACATAATCAATTAACGTACCTCCTTGCAATCTGACGAAATGTATTATTTGTATGTGAATGGCTCATTATCTCCTGGGGGTAAACGGTTAATTCAGATGATTTTCTGTGCTTAGCAGCCTCTCTTTTCTTTCCACAAAGCAAAAGATCTGGTTATTGAAAAAGAGGCAAGAACGAAAGCTGAGAGCAAAGCGGCTGATTTGGAAAGGCAATTGTCAGTTGCATTGTTGGATCTGAAAAACGAAAAACAGAAGTTATCAAGGGTTGAAGAGTCGTATAATGTTGCACAATCTAAGGTATTTGAATTCTATAAAATGCTTAATCAAATCTTTGATGTTGTTTTTGTCGATAATTCCTTTTTTTTTAATCTATCTTTTGAGGTCTGTAGTTCAGTGCTTCTGAATATTGTTACTGAGAACAGTATTATATAGAAGGTTACCCATGCAACATTAGGATGCTAAAGAGTATAATTGAGTACCCGCCCTGTAAATATGGGATAACTAAGCAAAAAGCTTTATCTTTTTCTTGTCTTGGGTTTATTGCAAGCTCCAAACTCCGATTGTCTGTGGATCTCACTGCAGTACATGATACTAATAGTAGTAGCGATTGAAATGGCATATTTTAAACTCACAGGTGACTTAATTTTTCCGCTTCAGAGGCTAAGGAATTACAGGGAATCGCTGCTCGGTGTTATGCTTTAGAATAAAGATGGCTTTTAATCTCAACTAAACAATTTGGTTTACACGCGGAGACGTAATTTAACATAAAAGGCGAAATAGCCTTGTCATGGTTTTGTACTTCTTTGCTCAATCAATCCAATCTGTCATAAATTTTAATCATCATGTCATTTCTATTTTCATTCAGGTCGATAGCTTGAGTCAGCAAATCGACAAAGAAATTTCCAGACGATCAGAATGCCAAGCGGAGCTTACAAAAGCAAATGAACAACTTGCATTGATTGGAACCAATGAAAAACAATTACAAAAGGTATTCAACGTTGTTTTACGAGTTTCTTACTGTTTTACTTCTTGTTTTATTTTCTCGTTTTAGCTAAGCACCTTAGAGATTAAGTTTCTCATTTGCAATCGATTATTTAAATGTTTATTTTGGTTTTTCCACCTGTTCACATCCTCCACCTTTACACCTTGGCCTTGCTTTTTCATTTTGATTTAATTAAAAAAATTTAATCCGACCATCAGGACCTTAAAAATGTAACAGATGAAAAGAAACAAATCGAAGATCAGTTAGCTAAGCTCAAGAGGTAAAGTAAATTTTTCGAATTTATTCTCTTTTTAATTAACATTCCTTACTTCATCAATTAATTTTTTTTATATCTATTAATTTTTTCTATTTCCTCATCAGCTGTTAAGCTAATGATGGTTTGACATCTTTCCACAAAATGAACCTTTTACCTTCTATTTGAGAGCTTTTTCATTTTCCTCATTGCCTATCATTTGCCTTTTTTTGTCTGCTTAACTTTTTCCTCATTAAATTAAGAAATCGTGAATTATTTTGATATGTTAAGCTTTAAAATTAAGTGTGCAAAATTGAAAAAGTAGGCAGCTTTTCTGAAGAATGTAGAAACTGTTTTTGTAAAAAATTTTAATTTTCTTTGTTATGTTTGATTGTAAGGTATAATTGTAAGGTATTATGAGGTATTAAATAGGTATTAAATATAAACTTTTTTTACAGCGCTTGTGCGGTTGATGATTTGCAAATGAAAGAATTGCAAGACCAGCTCGAAGCAGAGCAATATTTTGTGGTACTTTCTCATATTTTTTTGTGTTTTTTGTATTGGTTCAAATTTGTTTATATTTTTTTCAACTTCACTTCAAGCGCATTGCTGTTCAGATTTGCCGTGTTTTATGTCATTGCTTTTACAAAATATGTCATGCTACATTTTTTCTATATTTTTATCTGATTTTAGACACTCTACAAGACTCAAGTGAGAGAATTAAAAGAAGGTGTTGAAGAAGCCAATAAAATTATTCAATCGCATCAATCTGATTTGCAAATGTTGCAAGAAGATCGGTAAATTTTCATCAAATTTTAACTTTTCCCTACTTGATCAAAAGTGATGGTTTTTTACTTCCCTTGGATTTCTTTGGGCGCTCAGTTTGATTCAGGGTGCTTCTTTATTCTTCGATGCATCTTCAATGATTTCTTTTGGTATTTTTTGATTCAATTTGATTCAATTTGATTCAATGTGATTATTCATATGATTTACCATGATTTCATCTCATGCCATATCATTCCATACACTCCCCTTATGATTCTATTCCCTACAATCCCATCTTATAGCATGTGATTTGATTTGATTTACTTTGATTCTCTTTGATTTTCAGTGATTCTCTCTCTGCTCAACTTGAACTCGCCATTGCCAGAGGTGAATCAGAAGAATTAGCAAGGCAGATTGCGGAGGAGCAGGTGACGTTTTGTTTTCTCTCTGGCTATGATATTATCATTCAAATGCTTTCAATTCTGTTTGCAACAAGCCCTACCTTTTCAACGCCCCCCGTTTTGATTTATGTGCAACAGCCCACCAAAAGTTCCCTAATAAGCCTTCCCTTTGAACAGTAAGATTTTCATTGTATTTTCATTGATTTTCAAGTCTTAAACAGAAGATTCACTATGTTTTGGATTTTGTATGATTGCAGTAACAGTGCTAGATATAAATATCTTTTTAAATTGAGTTTACGTCATTTCTGACAGATATCTGATTTAGAGAAAGAGAAAACAATGTTAGAATTGGAAGTAAAAGAGTTGATCGCACGCCACAAAACAGAATTACAAGAAAAGGCAAGCAAAGTTACTCAGGCAAGTTTCACAACTTAATTATTTGCATACATTATTCTTTTCTGTTTTTTTTGGCATTTATAAAATCTTGTTGTAATTAACTGTGTCATCTAAATTATAGTCAATTAATCAGCCAATGAATCTTTTCTTGCAATCAATCGATCGATCAACAACTGATCAATCAATCAATTAAGCAATCAATCAATCACTCATTCACTCCTTCATTCAATCAATCAAAAACAAATCATATGATTTTCAATCATTGAAGCAAACAATCAAATCAATCAATTAATCAATCAATCAGTCAATCAATCAATCAATCAATCAATCAATCAATCAATCTACTGATCAATGAATAAATCACTTTCTACTTTTTGATTTTAGCTTGAAGATCAAATAAAACAAGTAGAAGAAAGTACAACTGGCAAAGACAAAGAGAAAGAATCGTTAGAAGAGCAAATTAAAAAATTGATGGACGGTAAGTTAAAACTTTCATCCCAGGAGGGACAATTTGGTCCTTTGATCTTCAGTAAGAATTGGTTAATTCTTAGGAAGAGGGGCTAATGCTTCAATTGCTTGATCAATTTGTTGTTCAAGATTTCTAAGGCTTCTTTGCTCAAGCATTATCAGTTTTAGCACCCCCTTGCAATATAACCAAACGCATTAGTTGCTACTGTAAAACTGTAGGATCACCGGGAGTTTAAGGGTTAAAGATATCACTGCTGATTGAATGATATTGTTCGATTCTTACAATGAATAACTTGAAGTGGTCTCTATTTTGATCTAGATCTGACAAACGCCAAAAAAGGAACACAAAGCGCAGATGGTGAATTTGAAAGGCTGAAAAAGCAACTTGAAAATGAACGAACGCTTAAAACTCAAGCTGTAAATAAATTAGCCGAAATTATGAATCGAAAAGATAATTCTTCTGGTAAAAAATCGAACAAAGTGAGTGCATCAGAATTGAGAAAGAAAGAGAAGGAGAATCGAAATTTACAGAAAGAATTAAACCAGGTTTGTATGAATACCAGAAAATAGTATTTACATAACCCCAAGAAATTGCATATTTAGTAAATTAATATTTATTTTGTGACTTGATCTATTTAATTTTTACTATTTACTTCCTTCCCCCTTCAATCCCAACTAACTTCTTCGAGCCTGTGCTTTTCGCAGAAATAGCAATAGGCAAAATTTGAATAAAACTGAACTTAAATGTGATATTTTAGATTTTTTGTTGTTGGTTACATGTCGATTTTGATTGCAGGAAAAAGAGAAATCCAGTAAATTAGTGCAGAAAAATCAGCAACTGCTTTACGAATTAAATCAGGTGAAATTTTAATTCATTTTCTTTGATAAAGATGATAATGATTTAATGTTGACATTTTATGCTTTTCGCCACTTCTTACGTACTCATTATCACGATTTCCATTTTTTCCAGCAATATACAAAGGTTGAAAAGATCGAGGTATGGAAAACAATTTTTAATTTTTTTTTAATGATTTATTAAGTACATTTGATGCATTTATTTAGTTACTCTTTCGTACCGTAAACAAAATAATCTTGATAAGGATTGTATCATTTAGCATTGTTAAATTTAAGTGACATGATAATTTGAAACGAATGTTTTTTTAAAGTTTGGCATATGGAGCCTAACGTTTTCCTAATGCTATGCCGTAGCATAGGTTTCAAATCTTTGATTGGTTGAGAGAACTGATCATATCTATTTTCTTATTTATTAACTGGCCAATCAGAAGGCTGAATGTTATTATTATTATTACTATTACTATGATAAATTTAGGCCCATTTTGGACGTTTAGACCATCTTCCAGAAAAAAGAATCATGCAGTTTGTGTCAGCAAATAATGTAAATGTTTTTGAAGATAATGATTAATGATTGGTGTGATTAATTTGATCATGATTTCATGCGATTTTTTCATTCATTGTCTGATAGATGGAGTCAGAAGCCAAGCAATGTGAGATAGAGAACCTTCAAAGTAAAGCAAAAGAATTGGGTGACGAACTTCAACATGTAAAAAGCACCCATCCATTTGATGGGGAAACTAGTTTCTCTTCGCAAATGCAACGTGAGTTTTTAGTGAGATATTTTCTTCAAATTTCACTTATTCATTTAAGCGCTTATTCATCCATCCATTTGCTCATTAATTTATTCCGTCCTCTATTAATTAATTCATTAATCATTAATTCATTAATTCATTAATTCATTAATTCATTCATTCATTCATTCATTCATTCATTCATTCATTCATTCATTCATTCATTCATTCATTATTCATTTACATACTCATTCGGCCAGCTGAAATCATTATTCATTTATTTTCTCTTTAATCCTGTCATTCGTTCGTTTGCTCGTTTATTCATTCGCTTATTCATTCATTATTTTCTTATCTATCTTTCTTAGATGATTTTAAAACGGAAGGCTGGCTTGCTATTCCAAATCGACAAAACATTAAGAAGTATGGCTGGAAGAAACAGGCAAGCTGTCCTATTTATCAAAACAATCCTACTAGTCAGCAACTTTGTAACACTCTCAATTTTTTGTAATGTTAAATACATTCAATTATATGATAAACTAGATTTGACTTGTATGATTCCATGATGTTTAAGGCGTCCATTTTCAGTTCATGCAACTGCTCTTAAAAGAATTGTCTGTTCATTAACTTTATTATTCTGTAAATAATTATTTTATTGCTTTGATATTTTGCAAACATCTGTCGAAATGTTTGTTAAGCTTTTAATTTTTGTTTTCTAGTATGTGGTCGTCAGTAGTCGCAAACTTTTCTTTTATAATTCTGAAAATGACAAACAAGCTTCAACACCGTCGATGATTTTAGATATAAGGTTGGTCCGTTCAACATTTCATCTTTTCATCTGTTATATAAACATTGTTTGTTATTTCATATTAGGCCATATATCCCACCAATTTTCTCTCATTTGCCCATTGACTGGTTTTGTATTATTTTCATACGAAATTAACCTTATTTTTTATGTCTTTCAGGGCATTCATTCATTAATTTACTCATTAATTCATTCTTTCGTTAAGTTATTCATTCAATCGTTCAATCATTCATTCTTGTACTCTTATTTTGTAGCAAATTATTCCACGTGAGGTCGGTCACACAGGGTGACGTCATAAGAGCTGATGCCAAGGACATTCCAAAGATTTTCCAGGTGAGACTTGATTTGAATTGTTTTGATTCTAATATTGAATTGAATTGAATATTGAATTGAATAAGGCCTACTTGTATACTTTTTATGCTTCATGGACAGATGGTTCTTCAAATGCTGGAAAACCCCATTCTGGCCTCTGGTGGAATGGATACTGCTTTATACTGGGGATTTTTCCTTACCATTTGACTTACCAATATCGCCCTTATCTTTGCCTCACGTCAAACCATCATCTTGTCTTTGAAATGATCAAAGTTTTTTGTATTTTTACATCGCAGATTCTTTATGCAAATGAAGGCGAGGCTATTAACCCAGAAGAGAAGGAAGAACAACAACAAAACGAGGCAAGCTTACACATCATAGTTGATATCGACCGTAGCATTATTGCTATCCACAATCTTTTCTATGTTTCTTATCTTATTTCCTCTTTGTTTGCTTTCACTTTTCGTTCTAATCATGTTTATTTGTTTGTTTATGTTGATCAGGAGAAAGGCATTGCAATTGACTACCTTGGACATAAGTTCTATGTCATGCATTATCACATGCCAACAAATTGCGAGGCTTGCACTAAACCGCTTTGGAATATGTTCAAACCACCAACTGCTCTGGAATGCAGAAGTAAGTCCATTTCACATTCCCTTTTATACGCAAAATACCAGACAAGTTTTGTTTTAACTTTTTTAATCAATTTCTATTGCCAGCCGTCTTCCTTTAATTTGCTATTTTTGTACTCCCCGCATTAGAATCTGAGAAAAAATTGTCATATGTTGCAAGAAGCAAAAACATTCTCTAATTTATTGCTGGGTACTCCATTGTTGTTCTTACTTGTATTTCACCGCCCATCCCAAGATTCGTTTGATGGCAGAGGTTAATGCATTAAGCCTACATAAATTTAGATTGATGAATGAGATCCTTTTAGTTGAGCTAATTAATAAATCAATGACTTTTTTATCAAAGGATGCCACATTAAATGTCATAAAGACCACGTTGATATGGAGGAAACAGTTATTACTCAATGTAAAGGTAAATAAGTCTCTAAGTTTTACACATTTCAACATATTTATTTCATTTCTTAGCCTTTTAGGTATTTATTTTTAGCCATTTGTAGAACTTGAATGCCTTCATGATATCAGCCTTGTTATCCTTTACTTAATTTGTCATTTATTTATTTGTTCATTGATTCCTTCATTAATTCATTCATACATTCATTAATTCCTTCATTTATTCGTTAATTAATTCCTTCATTCATTCGTTCATTCATTTATTCATTCATTCATTTATTCATTCATTCATTTTTTCATTCATTCCTTCGTTCATTCATTCATTCCTTTATTCATTGATTTATTCATTCATACAGATATTGATTTATTCCTTTGATTTTTCTACAGTTACTGTTGACCTCACAACAGCTAAAGAACTTTTGGTCTTAGCTAACAACCCTGAAGAGCAGAAAGAATGGGTTACCTCTTTAAGCAGTAAAATTGTACGCAAAAATCCACAACAGAAGAAGAATTCTCCCATGTATGTTTATTTTTATTTAATAGTTAATTTGCAAATGATCCATTTTCTGTCAGAGTATTCAAGTGTTTTTTCTATTGAAAGTTTATTTTTGGAATAGTTAGAACTAAATTTTTGTATCAAATTACCATACTTCAAAAACACTGATCGAAGAATACAAAGATTTTCCTTTCGAATTTATGAAAATCTATTTGCATAAAACACCCTCTCGATCATTAATTCATCTCATAAGGTTAATATTGTTTTGTTATTAGTTATATTTGTATCTTCTTTATTCAATCCTAAACAAATTATATAGTTTCACATCTCTCTTTTTATGTTTGCCTTATTTAGTTTCGTATCTCCACACAAAATTCTTGCAATAAATAATTGATTTATTTTTTTACAATTTCCAGAACACATATGCCTTCACCTGGCTCAAATGTAACTCGAAGTGAATCTGCCATGAACAACATAAGTCGAAATCCAGATCGAATTCCTCAGAGGTCACAGTCAGTTCATTCTGCCCATCTTTCTAAAAGAGATTGATCTCTAGGTAAATCTCTTCTATTATCTTTTTTTACAATCCCTTTTCATTTCTCGCAATGCCAATATAATGCCTTGGAATGCTATGCCGTTGCATAGGTTTCAAATCTTTGATTGGTTGAGAGAACTGATCATCTCTATTTTCTTATTTATTAACTGGCCAATCAGAAGGCTGAATGGTATTATTATTATTACTATTATTATGATAAATTTAGGCCCATTTTGGACGTTTATACCATCTTCCAGAAAAAAGAATCATGCAGTTTGTGTCAGCAAAAAATGTAAATGTTTTTAAAGAATAAAATTTTCGACAAAATTAGCACAAAAATGCCGTGGAACTCTGTAAATATTTTCTTCGACCGTAAGTTATGAAGGCTTGAAGTTTGATGTTGTCAACCAGCATAAAATTGCAGAATAAAGGTAGATAGAAATCTGACAATAATTCAAAATAAAAAGTATCAATGATATAAAATTTGATAGCAGAAACTCACCAACTCAAATTTACTTCAATTTCCGTATTTGCGGCGCGTAATTGCATAATACTCTCCAACTCTTGTACAAAATGCAACATTTTGCAGCAGTTCTTTACATGGTTGTCAGTTGGTTGATTTTCGTTCTTATCAATGTCCAATAATCCATCTGAGCTTATTTTTAAATGTTATCGATACTTTCTGAGCGAATTTTTTTCACCAATTGATCGATGAATGAGAATTTTCTGTTCACTTCACTCGTGCTGCTGACGCAATGCGCGATAAGAAAAAGGCGCGAAAATTATGTTTTCGAAAATGGCGGAAGTCGTCTAATGTTATACAGTTGACAAATAGATTGGGCCCTCTGATTGGCCAGTTAGGCAATGAGAAAATAGATGTGATCAGTTCTCTCAACCAATCAAAGATTTGGAACCTATACTCTATGCCGTAAAAATCAGTACAACACAATGAATGAAGATTCAGAAATTGAGGAAAGTAGGATGTAATAAAATACCGTGCATTTAAACACAATACAATGAATAACAAGGTAATACAATACAATATGATACAATACAATACAATACAATATGATACAATACAATACAATACAATACAATACAATACAATACAATACAATACAATACAGTGCAATACAATTCAATTCAGTAACAGTCAGTGCAATGCAATACAATACAATCCAGTAACAGTCAGTGCAATGCAATACAATACAATCCAGTAACAGTCAGTGCAATGCAATACAATACAATCCAGTAACAGTCAGTGCAATGCAATACAATACAATCCAGTAACAGTCAGTGCAATGCAATACAATACAAAACAAAACAATACAATGCAATGCAATGCAATGCAACTTAAAACAATACAAGACAACAGAATTCAACTCAATACAACACAGTGCAACACAATTTTCTCCTTTATTTCCTAGATAACTCAATGAATCGACAAAATGTTTATAAATGGAATCCAAATCATAATGGAGGCACAATTTGGATTATTTTTCTAGAATATTCGATCGATGAAATGAAAATCCTGACGCTTTTCTTTATACGGGAATTTTATATATATAAGAATCTTTAACATTTATGATTATGAAACACGTGACAGTATTTATCACGTGACTAGAGAGCACATTATAACGCTGTTATTTTTAAAATGATTAAGGGACTGGGCCGAGTTGTCTCGACAGGGGGCGCCACTTCATGATATTGTTCATGCACGCTCTGTTAAGATGTATGAGGCTTTGTTCTTTGGCCATCAAAATTTTCATTTCTTAAGAATTTGTCGTAATATTTTCATACGTTTGTGCAGAAAGAACGGGTATCTGAAAAGTTTACTTCTCGCTTGATATAGGAAATATGTTTACTTCTCGCTTGATATAGGAAATATGACAGTTTAAATAACATCCCCTCAAAAATGCTTGAAATGTGTATAGGGAGTGCGGCAAGGATCCCTCAAGAAGCCCTTGCTATTTGTCACCAATAATGCACGTGGCGCCCTTTCCTTCGAGACTGGTTATTTCAACAAGTATCGTCATTGTGTTACGAAAGGAAAACTGATTGATGTTGAGATAGGGGACAAAACTGCTGTTGCATCATATCTGCTTTTGCAAAGAAACGTGCTTGGGTGTCATTGGGGCATTTGTTTCATTTGGGGCATTTTCAACCTTGTGTTAAGCTGTTATCCATACCACCATTTACGTTGGGTTAATATATCACCTTATATCTTTCCATCTTTGTGTAAATCGTTACAACGTTCCTTGTGGCATTGTTTTGTAAAGAATAGGGGCATTATGGGGTTCTGTGGGGGTAAATATTATATTTAATTATGATCATATGTGTGCGAGAGATGTTAGTTGGTGATTCCTTAGGGTCAATGAGAAAATCCTCAAAATAAGAGAGACAAAGGTATTATGGGAAATATTCCTTGGCGAAAATGGGAGCAATGTGGCAATTGGTGGCCAAGGTGGGACCGGTTTTTATTGGCACCCTGTGTGAGAATGTGCGACAGAAACGGGTTGTCATTCCTTTCAAGTGGACCTCCTTTCTTGGATAAAAAAGAGCTGTGGATATAGCGTTGATTTTGAAGGGCTGTTTAGGGGCATTTTAGGGGGTCATGTCATCTTATATGTTGCGTTCACGAAATCAGATTTTATATAATATTGTGTTGTTCTATAGTTTTTATGTTTGTGCACTTTTCACTAAATTAACTGTTCCAATTTATATCAGCTTTCGGCAAGTTTTTCCCACGTTTTATTGCAGATAGTTATTCATTAAAGTACATTAAATCTATATAACAAAGAAGCGTGCTAAAGTATTCTCTCCCATTTCATCGTTTTTAATATTCCTTTTAAAAGGGATGGATTCAGTTTAATCCGCTTTGAATATTAACTATGCTAATTTTTTGAAATTTCCCAATTAATATTCCGAATGAATTTGCATAGATGTATTTCTAATCCTAAATAAATTACTTTGAACTTAGATTCCCTTGATTTCTAAACTGAATCAAACCATGCTTCTCAAATCTAAATAAATAAATTGATGTTTTCGTATTAAAACTGTCCTTGAAAAGCGATATTTATTACCTGTTTTACTTCGATTTATAACAATGCTACACTGACATGCTTCGTGTATTTTAATCCATGCTGATTAACCGTAAACCCTGTTTGCCAAAAACTGGCCTTTCACGTAGCAAATTTCATGTATTTTATATGAAGCTGACTTATTATGTCTCCATAGTAACGCACATTGTATTCTTGTTTATTAAGATAAATTTCGTAGATCTAATTTGTTTATTTATCATCGTTTTCTACTGTTTTGAAATCATGACAAGGTGCGGGCTGTTGAGATAATCAAAAAGTCAATTAACTTTCTATTATTGTCAGCAATTTTACATGGGTGGTACAGAGGGCGGAGTGTTCAAGGGTGTCTTCCTCCCCTTCCTTCTTCCTCCCAGCCCTTCTTTCTACCAGCCCTTCTCTTCCTCGCCGTCCCTTCCCCCTCCAATCTTTGCCCAACCAAAGAGAACATCGTGATTGCTAGCCTCGTGAAATTGAAGAAAAATATGAGGCTCTGACATTGGCCTTTTGGCTATAACTTCAACATAATATTCTTCATGTTCAAAACATTTGAGGATTTTTGCCCAAAGGCTCAACAATTCATGCATTGACTAATTCAACTCAATAAATCGCATCCATTTTTATTCACACGGAATTTCTGCTGCCTCAAACTAACGAACTAAAGGGACGCGCCATGTTCTACCCTCAAATGCCTTATCAAAACACAGTATGCAAAATATCTTTCGCAAGAAGTTCCTTCAAAAGATCAACAATATCGGTTTTCGTGAATTTATTTTCGAATCTCTAAATTGTTTTTAGTTTCAACATTCCTTATTTATTTTTATTTGCTACCTCTTACATCGCAGAGAAATCAATTCAAAGCGGACTCTTTGTTACCAGGCTTGAGTTTCTCTGAATCGGCAGCATCTTTCAAATTGATGATTTTTTTTATCACCTTGCAAACTTGAAGTGAGAGAGAAGCTTTGAAGGACTTTTACAATGATTGAATGGAAAACAGAATTTTGCTTCGTTGGAATGATCATAAAATGATGAAGAAACATTTCAAAATAATAAAAGGGAAGCAAAGGTGATATGGAGTAGTTCCTTTTCAAATAAGGTCGCAAACAGAAAGGTCTGAAAATTCACTGCTTCCTTGCTCCCGACATTTTCCGAATTTTTCGAATCCTATCGGTTTTTGCTCGGCAATGAACGCGTTTACCAACCATCAGGCTCGCGTTTACTTTTTTCTCCTCCATTTTTCATCAACTATTCCCTTGCAATCTTTATTACTACATCTAACATTGCTTTTCCTCCGTGACGTAATATCATTCTTTGTCAATTTTTTATCATTTACAACTTCCTTTTTTAAACGATTCGACATTTCTAAAAACCTCACACAAAACTCATGCCCATAAACTCTCGCAATGTCTATTGGGATTGCGCCTACATTGTCCTCGATCGCAATCGATGCATTGTATCCCATAAGCAATTGCAAGCATTCGATGCTGCCTTGTTCCGCTGCGATGTGCGCAGGGGTCATTCCAGATTTTGTTTTGCTGTTTGGGTCGGCTCCATGCTGAAGTAGAGTTCGTATGCATCTCAGTTTCCCTATGAAAATGAAGTATTCCTCATTAATATGTTGTTATGGTAGATTGGATTGGAAAACTTCTAGCTAATAACAGACTGTAAACCACCAATTTTCATTTCCTTTTTTCCACAAATCAGCTTGTTCAACACAGTGGGGTGAACGTGGAGCGGATAACAAATGCCCCCACCCCCTGAAACAAACAGCCAATCAGTATTTATGTCAGGAACTCAGCATCAAAAAAATTTTTACATAATCAATATTCAAGTATAATTTTTGAAATATAAGTTGCCTTGAGCAACCGTTCCCATAATATTTGAACTGTCATTAGTCAGTATTTCAAAATATTCTTATTTGGTTGCGGCAAAAATATTTGTAATAGGCCATGAAAATTTATTGTAATTAAAATGCTACGCTATCACTTCACTCTCGTAAATGAAAACAGAACTTCTGTGTTTCCAAAGTCCAATGGTTGGTTTGAAACAGAAACCAAAAGGTTTTCTTTTCGAAACTATCGCGCCAATTTAAATGTGCAAAAGGTAAAGAATGATATTGAATAATAATGTCACCTGCTTCTACCGCTACGTGTAGAGGAGTCTTCTTCTCATAAGTCCAGTCTTCACTGTCGATATCATACTGTCCATCTAGCAGAAGATGTTCTAACAGTTCATGTTTGCCTAGCCATGCTGCTTCATGTAACTCCGTTGGGTCTTCCATTTCTTCCAATTTAACGCGTTTATTTCCAGTGAAAACTTCTTCCTGATTGTCCACTACACCTCTGTTGAAAAGAGAAAATATCTAACAGTTTTTAAGCGATTGCATAGAAAATATGTCCACAGCAAAGTTTACAGGTTTGAAAATAATCGACATTCAATAACGTCATCTTTCGCACTATCATCATTCTGTCTCTTGCGACACAAAATGGTAGAATTACGCCAAAGAATATAAAGTTAGAGTGTAGTTGTCAGCTTGATTCGGTGACGTAACATTAATCCATGAGGTATTCTGACAAAAGAATATAGTGTAACACGAGGTTGATTCACGATTACCAGTCCCCCGTCTCCGTGACTGTTTCATGCAAACAACGAAAAATGTCAACGCACGTTGTCGGCTCTATTTCGAGTAGTTTTATCATAACCAGGGGGGCGTCCTCCCTCTTAATTTCGCGCGATTTCCCATCTATTAAAATTGCCTTCTTTATAATGTACATAAAAAGGCCCCTTTTGGATCATTGCACCCCTCCCAACAAGTGTCCCCCTTACTTCGAAATGCTTTTAACACCCTTGATGTTGATGTTCTTCGATACAAAGAGAGAGCATTATATCAAAACCACATTACATGTCTTTGATTTTTCTTTGACCAAAAAACTGCACATAGGAATTAAAAATGCGTCTTTTCGTGCGAGATTAGCAATCCATTGCCTGTTACTGGTTTCTGGAATATAGGCTACCAACATCGTACTGTGTTTTTGCATCAAGTTTCTGGGAAATACAGATGCCAGGGTATTAGTGAACATTTATTATTTCAGAAAATATGTTTGGTATGATATAGTATGTCCTTTCAGGCAATTTTGTTGTGACCGAATCATTCCAATTAAAGGTTTGAGGCAGCCTTCAATGCAAGTTGAAATCGAAGGCAAGATTTCTAAAGAAGACTTCAATATTTTGAGTGTGATAACAATAGCTGAAAATACCTTTATTTCGATCACAAACGGGTTGAAAAAAATTCAAAAGGTATCTTCTAGAACATTTACTAGGATGCTGTAGAACTGAACTTGGATTGCCTCGCTTTTAAAAGTCTATACTTGTCGAAATATCAGTCTTACTTTCTTGCAAATTAACCAATAATTTTACAGCATGATTTAATCATTGAAGACTGATCTTGGAAAGAAAATCTAGAGCGACTTGTTTGATTTGCTAATCCAAAGAAACGTTGAGAGAATCGGTTAGATTAGGAGACGATTATAAAGATGAACATAAAGTTGTAAATCGCAAAATACCTGATAGATTTTGCTCTTGTTAACCTGTTTGGATTTCATCTTCGTCGACACAAAAATATCCAGGAATTTGATCTATTCTTTGCCAGTAATTTCTTATAACCTGTGATAGATTAGAAAACCTTTCATGATCAAAGTGTTTTTGAAATAAAGAGAAGGACAGGTGGAAAGCAAAACTTTTCATTTCATACCTAAATGATCTTGTTTACACTGCCACTTGCTAGAAACCAAAGTGCAATTTGGTAAAAAACACGGAGGAATAATTTGAATAAGGTTTAACATCATCATCATCATCATCATCATCATCATCATCATCATCATCATCATCATCATCATCATCATCATCATCATCATCATCAACATCATCATCATCATCATTGTTATTATGATCAATCATCATTCATCATCATCATCATCATCATCATCATTGTTATAATCATCAATCATCAATCATCAACCATCATTCATTGCTATCACCAATCACGATCGTAATCATCGTCACCATCATCATCAATCATTACTAATAAAAATTTGCTTCGTTTGTCATTCCCTAAACTTTTCTCATATCATTCCTTCAAATCATGGGTGCTTTACCTTCAACTGTGATTATTTGCCGAATTGTTCTACACAATGCTTTATCCACCGGCTCCACAATCTTCATTTAGTTTCTTCCATGGGAAATTCGCTGAGTTAATCTATGAAATAATTCTTGAATTATAATGAGACAATATTACTAAAGATTAATGCCTCTTCTTTCATTGTTTCCATTTATCATCCTTGGGAAAAAACCGTCATGTAATAAGAATGAAAAAGATCGCGACAACGTTGGCTATAAATTTCTAATTAATAATTTTTTCTAATTAGTTATATTCTTCTAATCAGCCTCCTCTCAGAGACTTTTCCCAAAGTATTCAATTCTCCCTGACAAGTTCCCCAGTTATAAATAGTACTTACGTCATATTGCTAACTATTAGGTCCCAATCTAAGATATCATAGGGTCAACTCATTCCTCTATGTTACACTTTACCTTGGAATATAATGCTAATAAGGCTGAAATCTATTTGAGCAAATGGTGGGAAAACACTTCCCAATCAAATTATACATTTGTTTGACATATTTGTTAAAATTTGAATTTGGGATAATCTCTCGTAATACAATCAAGTAGGGGAGCTTTTAGGATTCTGGGTGCTCGAAAATTTCGAAAATATAACAAAGACCCTAGCAATTAAAAGCGAGCCCCCTGGAACAACCTATATTGCAAGGCGAGAAGATTTTCGGTTATGAAGGAGAAAATTCTTCAGATATTTTACATATAAAGGATCTCGCGCCTATTTTTTCGGTTAATTCGCCTTGGGCACACTCCCCCTTTCAGAGCACGACAGCTCGAGTTTGCCCTGACTGCAACCCACCCACCCCCTTTATCCTGACACACCAATGCGCATGGGTCACCCTCGTTTCCCTGTGATAATTTATGTTAATTAATGCAATCTTGCGACATTCTATCTTCGAATGTGAACATTTTAAACGTGAAAAAGGCAGGGAAGGAACCGCTTTGCCTTACTTTACTTTTTTGCAAGCAATCGGTGAGTTCTTGTTCACTTTTATAATGATAAATGTATCACATTGTCCTTACTTTCTTCATATATTTTGTATGTTATGATTTTAATCTGGAGACTGTGTAAAAAGAAGTGTGGAATTCCCGTTGCTTGCTAACATACGGCCGCGCCGAAGGATGAGCAGTCGTTCCTCAGTTCAGTATTGTTTTAAAACAATTGAATGGCATGTCATAAAACAAAAGAACCATGTTTACTTTTATGTTTATCATTTGCTCCAAATTCCGTTTATTTGTTTTAATATTGTTTAAAATCATGCTCGCTTTTTTGAAGCAAACATGGGGCTTGGTCCATCAGATGCTGCCATTTGCACACCATTTCGGTTTGATCGACTGGCACACACTTCCACAAAGCTTAACCCCAATTCTATTATTTAATTCCAAATGATTGTTTTACTGTGCGAAAGTCAAACATAACACAGCAAATATATGCTATATGATTCGGTTTTTATCATTAATAAACCTTGGTATATCATTTGGAGGATAGGTCACTCTGCCATTGATGGTAGACTAACATCTTTTATCAGAATTGAAAATCTTTATTGAAAGGTTCGCACAATCAACCACAAGCAAATGGATTTCTACAACAATTATTCTAATTGCTTCACCCATCCATCTTTTGTGATATTCGCGCTGTTAGAGCAAGAAACTGGATTTGATTTCCGTTAAGATTGAATCGTAGAGGTGTTTTCAAAGAGGTGTTGCCTAGGCCAACACGCCAGTTTACAGACAGCCGTGGTGGCTGCCTTCACAAATGCAAACATGACACCTTCATTGAACACCTTTTGTTATGAGCTATTTCAAAGCCAAATAAAAGAGCACCTTTAACTAAAAAACGCTGACAGGTTTTTGCGCGGCTGGTATTATTGTTATATTACAAACAATTTGTAAGCAAGGGTAGAATTCAACAGGAAGTGATTTCGTAGTCGCTTTTGTAATTTATCGTGTTTATAGGTAAGGAAATTGTTGATAACTCAGAAATATCCTGCGTGAAAATAAACAGTTTTGCATGAATCCTGTGTTCATTCACAAACATTTTCACGAGTTTCTTTCAAAAACTTTCTTAGGATTGATTTCGCAAGCAGGTGTCTAAGTATAACTGGATCACAGATTTCATGGTGACCCTCACTACCATCATGGCAGATTAAAAGGGATATATGTACTATTGCCTCATCTGAAGTTTAGAAAACAGCTGAGAAACAAAAAAGTTATTATCTCCAAATTCTATTCAAGATCAAGTTGATACCTACATGGTATCTTGAAAAAGATTTGTGTTTAACTGTATATTTGTTAGAAAAGATGTGTTTGTCAAATTTGAAACAATTTTCTTCAGATAAAATTGTGAAAGCCAAAACTGAAACTGAAACTACAGTTGTACTTGTGGCAAAGTACACCTTGGCTGAGTTAAAACTAAAATTCAATTCTTGGTTAATTGTCATAAAATATTTAGAGTTGAAAATAAATTGTGTCAAACAATTTATTGTTGAATATCAGGTTAATTACTTTTTCAATGGTTGGAAGATAAATGCTGTCAAGTTTTCTTACCAATAAATCAATTCATTATTGTGCAATTTTAGACAACTGAATGAGAGAAACTTTGATGCCAGAAAAAAATAATTGCCTATTATGCTTGCTAAATCATCATGAACTGATCCATTTTATTGGATAGAGCATAGAAAATGTTTATAAGTTTTAGGGACCTTTTCCAGGGGTTCTATAGAAAGCATGCCCTAAAGAGGAGTGGATTTTCCAAAAATTGAGAGTTTGTACCCCCAGTTATTTCAGACACCATGAGTATAAGATGGAAATAACAATGCAATGTAAAGAACAGCAAGAGTGATTAAAAAGAGACGTATTCGGATGGTTGCATTTAGCTTGCAAGGATATTTGACATTTCACGTTTGAATAGAGACCATGAAACTTGCAAATTGATTGTAAAAT